>JAUCMX010000014.1:17973749-18338749 GCA_033459395.1 Hemibagrus guttatus | reverse complement strand
TTCCTTGTTCCACAGGAAAGTTAATGGAAAAGTTGATCAAGCCTTATTTGTTGCTGTCTTTAAGCTATGGCACTTACTGATACTTAATATTAGGCCCTCTCTCTAGTTGATCTTCAATCATGATTTTTACTCTCACTTTTGACTGGCTGATCTGTCTGTGTATTCTTGTTGTTTCCCAATTGTGACCAAAGTCAACTGGTTGCACAACATGGATTTCATTGTCTGGTGGACTGTGAGATCTTTAGTCCAGAGAAAAGCTTTTGATGATTCCGGACAAACCCGAATCATCAGGGTTATTCTCCCAGATTTCTTCAAGCCACAATTAAATATTAATCAAAATTCATGCTTGAGTTATTAACATCTTCTCCTAGACACATAATGGCAGATGACTGAAAGCTCTATTTATTCCATTTCACATTCATGAACTTGATGACTGCGATTGGCTAGTGTTGCTGTGATTGACAGAGGAAAGAAAGTATGCTCCTCTGACCCAGAAAACATGGCTGACTTTGTTCCCATGAATCCTGGACTTGGACAGACTGATGTCTAAAAAAAATTGGGGGTCTATGGGACCAGTGGATAGCTTTTAGTCATTACTCATCTTACATTTATGGCATTTGGCAGACACCCGTATCCAGAGGGATTTACAGTTTATTTCATTTTTATTACACAACTGAGCAACTGATGGTTAAGGGCTTTGCTCATGGGCCAAGCAGTGGCAGCTTGGTGGACCTGGGATTCAAACTCACAACTTTCCAACCAGTAGTCCAATGTCTTAACCACTAAGCTACCACATCCCCCACTCAAACGTGGGGCATGCCTGGGGTTTTGTTGTGCAGATATTTGAGCGTGAATCAAAATATCAAACCTAAACCATGGCATTATTACAGCTGTGTGCTGGAATTTAGTGGCTAGACTATAAGTATCTGTTTTCTGGGCACAGGTACTTTGATCTCTCTGTGTTTTTCTTTTTATGCTTTCTTTTTTTCACTTCATTCACTACTCTACTATTCTGTCCTGTATTCTTGTTAAGCAACACCACAAAAGGATAAATAGTTTCTGATCTGCTAATAGAGCAGTGTTTTTTCAGTAATGGTCCTCAAATCCTGTACGGTTCCCAATAATAAGCTGGTGTTTGGGTCAGATACAGTACATTTCCAGTAAGTTTCATGTCAGGGAACAAATGATTAAAAAGTTAAGTTACGTGCTGTGAATGGTAAAAAAATGATCCAAGACTGTGAAACGCTACATCAGCTACAACACTAGAACAACACACTTCAAAGTATTGAACTATTCAGTAAAAGAACTATTGTGATAAGCAATGCTGAGAAGAACAGATAAGAAGAGATTACTAAGCCTTTGTTGTCTGCTGGAAAAATTCCACTACGAGAGCTGAAAACAGCATATTTAAACTATCTGCAACATTTTACTGATTTTCCTCAGTTGCAGCAGTTGATAAATTAACTCTACACACCGAACCAAACCGACCACCTGGCTAACAGTCATTAACGTCACTCAACACATGCAATATTATCTTTTAATTCTGCTAACCCAGACTCTACAGATCCTGATAGTGGCTTCATTATACACTGCGTATATTCGCTAAGATTTACCACACCAACATCTGAGCAGGAGATCAGAATCATGTCAGAATGTCTCTCCAAAAAGCCTGTTGTAATGAACTGGTGTACCGTCACAGCACAGATAAACCCTTAAGATAAGCAACTGTTGACCTTTAAAGGATAATGTGCTTAAACTTTATAGCCACAAGCACGTGCTGTGACGCAAGGACAGCAACCTTCACCTCCAAGGTCCCGGTTTGATCAAAGAAGGCAAATAATTGGGATTGGATACTGACTGAAATCTAAAAATGGTGCAATTTGCGATATTTATAGTACTGAATAATGGAGGAATAATGGATAGTAAGAAATACATGCAATTATCTGTTGGAGCAGATGCAGATTTTATTAAATGGAAATTCTCATGGACCTTCACCTGGTAAAAAAAAAATCTCCCAACCCCATGTGTAGATCCCAGAAAGTGCGAGCTCATGCAGCCCATTTCCTCATGGAATCAGACTAAGATCATAAGGTCAAGATAGCTTATCTTTACAAGCAAATCTTTTAATTTCATGTGCAATTCAAATGTTTTACATGCAGTGCACAGGTATTCATCTCCCCCCAACACCCCTCCCCCCTCCCATCTGAACTTTTCCACATGAAATCCAAGTCTGAGTCCTTATCCCTGGTAGAAGTGTTTAAGTATCTTGGCATTTTATTTATGAGAGATGAGTCAGAGGCGGCAATGTTGTTGAGCTATGGGTAGTTTACTCTGTATGTAAATGGTGAGCCTTGAACTGTACTGTAGCTGCTGCTCCTGTAAATAGAGAAAAGCCAGTGGAGGTACTTTGGCTGCCTTAAAAGAATTCTCCTTGGTAAGTTCCTGCTAGTATCCGGCACTGGATGGAGACCCTGAGGCAGACCCTGGAGATGAAAGTTCATCTGGGAACTAAGGATACACCAGGAGGAGCTGGAATCTGTAGCAAGGGGTAACAAGAGAAGTCTGGATTGATCTAATCAGCCTGATTCCACCGCTCCAGCCACTGGGAAAAGCAGAAGGAAAACGAATGTATAAACGGAGTTAAACCCGTGAATTAGTTTCCAGTCACATAATTAGTTGAAAGGAGTCCAAATGTATGAAACAAAAGTGTCACATGATCACACACCTGAACGAACATCTTCACGAAGACAAAGGAGAGTATCAGAATAAATCCAAGACAAAGATCTATTAGATGTGGTTATTAAAAAAAAGAAGAAGGAAAAAAATGGGTAAGAAAAACATGTGAGACTGGCGTCCAACAAATGTCATTGATTGAATAAAGAGACATTCCTTAAGATATTAGGCAGTTATTGTATAAAATAAATCACTTACTAACATCAACACAAGCCTAGACTTCCACTGATACTGATATTAATAAATAATTTTAATCAACTACATTTTGTCTGTCAGTCATTCAACTTCTCATAGAAAATTTTTTTCAAATACAGCAGAATTGTTTTAAATCACAAAGATGATCTAAGTTCACCAGCAAAAGCAGATGCTTATCAGCTTGTGCATCTACAGAACTGCACGTGAAGCAGTTATACGTTCATGTTATTTGCGGCTATAAAGCCAGGCGCCTTTAGTGAAAATTGACAGAAACATTCGGCTGTATAAACTAGATGAGAGCGAAGATAACAAAAGGTCCAACAGGCAATAAAGCCTTATTTTATTTTAATTATTATTTTTACCCCCTGTACCTCTGAACCACTTTCACTCCATCCTCCTTATCCACATCTCCCTCCCATCACCCAGCCCCTTTCTTTTAAAGTTAATGTTTAATGCTTACCTGTCTGATAAGGTTTAAATGCTCTTAATTCCTAATGTCCAGTCTCTTTCACATTCCTCTCTGATCACACACAGGGAGTGTGTTTTACATCTAGAATTACAAAATGGATTTTTTCCGGACAGAATGTGCACCATTTATGAAAAGCCTTGAAGAAAGCATTGTCTACTTTCTTTGTATCTTATGGAGATATCGCAACTACTTGATCATCTACATCACTCCTTTCCTGATCCTTCCTCTGCCTTTGATTTACCCTTCGCCGGTAAGAACACGCTTTAATTGTGGTTCGGTATAAATATCCGTTATTGTATTAATTAATTATTCAGATTTTACGAGTTTAGAAAGCTGTTAAGAGTTTAGAAAGTATTATTAATAATAATAATAATAATGATAATATTAATAAGACATATTAAAAATGACTGAATCGGGTTTTATACAATTTTACAAGTTACGCAAGATAAATAATTATTGAATATCATAATCAAACTATAATTATTAAACTTTCTAAATTTAGCCGTAATAATGAGCTGGATTTTGGCTCTAAATCCACTGCATTAAATATTAGTAGTTTAATAATAAAAAAAAAAGATTCTTCTCAGCTTACTAAAGAGGCTTTGCTTGAAATTGTCTACAAACCAAACTTCATGCTGATTAGTACTTATTGAGAACAATGGGAAATGAACGTGTGAACTAAACACAATCTACACTCAGTGCTTCGGGTGAAGATAAAACGTCAGAAGAGCTGCAGAGAACTTAATCACTCATTAATCTTCTTCAAGCTATTCTGAGACCATAAAGCTCATTTATAATGAGATAGACACCACATATAGGATCAACATCTGTTTTAAGGGCTAGTCAACAAGTAAAACAACAACAACAACATCAACATTTTCAAATTATCTTTAAGCAGATAAAACAAACAGCAACATGGCCGATTGTGTGTTCCAGTGTTAAGTCTTTTTTTTTTGGGTCTTTAGCAGTATTTTAAAGATGAAAATTTTAATCATTTATTGCAGGAAGCAAATTGTGGCTATGTTATCATCCTGATGGCGCTGTACTGGTGTACGGAGTGCATCCCACTGGCTATCACTGCGCTGTTACCAGTCATCCTTTTCCCATTTCTGGGCATCATGAAGTCCGAACAGGTAACCCTAGAGTCCTAAATTTTTTATCTTTATTCATCACGGTAGCAGACTCTTAGTAGCAGCAAAACAAAACGAAAAAAAAAAAGCAGAGTTAAATTAAACTATATTGATATTTATAATTACATCAAAAACCATAAAGTCACTCAGAACTTTCCCATCATCCCATCGCATGTGATAAAACGATTAAACTTTATAGCTCATAAAAAATGTATACACAATAATCAGTTAATAAATGACTACAGAAAAATCGAAGTCTCAGACAGTGTTATTGTACCATAAAGCTTTTATCAGGATCAAAGGTGCGTTAAAGGTTAAGTTAAATAACACACGTGACCTTCCTTACTGGTGGAATGATGCCATTAAATTAATTATGAAACTCGATTGCGCTAACTCGACGTTTTTTTTTTGTGTGTGAGCCTCAAAAAGTCTCAATAAATCATTTAATAAAAAAAGTTAAAAATCAAGATGGAACAGTTTGAGTCTCTACATCTCACATCATTTCTGATTTTATTCCCTTTTTTCTTAATTATTGATTTTTAGTTTTAGTTTTTCAGTTCATTTTCTTCTGACGATTTATTTATTTATTAGCTAAGAAAATTAGATTTGGAACGAAACACCTTCTTTAGGGTACTGAACACCTTTTTTTAACTTTGAAGTTCTTTAGTATTCCTTTGTACATTATTTTTTATGATTAAAATAAAAAAGAAAACAAAAGAAATTCAAATTTATTTTCCCTAAAATCTTGACCAAAAGAAGATGCCCAACTTTTCTTGCTAGCAAAGAGCAGACTAGCAGTGAACTAACATAAGTGTGAGCAAACTAAAAATATATCTAGCTTAATTAACTTTAAATAAACACTAGTATTTAGATGAAATGTAAATAATAAGGCTTTTACAAATGAGTGACTAGCATGTGCCTCAGGAAGTGTAACATTCATTTATATGCTAGTATCTACAGGCTAGCATATACATATTAAAACTTTCACTATAGTAGCTAGCATGAGCTCCAGAAATGGTATCATATATAAATGTTAAAGTTCTTAGAGCTTCTACTAACTAGCTAGTCAAAGTCACGGGAACAAAGTCTTAAAATCACCCTGAATTAATGTTTTTTTTTTTTTTTTTAATAAAAACATGACCTTCAGTGGCATCTAAGATGTATTTTATTTTTAAACTTTAAAAAGGTTGGGTTTTTTTCAATTTGGTTAACCAGTTCTGTACATTACCCACAATTCTGTTTGTCTAACGATGCAGCAGCACTTTAATTCTTTAAGTCAGTACAGCTTAATCACTTCCTTATCGATACACTGTCATGCTTCTAATTGAGGGTAATATCATTGTCAGCCAGTTCATGCAGGCTGGCTGAATCTCTGTGTTATGTGTATAGCTGCAATGCATTCTGGGATTTGTTTGCTCTACTGCGTTGGATTTTTTTCTCTGTTGTTTTTTGAATCCTGACTCTTATGTCTGCCATTGTTGACATTTTCTTTTTTTCTGCAACAACAATGTCTACCTGTGACATCAACAACCAGCACATGGTTTTGTTTGACTTACGAATCCTATCTTCAACATGTAACTTTAGGTTAGATTTAGGATAGACACAACAAATGACCCCTCGTTGTTCATTGTTTGTTACAGGTGTGTGTGTTGTACCTGAAAGACTCCAACATGCTGTTCATCGGTGGTTTGCTCGTGGCTATAGCGGTAGAACACTGGAACTTACACAAGCGTATCGCCCTGGGGGTCCTGCTGATAGTGGGGGTTCGACCTGCTCTGTAAGACTATATGCAGCGTCCTATTAAATAGAACAAGCTAAATTCATAAAGTCATGGGAAAAAGGAAGTACACCCTACTTCAATTTTATGTTTTTAGTTCTCACGATTGTGGCATCATCAGGAACGTCTAGAAATTGATAGATAGCTTCATGTAACAACAACAACAACAACAACAAAGCACAACAGATTTTAATTTTTAGTCATTTTTGTCTCAACAAAGAGAAAACAAAATTTCAGTAACCAAATGCTTTCTGTAGATGTCTGATATTGTGAGTCTCTCACATTGTTGTGGAGAGATGTTTACTTAACTTTGCTTCAGTTCTTTGATTTTGGAGGACGTTTGTTCAGCTATCTTAAGATCCCAACACAACATCTAACATCTCCATGGG
This sequence comes from Hemibagrus guttatus, assembly GCA_033459395.1. NCBI lineage: Eukaryota > Metazoa > Chordata > Actinopteri > Siluriformes > Bagridae > Hemibagrus > Hemibagrus guttatus. Next base: position 18,332,056 of record JAUCMX010000014.1, on the reverse strand, counting down.
GTTGAGGTCTCCACCTTGGTTAATTTTTTCTGCTAAAAAACAGGACTGAAGAAGGGTGTACTTATTTATTTGTTTGTTTATCTATGCATGCATGCCATAACTGTATTTCTGTGTATGCTGTATTTCATGTGTTTTCCTTCCCTCCTCTGTGTTCCTCGAGGTTGATGTTAGGCTTCATGAGTGTAACAGCTTTCCTCTCGATGTGGATCAGTAACACCGCTACTACTGCCATGATGCTGCCCATCGCCCAGGCCGTGCTGAATCAGCTCAGTAAATCAGAAGCAGAGAGAGATGAGAGAGAACTGAGAGAAGGCAGAGACAACCAGGCGTTCGAAATGGCTGAAATCACCACAACTAAAATTCCTTTGGACAACGCAAACCAATGTAAATCCGATCAGCATCATGTTTGTGCTCCATAAGACCAATTTACTATATCGTAACCTTTGCCCAGGGCACAATCTGTCCAAGACATTTAGATATTTATGGCATTTGGCAGATGCCCTTATTCCGAGCGAATTACATTTATCTTATTTTAACTAGTGTTAGCATTAACAAGGCTTGTCATGACATCACGTTTAACCCTTTCTTGAAGGACACAAGCAGAATCAGCATATCAAACATTTTAATACATATAAACAAAGAAATTATAGTATAACCTCAAGTCTGTTATAAGATTAGTCAGAATACTGTTGGGTTTCTGTGTATAGAGTATCCTTATATATAGATTGTGTTTAATGTGGCAAATTTTTATTATCATCATCATCATTGTCTTCCGCTTATCCGGAGCCGGGTCGTGGGGGCAGCAGTCTAAGTAGGGATGCCCAGACCTCCATCTCCCTAGCCACTTCCTCCAGCTCTTCCGGAGGGACCCCGAGGCGTTCCCAGGCCAGCCGAAAGACATAGTCTCTCCAGCGTGTCCTGGGTCTTCCCCGGGACCTCTTCCCGGTGGGGCATGCCCGGAACACCTCTCCAGGGAGACGTCCCGGAGGCATCCGAAACAGATGCCCGAGCCACCTCAACTGCCCCCTTTCGATGTGGAGGAGCAGCGGCTCTACTCCGAGCTCCTCCCGGGTGACAGAGCTCCTTACCCTATCTCTAAGGGAGCGCCCTGCCACCCTACGGAGGAAGCTCATTTCGGCCGCTTGTATCCGGGATCTTACCCTTTCGGTCATGACCCAGAGCTCATGACCATAGATGAGAGTAGGAAAGTAGATTGACTGGTAAATCGAGAGCTTCGCCTTCCGGCTCAGCTCCTTTTTCACCACAACAGACCGGTACATAGACCGCATTACTGCTACCGCTGCACCGATCCGTCTGTCAATCTCACGATCCATCCTTCCCTCACTCGTGAACAAGACCCCGAGATACTTAAACTCCTCCACTTGAGGAAGGACCTCCCCTCCAACCTGAAGGGTGCAAGCCACCTTTTTCCGGTCGAGAACCATGGCCTTGGATTTGGAGGTGCTGACCCTCATCCCTTCACACTCAGCTGCAAAACGCCCCAGTGCATGCTGTAAGTCCAGGCCTGAAGAGGCCAACAGGACAACATCATCTGCAAAAATCAGCAATGAAATCCTGTGGTCCCCAAACCGGACTCCCTCCAGCCCCTGGCTGCGCCTAGAAGTTCTGTCCATAAAAACAATGAACAGAACTGGTGACAAAGGACAGCCCTGTCGGAGCCCAACATGCACTGGGAACAGATCTGATTACAGCTGGCAATGCGAACCAAGCTCCTGCTCCGGTTATATAGAGACCGAACAGCCCTTAACAGAGGGCCACGGACCCCGTACTCCCAGAGCACCTCCCACAGAATGCCACGAGGGACATGGGTTGGGCAAACTCCCACGAACCCTCCAGCACCCTGTGGAGGGTATAGAGCTGGTCCAGTGTTCCACGACTAGGTCGAAAACCGCATTGCTCCTCCTGTATCCGAGGTCCGACTAACGGTCGGACTCTCCTCTCCAGTACTCTGGAATAGACTTTCCCTGGGAGGCTGAGGAGTGTGATCCCCCTATAGTTGGAACACACCCTCCGGTCCCCCTTCTTAAAAAGAGGGACCACCACCCCGGTCGCCCAGTCCAGAGGCACTGTCCCTGACTGCCACGCTATGTTGCAGAGACGTGTCAGCCAAGACAGCCTCACAACATCCAGAGACTTGAGGTACTCAGGGCGAATCTCATCCACCCCCGGTGCCTTGCCACCAAGGAGCTGCTGAACTACCTCAGTGACCTCAGCTTGGGAGATGAATGAATCTACCTCTGAGTCCTTGGCCTCTGGTTCCTCTACGGAAGGCGTGTCAGTGGGGTTGAGGAGATCCTCGAAGTATTCCTTCCACCGTCCGACAATATCCCCAGTCGAGACCAGCAACTCTCCACCTCCACCATAAACAGTGTTGGCAGAGAGCTGCTTACCCCTTCTGAGGCGCCGAACGGTCTGCCAGAATTTCCCCGAGGCCGTCCTATAGTCCTTCTCCATGGCCTCACCGAACTCCTCCCAGACCCGAGTTTTTGCTTCCGAGACCATCACGGCTGTAGTTCGCTTGGCCTGCTGGTATACCTTAGCTGCCTCCGGGTTCCCCCGAGCCAACCAGGCTCGATAGGACTCCTTCTTCAGCTTGACGGCATCCCTTACTTCCAGTGTCCACCACTGTGTTCGGGGATTGCCGCCGCAACCGGCACCAGAGACCTTACGGCCACAGCTCCGGATGGCTGCATCAACAATGGAGGTGGAGAACGTGGTCCACTCAGACTCAATGTCCCCAACCTCCCTCGGGATCTGGTTGAAACTCTCCCGGAGGTGGGAGTTGAAGACCCCCCTAACAGAGGGATCAGCAAGACGTTCCCAACAGACCCTCACAATACGTTTGGGCCTGCCAAGTCTGTCCGGCATCCTCCTCCGCAAGCGGATCCAACTCACCACCAGGTGGTGATTGGTTGACAGCTCCGCCCCTCTCTTCACCCGAGTGTCCAAGACATGTGGCCGAAGGTCAGATGACACGATCACAAGGTCGATCATTGATCTCCGGCCTAGGGTGTCCTGGTTCCACGTGTATTGATGGACACCCTTATGCTTGAACATGGTGTTTGTTATGGACAGGCTGTGACTAGCACAGAAGTCCAGCAACAGGATACCACTCGAGTTCAGATCAGGGGGGCCGTTCCTCCCAATCACGCCCCTCCAGGCATCACTGTCGTTGCCCACATGGGCGTTGAAGTCCCCCAGCAAAACTATGGAGTCCCCAGTCGGAGCACCTTCCAGCACCCCTCGCAGGGTCTCCAAGAAGGTTGGGTACTCCACACTGCCATTTGGCCCATAAGCCGAAACAACAGTGAGACACCTATCCCCGGTCCGAAGGCGCAGGGAAACAACCCTCTCGTTTACCAGGGAAAACTCCAGCACATGGCGGCTGAGCTGAGGGGCTATAAGCAAGCCCACCCCAGCCCGACGACTCTCATCATGGGGCACTCCAGAGAAGAGAGTCCAACCTCTCTCAAGGAGTTGGGTTCCAGAGCCCAGGCTGTGTGTGGAGGCAAGCCCGACTATCTCTAGCCAGTACCACTCAACCTCCCTCACCAGCTCGGGCTCCTTCCCCCGCAGTGAGGTGACATTCCATGTCCCAAAAGCCAGATTCTTTGTACAGGGTTTGGGTCGCCGGGGCCCCCGCCCATGACCGCTACCCAAAACACATTGCACCGGACCATTATGCTCCTTCCTGCTGGTGGTGGGCCTACGGGAAGGTGGGCCTACGTCATTTCTTCGGGCTGTGCCCGGCTGAGTCCCGCAGGCAAAGACTCGGCCACCAGGCGCTCGCCTGCGTGCCCCAACCCCAGGCCTGGCTCCAGGGTGGAGCCCCGGTGATGCCAGTCTGGGCGACGTAACGGTCCTTGATATTACTACCATAAGAGTCTTGAATTTTTATTATTATTATTATTATTATTATTATTATTAGTAGTAGTAGTAGTAGTAGTAGTAGTGGAAGTAGTCATATATCCAGGTTTATCCCCTTCAGCAGGAATATTCCATCTTGCAAAATAATGTCCAGGTTTTAATCTGGTAATGTTTAGCCTTTTTTTTGCGGCAGAACTTACATTTTTCAGTCATATTTTTACCCCCTCTGATCAGTAGAGGCTGAATGAAGGGGGGTATTATACAAAAAGAGGTCTATTTAAACACAAAAAAACACTACCAGATACATAATACACTTTTGCTCACACAGGGGATTAAACAATTTAATTTTTCCAGATTTCCATTTTGGCTGTGCTGTCTATTCTAAGGTGCCAACATGTTTACAAATCATAAGATCAGTGAGTACAGTAGAGCAGGACCAATGCCCTGGTCCACGTTCTATAAACAGGACAATAACAAATATCCTGGACTACCAACATTTAACAAATCAGGACAACAAGGACAAGTGCATGAACCCATCTGTTTGTCTAATTGAGGCGTGGCTTTTAAGTTAATACTAAATGTTAAATAAATAAATTACTAATGATGATACCGTTGCTCTCTTGTATCTCAACAGATGAGATCACAGGTCTGGAGCACACCATGGATTCGGTAGCAGAGCATAAAAGGAAGGCTCGGGAACAGAAGTATCTCTGGCTGAATAAAGGGATGAGTTTGTGTGTGTGCTACTCAGCCAGCATTGGGGGCACAGCCACCCTTACAGGCACAACACCAAACCTTATCCTCAAAGGCCAGATGGATAAGTAGGAACTTTTTATCTGATTACATCTTCATTCATTACACTTCACTCACTCAAATGGTTTTGAAAATCTCAGCATCAGCTCTGCAGCTAATTCTGAGAACTGTATATTTCGAGAGTTTGTATAATTTCTTATAATTCAATTATAATTCATAATTTAAGGCTGATTTTAGGAAAATAAGTCCAAATCACTTGAGTCTGTTGCACAATATTTCAATATTTCTGTCACTCTGTAGACCAGCAACTTTACAATCTTTCTATATTCAATTTTTTTAATCCCAAAATGATTTTCTGAAACTTAACTGAATGCATGAGCCTTTTCTTTTATTGAAGATCTTCAAAATCTTCAAAATCACCTTCCATAACCTGCATCATGCCTCATGAAATAATGTAAATTCTGTCAATAATATTGCTAATTTTCTGTTACAAAATACTTTTAATTTGAAGTTCATGTTCATTTTCATTCAAAAAGCTTTTTTACATTTTTTTTTTAATATGTTTTTTTTTTTTCATTTAAAAAAAAAAGTTTATACAGTTAGAACCCAATTGAAATATCAAACATTGTGACTAGAGAAATGTCTTACTTATTAAAAAATGGGATTGTTTTAGATATAAGGAAATTTAAGGTCAGTTTCCTTCTAACCATGATGTTATTTTTTTTTTAAGCCTTTTCCCAGATAACCCCAATGTGATCAACTTTGCCAGCTGGTTTGGTTTTGCGTTTCCCAACATGGTGATGATGTTACTTTTGGCCTGGTTGTGGCTGCAGTTCATGTATTTAGGTTTGAAGTAAGTCAAAAATCATAAAAAATGTGCTAGAAGTCCTTGATAGATGATCTGAAATTGTCCTAACTACTGAACTTTTGTTTCTTTTCAGTTTTAAAAAGACATTTGGCTGTGGGATGCAAAATGCAGGTGACAAGGAGGCCTACGGTGTGATCAAGCAGGAATTTAAGAAACTGGGCAGAATCAAATTCGCTGAAGGTGCTGTGCTTACAATTTTTGTGGTGTTGGTGGTGATGTGGTTCAGCAGAGAGCCAGGATTCATGCCAGGCTGGGCTTCTTCACTTAACGAATATGGACAGTAAGCTTTATGGGTTTTTTTTTTTTTTAAATACAAAAACAAGACTTTCATACATCTAATTATTCTTTGCTATTAAAAGCACTGGATGTATACTACACAAAAATCCTGGATATCAGTATACTTCTATTTTCTGTGGTTTAAAATAAACATCTAGGTCAAAAGCAGAGCACTCCCCCAAGTGGTAGTGACGTGTCATTACACTCGCGTTTGCATTAGTCACGATGAGGTCAGATATTCAAGCTCAAGGTGCATCAATACGATTAATCACGATTAAGCCTCTAAAGGTTTGATATATATATTTTCTATTATTTATATTTTCTTCCAGTATGTACGCTGACCCATCATGTTGAATAACTATAAAATGACTGATTGCACCTTTAAGTTGAAAAATGTATCTACGTTTATATAATCAAGCGAGTCTTTCAGTCAGTTCAGCGCTTTATTCGCGTTCTGTTTACAGACACATGCAGGACGAGTGTTGCTAATTTGACTTCTGCCATTACGTTTTTACAAAAAAAAATAAACTTAACTGAGCATTTTGTTTCTCACGGTAAAAGCATCATGTTGTGCTAAGTGCTTACCGGATTCTGTCATATCTATCTTTCTGAACAGAGATGGGGCGGGGCTAAAGGGGCGTGGCTAAAATAAGAGCACTCAGAACTTTCGTATGGTCTACATACAGTGTTTTCCAGGTTATTTGTATTAGTGAGAAATATAGCACGTAAAAATCTACTATTGCACCGTAAAATGTTTTAAGCATTACAAAGAATAGTAAGAAAGTCCTTAAAAAGCTACACGTTGTTCTCACAGGTTTGTGACTGATGGCACTGTAGCCATTCTTGTGTCCACCGTGTTCTTCTTCATCCCGTCTCAAATAACATGTTTAATACAAGATGAACCTCAAGGAACAGTAGAAGGTAAAGAAGATGATTTTTTTGTAGTTTCAACATCAATCATATTTAATGTCATGATCTGTTAAACTACAGGAAGAAGCAAATTTAAAACTGATGGTGTTTTTTTTTATTCAGGAGAAGACACCGTGCAGCAGAGACAGAAGCGTAAAGCTCCTCCAGCTCTGCTGGAATGGAAGGTGGTGCATGAGCGGATGCCATGGAACATCGTCCTGCTCCTGGGAGGTGGATATGCCTTAGCTTCTGGCAGTGAGGTAAACAAACAAACAAAAAAATCCAGAGAGAAAAACATTTTAATCATTTTGATCGAATACTGAAGGTAAAACTGATCTGATGTTCACATTACTGTAGCGGATATATGAAGCTTTTGAGTATGAAAGCTGTGATACAGTATATGGAAAAATGGTGATATTGGAATATTAAAACAGTGCATTTGTCTTACTGTTCATATCTGATTCCTACCATATGATTTCCCACCTACTAAGCATTTTTACTGCATCAGTTTCTCCCAATTTCTCTATAATTTGGTCACCTACTAATTCCTACCCATAATCCATCTCTCTCTTACGCGACACCCATCAAACAGCAATGGTGAAGGCTAACACATGTCCTCTTTTGCTCCTTTGGCCCATCTGTTGGATTATTAACCTTAGCATTTGCTGCATGACGTTAAAGACATTTACTGACATTTCAGCACTCTCTCAGGTTCCATCCGTGGTTGTTACTATGAATTACCAGACATTTACAGATGGTGAAAAAATATTGTTGTTGGATTTCTAAAGGTTTCTGGACTGTCAAAATGGCTGGGTCAAAGTCTTGCCCCTCTTCAGAGCATCCCACCATATGCCATCTCAGTACTTCTCTGTCTGCTGGTGGGAACGTTCACAGAGTGCTCCAGCAACACGGCCACGACAACGCTCTTCCTCCCCATTCTCGCTTCTATGGTAAGACCATAATACAGTAAAACATTAATACTAATCATTCAATCCTTTGTACAATCGAGATGTGAAAAAAGAGCACTCTCAAGCACCGGTCCTTCATTAGATGGGTTTGTAAATCATAGCCAGTTTCCAGGCCATGTTTCTGAGATCTTCTAGAATTGAATAGCTTTAATCCAAAAACTGCATCATTAATGTACAAAATTGACTTGACATGTTTGTGTTCCTCAGGCCACAACTATAAATCTCCACCCTCTGTATGTCATGCTGCCCTGCACCATCAGTGCCTCCATGGCCTTCATGCTGCCAGTGGCCACTCCACCCAACGCCATCGCTTTCTCATATGGCACTCTCAAAGTACTCGACATGGTAAAGGCGTCACTCCTTCACATCATTCCTCTATTACTTAAGTATAGGGTTTTTTTTATCCTTAATTTTACCAATCACTCATCATATTTCTAAGATTCTCCGCATTGACCAAAGAAAGATGACAGGAACAAGCATTAAATGTCTGTCATGTCCCACTCCACAATGGTGGTTAAGATGAAGCTCGTATGAAAATAGGCACTCAGAACTTTAAGAATTTTTAGTGTTTCATAAATATCTTGGTCGTTCCCTAGCCTCTTAATGGCAATATTTTCATAGAAAACATTTGTTTTGCAATACAAATTTTCGCTGTAAGAACTCCAGAACGAATTTAATTCATATGCGGAGGTTTCACTGTATAATTGATCCAAGTATCTGAGTAATTGTGTTTCTGCTCTTTCCAAAGGCAAAGTCTGGCCTCATGCTCAATTTAATTGGCATCCTGTGCATCAACGTGGCAATTAACACATGGGGAACACTCATGTTCCAGCTCGACACCTTCCCCACGTGGGCTAACTTCACGGAAACTCCGACTGCAACTCCGACTGCAACTCCGACTGCAACTCTGAATGCAACTCTGGCTACAACTCTGGCTACAACTCTGAATGCAACTCTGGCTACAACTCTGGCTACAACTCTGAATGCAACTCTGGCTACAACTCTGAATGCAACACTGTGAAAGGAGCTTTCCAGAAGAGCAGAAGAATGATGAGGAGGCAGTGAGAGGAGAGCTAAAAGAGAGTGACTATGCATGTTTCCCAATAAAAGAGGATGAATGTATTAATGTTGCAAAACTCTCAGCAGCGACTCCACTGGCCTGTGCCAGACATAACTAACCCTAGAACTATGCGGTTATTTATTCACTATTTTTACACATCATAGTGTATTTCATTTTCATAGGTATGTTTTTTACTTTATTGGAAAGTCCAGGATTTGTAAATTCATGAAAAACATCTACGTGGATCAGACTATGTGGAGAGGAGGATATTTACGATGCTTCAAATGCAGTAAGGCAGAAAGCCCCTGGATGAAAAAGTGTGACAGAAAGTTCAACTGTTATCAGGGGAGGAAGCATGTGACGCTTCTGTGCCTCACCAGACTAATAATACTGCAGTGTGAGAAGGAGAGGAAATGTAGTGTGAAGTGTCATGAAAAAAAATGTGAAACAATAAAAGACTTTTCAAATGAAATCTGCTCCTACTTATAGCTGTAACAAAACGGGTATATAGTTTGGATGGACAAGCAGCAAAAAGGTTTCCTGAATGAGATTGAAAGCTGTGTAATTTTGATTTCCTCTCACTAACAACTAAGTTCAAGTACTAGTTTATAATCTCGAGTACAAATTTGATCCTATAATATAATCAGCCCAACATTCGGCTGGAGATCGATGCATAAGACACGTACAGCTTCGATTAATGATTCAATCCTTTGTATAGTTGTTGGTTTGGGGATTTCAGAAACTGCAGATCTCACGGTAACTTTCTTGTGTTAGGTCTGATAAGTACTCGTTGCATCCGAGGTGAGCAGAAAAAGCAGCTCAAATCACACTTCGAACCTTGAGGCAGACAAGCTACAAAAGCTAGTTTAACGTTTGGCCCTGTTGCACTTTCTGAGATGCTTTTCTGCTCATCACGGTTGTACAGAGCCGTTATTTGAGTTTCACCTAAAAGGTAAAAACAAAAAACATAACTTGCTAAATCTTAGAAGATATCATATAGGAATAAAGGAAAAGTTCTGAAATTGTAGAAGACCATGAGGCCTATTCACTCATTTCAAACCTAAAATCATCTCGTGCTTCTTTTTAAAAATAAACACTTGAAATAGAATAGACATAAAATCTAGCATAAATAGAAGACTTCGAACTTAAATTTAGAAATAAACGTGCATAATAATCTGCTATTTGTTTTAAACAGTCACAGAAAAATATTTGTCGAATTTGTCTAGATTCGAGATACGATGACTTTTATAAGCGATAATTATTTTGCACCGTATAAAAGACACAAACTGAGAAAATCTACAAACATGTCAAAAAGTCACATATACATTTATTTCTTTTATTCCCAAACTTTACACTTTGTTTTTTTTTCCTCTCAAAATGTACAGTAAATCACAATCATAAATAAAGCTGTTACAAGTTTGAACTAGAAACATTATTGAAGAACTCATTTTGAGCCTTTTAAAATAATAGCAGACACGATTCCTTAAATTCTTCTAAATTCACTTTTTTTAAAAACGCTTCAAATAAATGAATCATAGAAGAGATACGACACATCCTTGGATAAAAGGCTAACACTACATTCTGCTCTATACATAAACACCCAAAAGGAACCGAAGTCGTTGGAATGTGTGATTGATTGAAGGAATGCTTAATGGAGAAAGAGATTCGAAATAGTGCTCTCTCTCTCTCTCTCTCGCTCTCTCTCTCCCTATATATATATATATATATATATATATATCTAACATATCTATAACAGTAGAGTAGACCTAGTAGAGAGAAGGTTTTAAGAATAATCTAATAAAAAAGCCATTTGTTAATAAAAAAAAACCCCAGATCAAACAAACCAGACAGGAAATGATGTCACTGCCTTTAACGCACATGATGCTTCCTATTCTATCCCTCTTTTTTAGGACTATTTTATCTTTAGGAACATTTGCTTATTGAAAAACCTGGATACTAAGCAGACATGAGCTAGAACATTGCACAGACATTGAAAAGAGGTGATAAATTGGTATACGATGAATATGGTGTGTTCATTACATGGGATCACATGATAGAGGAAAAGATGGAGGCAGTGGAAATGCAAATATTATCTCACTGTATACATTGCAACATGTCATGTAGAAGAAGAGGTGCTATTCTATTGTTTTATGGATAATTTTATAGATATTAAATCTCACTCTGAGAAAATGACTTGAATAGAATTGAATCTCATGTTTGTTAATCGATATGTAACAGTGCCATGCACGCTCAAATGCACTCTCCGGTAAACAATCAGGAGTCTCACAGCATAAAACCTTACCCAATCAATCACTCTCCTCTCTCTCTCTCTCTCTCTCTCTCTCTCTCCACACACACACACACACACACACACACACACACATACACACAGTGGAGCAGTCAAGCATATAGCCCTAATCATAACCTTCACCCCAGCATCATATTTGGCTATACAACTAACCGTAGAATTTAAATCCGCTTTTCCCATAAAAGATATTCATTAATATCCAAATAATTACCAAATAAATCATATTTTTTGCTGGTGTGTTGTAAAAAAAAAAATCTTTAAAGACATTTATGATATGTATATACAGTAGGTGTGAAAGGTCATGGTCATCTAATCACAGGTCTCACACAGACAGGCATCACCACATGACACAAATTCAGGGAGAGCGTGATCGGTGCACACAAATGCACGTGGGCCGGGCTCGAAGTCAGCCGGACCGAATCACCGGCTTCCTTAAAAGCTGCCATCTTAGGGACCTCCGCCGTATGAGTAGTCTGCTTTGTTATGCATGACAAGCTTGTTGTCCACAAAGTAGAAGCTGTCGGACTGCGTCTCGTAGGGGTGAAGGATCATCTCGCGCACTGACACACACGGGAGAGAGAGAGAGTGAGAGAGAGAAGCTTGATTCTTTTGCTTGATTGAAGATTCATGATATTATCTGTCTTGTTTGCAGTTATATACTGTATACAACTTGCAGTGAAATAAAAAAAATAAAATCCAGTTACTCCTTCGAGACTGAGTATAAGTAAATTAAAGAACTTTTATGTAGAAATAGAAATGTAGAAATAAATAGATTAATAGAATGTTGCCTGCATGATGTGCTAAGACTAACGGTACAAAATGTGCAAATGTTACAGAACAGATAGTGAAGCATTAATGTGCAGATATGCAGAGTTTCACTGAAGTAAATGAGTCTTTATCGTTGCTGGTTTGAGTTTTTCATAAACTGCACATCTCCTGTTAACTCTCCTGTGTCAACTCTAATAAATAATCACACTTTGCATCTGTGTTGAGAAGAAAAGCAGCTCAAATTGTGCAACACACTGAACATTGAGGTGGATGAGGACCAAAGGCAGAAACTTTAGCTTATGGTTTGGCCGTGTTTCATGTTCACAGATGCTTTTCTGCTCATCACGGTTGTAAAGCGCACTTACATATCAGGTTGATGAATTTTCACCTGGATTTCTAACTAGATGTTTTTTGTGTTCTGCACCATTCTGTGGAAAAAAACAGCATGCCATGGTATTGTGATTTTTCTCTTTATATCTAAATTGTTCCATCTGATCAGATAGATTAATATTTGTACTCGTTATTGCATTTGTGCAATACTCCAGTTGCTTATTTTGAATTTTACATCTATCTATCTATCTATCTATCTATCTATCTATCTATCTATCTATCTATCTATCTATCTATCTATCTATCTATCTATCTGTCTGTCTGTCTGTCTGTCTATCTGTCTGTCTGTCTATCTATCTATCTATCTATCTATCTATCTGTCTGTCTGTCTATCTGTCTGTCTAGCTGTCTGTCTATCTATCGGTTGGTCTGTCTGTCTATCTGTCCGTCTGTCTATCTGTCTGTCTATCTATCTATCCATCTATCTGTCGATCTATCTATCTATCTATCTATCTATCTATCTATCTATCTATCTATCTATCTATCTATCTATCTGTCTATCTCTCAATCTGTCTGTCTATCTGTCTGTCTGTCTTTCAGTCTGTCTGTCTATCTATCTATCTATCTATCTATCTATCTATCTATCTATCTATCTATCTATCTATCTATCTATCTGTCAATCTGTCTGTCTATCTCTCAACCTGTCTGACTTTCAGTCTGTCTATCTATCTATCTATCTATCTATCTATCTATCTATCTATCTATCTCAAAAAATGTTTCCCTCAGTTCTGATTTAATTTCATGTGAATATTAACGGAAGCTATTACCCTGTATCTGCATGTTATAATTTTATTCATAGCGATGTTGCCACATGATCGGCGGATTGCATGAGCGACGTGTTGAAGTGGCCTGGGAGTGTGTGCTCGACTCCACAGAGCGTTCATGCTCACTGCTGTTTTAAGAAAAGCCATTATACACAACCACTCGAGCTGCTCGGATTTAAACTGATTATCACGGGCCTGTGCACGAGAAAAAATAAATAAAAAACGGAGTATTGCGGATGATTTGAGAGTGCTCCTTGCTTTATGTACTCACTGATCTCCTCTGAGAGCGGTGGGAACTCGTAGATGTGCTCGCAGGTGTTCTTGCTGCTCGGGATACAGAAGCCAAACTCGAAGTCAAAGCTCTTCAGCAGCTGATCGCGGAAGTAATGCCTCTCGATCATGCGGAAATTATTGATGGGAATGTCACCCACGGTGAATTCAACACTTATAGAACAACAGACAGGAACAAAGGAAAGAGTTAACATGGCATTAAAGGGCCTTCATGTCAAAAGTGCTACTCATTATAACTTCAAACTTCATACATGGAATTGAATACTTGCTGCCATACAGTAATATTAGTATTCAGACAGATTTATTTCCTCTATGTGCCTGACATCCGTCTTCTCTAAGCACGGCATATAGGAAACTCACGCTCGTTATTTATTACAAACATACTGACACAATTGAAATATTTCCCCTGGGTCCTACTGAACCCCGTATAAAAGGAATCCTGGGTTGTGTAGTTTGAGGTTTCACACTGCTCATACTTTACCCTGGATTAACGATTAATCCCAGCTCTTCATAATCTGACGTTTCACACTGTACATTCCTCAACCCTGGATTAACCCTCTTCTTATTTGCATATTAATAACCCTGATTTGATAAATACAGTGCGTGACCACTTTAAATAACGTCTTGCATTAGATCTGCTTTTCTGCACCCGAGCAGGTATTGTGATCGTTCACAGTTTTCAAATCTTTTGTTGGCAGTTTTTAAGTTTGTCGTGTATTCGACCAGCCGTTCACTGATATCTAGCTACCGCTAATTTCTCACTGTGGCGTATTTCCCCCTCACTACGCCACGCATTTTCTGTGATGTTCAGTGTTTAGCCGCCTGACTGTCTCTACCAAGCTGTTTTTGTGACATTGTTGTTCAGCTTCGTTCTGGTTTTACTGTGTTAAACATTGTCTGATTTTTGGTGTGATGATAGAAAACAATACTTCCTGGAATCTGTCAAAAAATCCAAGACTAAAATCCAAGAGATACTCTGGTGTTAAAGCTGCATTCAACTGAACTTGGTGACTTGGTGATCATTTTTACAAATTCTGACTAAACAAAGAAAATTCTCCCCCAACTCACAATTCCTACTCAGGATCTCCGGGCAATTTTCCCAAACCCGAGTTCAGCAAGATACAAATAAAGTTACATTTTCAGCATTGGGCAGACATCCTTATCCAGAGCAACTTACATTTATGTCATTTATACAACAAAACGATTGAGGATTACAGGCCATGCTTAGGGGCAGCAGATTGGTGGTCCTGGGATTCAAACTCAAAACCTTCAGAGCACTAGTCCACCACCTTAACCACTGAGCTACCACATACCCCACCAAACAACAGGACCAGTAAACAAGATGATAAACAACCTGTTTTTTTTGTTTGTCACTTTGCATCTGGAATTCACATGGCATAATTCCTTATAACGGAATTCCGAATTCCTAGTGTCCTGGTGTACATGTTACATCAAATGAAGCATAATTTCATCACCCCACTTCCACATTTAAAACTTTCCCAATCTAGGGCTAAAGTATGATTAATTAAGATCTTCTTTCCTTCATCTTATTTATTCCGACCTAAATATTACAGCCATCTTCTGAAAGGCTGAATATAGAGCTCCGCTGTGAAATTCCTCGTTTCTGAACCGCTTTTTCTGCTTAGTCCAATTAATTACGTGTTCATTTCATAACGAGGGCAGAAGAGCTCTTCGTCCAGCTGAAGCCTACGCATTTATGGACCATTTAAAATGTCTCGTTTCTGGGAATCATATTTAAATGTCTTACTTACGTGGCTCCGACCTGACGCAGGCGCAGAAATGCTGGAGTGAACTGGTATCGTACGAATCTTCCAGCGCTGGGATCAACGTCTCGTTTCTCTCCACCTTTGTCTGATGCAACAGACATGAAGAGGACTTTGATTGATATGATTTAAAGTGATTTTATACTAGAAGTGGATGATACTAAAAATATCAAAAATATCATGAGGATTCTTAAACAGATTTCCACAATATATCAGGATTTATAAGTTTTATTTTTAAATAAAATTGAGGGGGAAAAATCTGTTATAACATTTTACAATTTTAATGATTAACAATTAAAATTAGAAATTTTAACATCACGGGCTTTGCCATCTTTCAATCAGTTTATTTAAATAATTTTTTTTAAATTAAAAAAGTAAAATCTTTTAATAAAAAGGCATAATTTTTTTTTATACCATATACTGTTAAATATTGATCTTAAATATTGATCATTAAACCTAAAACATACTAGAATTGGCACAATACCACTCTTTTTCTTTTTGGATACAGTTACTGTATCTCTAACTCTTTTCTATTTTTTCCCCCAAATCCCATTCCAATCTTTTTTAATCTGTTTTTAAGATAGAAAGATAGATAGAAAGATAGATAGATAGATAGATAGATAGATAGATAGATAGATAGATAGATAGATAGATAGATAGATAGATAGAATAAAGGGAAAAATAAATGCAATGGTATTTCACACGGTAGGGAAGCACTTGTTGTCTATCTGTTTCTACGAGAATAAATCCACGCTGAGAGAGAACAGTTATGTAATCGGATCGTTCGGACTCGCTTGGACTCACCCATTACTGGAGGCTTTGTGATCTCAAACAGCACTGTCCCTGTCTCCATGTCCCTTATCTTAAAGCGTGTGAAGTCAATGTTGTATACGTTGTCCTCTGGACTGCACAAGTAGTCTGGAAAAAGATAGTCGGTGAAGATTTATTTCTAATATGGCAATCGTACATCTGAATTGTTTATTGATAAAAAATGTAAATATATAAACCCACAATTCACATTAAATAATATCACAGTATAAATGATACATTTACACATACAGAGACTCACAGTGACAAAGCGACTGGAGATTTTTTATTTTCAATGAGAACTGACGATTTCTGGTGACATGAGTGACAGCAACTAAAAGTGGGCGTGTCCAGAGACTCGGAGCGACTCGGTGCACCAGTGGGAGTGAAGATGGTACTTTTGCACGTGATCTTCTCGGCACTGCTTCTCATTCATCTCGTACGACATTATGCTGATATACGTTGCTGAATTTTACACACAGACACTAAATTTCCCTTTCGGAGTGTGTCATTTAGACAGTAAACTCCATTGTTACTATGGCAATCAGTATTACAGTAGGAACACCTCTGGGTGACTTCAGCGACTTCACAGCGACTGGAGACTTGCAACTGTTGTTATGTGTCAACTTTACCCCATGCTATTCTTTATACCTTGCAAGAAAAATTTAAGTGCTTTTTATTCTAAAACTTTAATCATATCAAGGCATTGAGAGTGTTGTGTGTCCTCACAAGGTTAAAAGGAAACCAGCTAAAGTGTAACTTGGCTCTGAGGACGCGTAGGACATGTAACCCACCATGACTGTTTTTGTCAAAACTACTTTTTCCCACAGATTTCCTCACAAAACTGTTTGATAGACTAGCTTAGAAAAACTTGACCCACTCTTCTTGACACATCTGTTATCATCATATTCTGTCATTTACATTTACGGGCATTTTGGCAGACACTCTTATCCAGAGCAACTTACATCTTTATCTCATTTTATACAACTGAGTAATTGAGGGTTAAGGGACTTGCCCAAGGGCCCAACAGCTTGCAGCTTGGTGGACCTGGGATTCCACCTTAACCAGTGCGCTACCACCATCCCTACGGGAATTATCTCTGGAGAGTTATAAGGTTGCGGTAAAATAGATAAGATTTTTCTGTCTATTCTGTCTTTGAATCGTTGTCTTGTTGCATGATTTGTCCTGCAATTCTACTACAGCACAAACTGTAACACAAAATTGGATTATTTTAATAAAATAATCCAATTCCGCTCCAAAAGTGTGAGGAAGGCAAAGGCAAATTATTAGTGAGCGACGAAATGCGTTGAAGTTAAAAGATGGAATGTGTAACAGCAACAAAATCTGCTTTAGTTTTAGATTCCTATAACCCCTCAACACACACACACACACACACATACACACACATTCTGTCTGATATATTACAAATCCTTTTATATTCCAAGGCACAAATGAACACAACTGTATCCCAGAGATTGGGCTACCAGTTGGACCCCTGAGTGATTCCTAAGCCTGGATCTTTCCCTATATTCCCTCTAATATACTTAAGCTCATATAAACACACAGCACCGTCTTTATTTTTTTAAATCACTCCTGTTATATGCACAACACTAAGTAACTCCAGTGTTCCTGTGTAATGAATGTGAGTTCAGGAATAAAGTCTTCTGATAAACAGGACATCTTTGTTGGCTGTGCAAGCGAAAAGGCATTTTTTTCCATAGGTTGTTGCAGACTTCTAGGAGAAGGTCCTGTAGATGCATTTCCCACAGTCACATAAGCCTTGTCGGTGAATGCACCAGGCTCAGATTAAGGTTTAAGCTGCTTATAACATCTGAGCACTGAGGGTCATAGCAGGATGCAGTGGATTTACCTCTCCAACCTAACGACTGTAAGGACACATATACCATGTTGTAGCAGTACATGAAAGTGCATAAAATCATGCAGATATGGGTTGAATGCTTCGAAAACCTCAGAATAGGGAAAATATGTAATCCTGGTGACTTGGACCATGGGATGGTTGTTGGTGATCAGAAAAGCATCTCCAAATGCACTGTCCTGGAATTTTTGCACAAATTTTAAGTGTAACGGAGGCCAGCGGTAGGTGCTGTGCAGGTAAACCTCACTGCTCTGATCTCAAGAGGCGCACTGGCGACTGATGCCAGTGACTGCAGTCTTTAGCCTCCCGGTTAGTGCGCCCGCCTCCCACGCCGGAGACCTGCTTGGTGCGGTTGTGAGTAGGACCCGGGGACGTTACATAAGACTTGTCCTAACATGTTCTGTTAATGGTTACCTCATATAATCACGCTTTACAACCGGGGTGAGAAGAAAAGCGTCTCAGAAGGCACTCTCCTGAGATTTTCACCCAGACTTTAAGGTCAAGAAACAACCAGGCGGCAAAGCCTTGCTATTGTTTACCTCATATAACCACTCCATACAACCATGGTGAGCAAAAAAGCATCTCAAAGCACTTGGATTGGCTACTTTAAATGACCCCTGTCTGTGAATGAGAGTGCGTGTTTGAGAGTGGATGGTGTTCGTATAACAGGCTCCAGAATCAGCATGACCCTGACCAGGATACAGCAGTTCCTGAAAATGAACATTGATTGAGAAGAATAGAATAGAATAGCCCTTATTTGTCACATATACATTACAGCACAGTGAAATACTTTCTTCGCATATCCCAATTTCGAACACTGGGGTCAGAGTACAGGTTCAGCCATGATACAGCACCCCTGGAGCACTGAGTGTTATGGACCTTGCTCAAGGGCCCAACAGTGTCAGTTTGGCAGTACTAGGGCTTGAACTCTGATCCTCTGATCAACAACTCAGAGCTGATTAATTCTAAACTTTTTAATCCTTATGACACTGTTGAAAGATCCCATAACGTGTAAGAAATATGAACAGTATATAAAGTTAATGATACGTTCTTGACGAGCTGAAGGAACATCAACAGTGCAATGACAAATCCAAACCACATCCATATTCATACTGGAGCACTTTGTGAAACTGATTCACTGTCACCAGTTATCACCAACCCTTATTATAATTTAGAGTTTTATTACCTATGAAATGCTACATTGTGGAAACAGAAGATTAGAAATTTTGTATCTGTAGCAGACAGTCGAAGGCTCTCTATAAAACATAATGGAGACGGAGAGAGCGAAAGTGCGGATGAGCGACTGAATGGAGAAGCGAGCTCGATAAGAGGCAGTGAGTAATCTTCTCGGCGCAGTCAGGTAATGCTTAGGGAAATTGCACAATGCGCTGCACAACAAGGAGTAAAACTGTGTAAAATAAAATATACCCCCTCTGGCCATATTATTAGGAATGCCACGGTATTACTAACAGCATTTTTCTGTCAGAACAGCCTCAGTTCCTCACAGAAGGTGCTGGAAACCCTGCTTTGAGATTCTGCTCCATGTTGAGATGATTGCAGCACAAAATTGCTTCTTGTTAGATGCATGTTCGTGCTGTGAATTTTTCCTGTCTACCACATGCTGACGATTTTCTAATGGGTTCAGATCTGGTGGACATTGATGTACACTGAACTCACTTTCATGTTGTCACAAAATGGAGAAAATTTGTGCTTGGCCATGTTATCAGCAACAATATACACGATTGGTGGCTTAAAGTGTTCCAAGAAATAATTCCTCACACCATTACACCACCACCAGTAACCTGCTGATACATGATTTCATCAAATTTAGCAGAAATCAAAATTTGTCAGACTAGGCAACGTTTTCTAGTCTTCAGTTTTTCCGTGTCCAGTTTGGGTGAGCCTATGTCCACTGTTGCCTCAGATTCCTGTTACTGTGTGAACTGGAAGTATGGATTTGACCCTCATGTGGATTTCTTCTGTTGTAGCCCTTTCCCTTCAAGGTTCTACCATATACCAGTCTGGCTATTTTCCTCTCCTGAATTCTCAGCCCCTTAATGTTTTTTTTTAACCATTTTGTGCAAAACTCTTTGTGTTGTAAAAATGGTTGGAACTCAGCAGTTTGTGAAACACTCAAACCAGCAACGACGTCACAGGAAGTACTTCAGATGAAAATGACTAGTGGTAAGGGCTCACATGGATTGCAAAAGGAAATGAAAATGAAAAGCTATATAAAAGATTTTCAATTGCCTCTCTCTCTCTCTCTCTCTCTCTCTCTCTCCCTCCCTCTCTCTCTCCCACACCCACACACACACACACACACACACACACACACACACACTGTGACTGCAGTAGAAATTATAAAGCATTTAAATTTTTTCTATTCACCACAACCTGCGACTGGCCCGAATAACAAAACGAGCACAAAACCAGAAATCTACTTCCTGATTTAAAAAGCCATGGACAGCACAGAACCCCACAATCAGTCAGCAGAAACAAGTGTTTAGCACGTCTACATTTGTTAAAGCGTGACAAGCATTAAATCTGTCAGCCTGTGGATTCAGTAACAGCATGAGATTATTCACATATGAGTAATTTCCCCTTTCCTCCTCATTTCTTACTGGCTTTAAGACGGACAAAAATATTGCAATAATGGACTACAGCAGTATGGGGATTCGCAGTTGTTTATGACTCAGTCGCTTTGTATGAAGCCGTGATTCATGGGGTGATGCAGCTTTTGTGTCTAACCTATATTTTATTCGCTTTATAATGCATTTCGGAACTGCACGGTCCTGAAAAATAAATCAGATACAGCCAGCATTTGCGTCAACGTTTAAAGAAAGTTTCTTTAAAACTACTTCAGGTTAGGAAGAAATATTGGCACTGTATCAGATGCTGGCTTTCTGAATGCAAATAAAACATGCGGTTAAGGTGTTGGACTTCTGATGGGAAGGTTGTGAGTTTGAATCATCGGTCCACCAAGCTACCACTGCTGGGCCCTTGAGCAAGGCCCTTAACCTTCCTTTGCTCAGTTGTATAAAATGTTAGTCGCTCTGGATAAGGGTGTCTGCCATATACCAGAAATGTAAATTCTCAAGAAGCTTTTGGTACATTTTGTATTTATAGCACATTTCATTTATATTTATTTCTCTTGTGTACTCTGAAGTAGTCTCTGGCAAAGGAATTCCTTTTGGGATTAATAAAGTTTTATCTTATCTTATTTTATCTTATCTTATCTTACATTTTCGATGTCAAACTGCCTGCATAACAAGAATAGAAAATAAACCCGTTCTGCATACAGATGAAACCAAAGTGTCAGTATGTTTTTCTTTCAGCTTTTCCTATTTCCTGAAAGACATTCTCAAGGGTTCTCCTGACAGACCCATGCAGCACTACAAGGTGCTGCACTTCTACAAGGAGCTGTTTCTGCTCCTTCCTTATTCCCTCTCATCCTCTCCTCTTTGCCGCCCTTCAGACACTGCCATTCCATCTATTCCGTTTCACCCTGCTTTCTCTTCTGCCACCGACTCGCCTCCACTCGTCTCTCTCGTCTGCACTCCTACGCTGAAAATGTGCTTGTCATTCTCTTACTGGCCAAACAGAACACTTCTCCAGTATGAGCAAGACACTTTGTAAAGCAAACCATGGAAGAACTAAACCAGATTAAACCTGTGAGATGAATGCAAAGGGAACGTTTGTACACGACGGACAAAGCAAACCAAACTAACTAAACGTCTTCCTAGCTAGCTCTCCATCTCTTTAAGATAAATAGACAAATACAGACAGGAAAACACACAGACAGAGAGACAGACATGTTTATGTTAAATACAAGGTATTTATTCTCTTTGTGCTTTCACGACTTTAATTCACAACTTCAGAAATTAATGCGAAATCAAGCAAATTGCTAGCAAACTCAAAGAAGCTTGCACTTTTTAAAAATTACTCCGGATTTTTCCCAGATTCGGGCCAAGACATGTCACATGACATCACTAAAACACGCATTCATGCATTCGTTCTTTGATTCACATGCGTCAAACATGAGAACAGCTATCACAGAGAATGATTATATCTGTGCTAGGCGTTTAAAGCAAGAATCCTGTGCTTGCAACTTTTCAAAAAGGAACACAAAAGAAATATGCAAGAAAAAAAAAGAAAAAAATCAGCAATAACAAGTATTTTTGGCTGCAAAATTAACATTAAAACTCTCTTTTTTCTAAATGTAAACATTCAGAAGATTTAAAATTGCAATTAAATATAACTCCATGTGTCATATTCTATGCAGGTTCATGTACATGGCTTGTAACAGTAGTTCTCTTAACTGTACTACACAGACTCCCACAGCACATATTTCTTTATTTATAAACTTTCATTTTAAAATTCTTAAATTAAAAAACCAAAGTTAATTTCTGATTCTTCCTCTTTTACAATAAAAAAAAAAAAAAAGGTTTACATTTACGGTATTAACCAGAATTTCAACATACACCGGAAACAATATTTACTCATCAGGATGGATCACATTAATTAATTATGGATTAATGATTGTTTAAACTTTCTGTCACGTCACTGCCGATTGAACTGCTTACTATTTGTTTGTTAAAAACCACAATTATAAAATTCTCTTCTAAAATGTGGCGTCGTCATCAAATAATGTCATAGCGTCCACTATTATACCCCAAAACATCTTCATTCACAGTAATCCTCCTTCAGGATTTAGGATTTCCTTTATCTTAAGGTAGGTACTGAATGACTGAAGGGATAAAGGATGCTTAAGGAAACATATGGCAGTTTAGCCTCACTGGGTTAAATCTCACTTTGACTAAAAGTACTCCTGCAACGGTTTGTCCTCCTGACATATGTGTCTTAAGTCATTTTTCTGGATGACTTTATTTATAATCCCACTATCCTTTGTCCCTTAGAAGAGGATGGTTTCTATTTCCATGTCCTCTCATGTCCTTTCTTTGTCACCGTCGCTTCAGGCGTAACAGTTCCTTCAGGAGCAAAAATGCTCGATTTTTGTGCTGTTTTGTCAATACAACTGTTTCACTTAGCAAATTTGCAAACACAGGATTCTTCTACCAGTAAAGACATATATGTAACTATTTTCTATGATAGCTGTACTCATGTTCCTTGCATGTGAAACAAACAGGGATTTGACTGAAGGTGTGTTGTGATGACCTCAGCCCTGAATCTGTGGAAAATCTACAGTCATTTTGAAAATTGCAAGATCTTATGAATATCACAGAGTTTGCTTGATTTTGTGCTAATTTAAAAAACCCCCACAAATCTTGCAAAATCATGCAAAACCACAAATCCTGGAGGGACTGACTTATGCTGAGGGACTGCTCGATATTTGGGGTCACCACAGCAGATCATCGTCCGTATACCGGGTTTGTCACAGGTTTTACGCCTAATACCCTTCCTGACATAACCCTCCCATTTTATCCTGAGAGTTACCTCCCAATGGCTTGGTTTTTTCCTTTTCTGGGAATCGAACCAAGGCTGTGGCAACGAGAGCACAGGAACCTGCCACTGGACCACCAGGAGACCCGAGGGACTTATTTCTGAAGTGTACCAAAAGAATAAAATCTGTCAGACGAAGTCTATAAAACCTCTTAGAATCTCCACGTGTATGTAAATGCATTCTTTTATATTCCTACAGGATACATAGAACCAGTCTGAACCAGTCTGACTTCATTCTCCTCTTACACCTATCCCCTAATTTCCTTGTTTCCTCTTGTACCTATCAGAATTGATGTATGTTACATCAAACAGAAGACGTGTAAACACACAACTAACTTCAAACCCCTTGCTTGAGTGAAGTATGGCTATATTAAACTAATCCCAGAGCACATGAGCATGCGAACGTCAGCCTGGTGAAGAACACTGGATGTAAGCAGAAGCTACAGTTAGGATCAAATACGAGGTGTGCCATATGGCAAGTCCAACAGAAATACAGCAGAAACGGTTTTAATAGCAGTTGAGACTCCATGTGCTTTTGTTGTATTGATTTGTGAAATAACTACAGAGTCGAGAAAAAGTGGCCTGTATTTAACTTATAATGTAATATTGATAGAGAATTGATAGAGTATTGCCCCCCTTCAGAAGAAGCCTATAGTTTTATCCTTTCCAAATAAACTAAATTGGGCCAAAAAGAAATCTATAATACATAAAAATCACTTTAGAGACACTTGAGAATAGTGCTGCTATTTGCGAAGGTTTACTAGAAAAAAAAGACTAGAAAACAATGAAATTTTTTTAAAGTTTATTATTAGAGCCGTTTTATTCATTTTGTCAGGTAATTTATTTCTATTTCTATTTCTTCCATTATAAATTATGGAGAAACTTCTGCCTTTGTTTGTTCCTAATCCGATGGGCCGCTACAGACTTCCTTTTAATTGAAAAAACAGATAAAAAATATTCAGAAGCATTGTGTGAAATATTAAATACTTCGTAAATTTCCTGCCATGACCACTTCTTATAGAAATGCCAGACAATAAGAAGTGATCCAGAACAGAGACGGCTGTGTCAGCCATTTTTGAAGCGAAAACAGAGCAACACCAGGAATGTATTCTGGTCCTGTGGAGCTCTACGGCTCTAATCTGGTTTAGCGATGGGAGCAAATCCATCTAATCAGGGGATAGAGCCAGGGAGTAAATGACAGCGACAGAAATGGAGGAACCACGTGGTCAGCTTCCAGACAGAAATAAACACAAGTAATAAATACAGTGACGAAGGCCAGACTAGACAAGAGAAGGCTGGGAAATTCATGCAATATCTAGCTTTGGGATTTTCAAAGATTAACAGAAATTGACCTTCAGTACTGATATTTGACCATCAGCAGAGTGGAGCAGTGAGGAAATACCTCAGTGTGGCCGGTGACGAAATAGACGAAATAATATGAATTTTTCAATGAAGAACAGGCTTGAGGTGAAAGCTTTGTTGTAAAGTCATAACCCACCTGCACGGCCTCGGCTATGGTGTGTCACAGACACTGCGTTATAGGAGCGAGGAAAGCTTTCTACATTTGTAAATGAACATTCTCGAAGAATGATTCTTTGTGACTATAATCTGTTAAAGAAAGGACATTATCAACATTTACATTATCTACTGTCAACTGTCACCCAAATGAGGATGAGGTTCCATTCTGCGCCTTGTTCCTCTCAAGGTTTTTTCCTCATATCATCTCAAGGAGTTTTTCCTCGCCACCATCGCCTCAGACTTCTCATTAGGGATAAGTGTTACGGATAAATAGTAACTTAACTTTAGACTTTATAATTATTGCTGTGTTTGTCTACATAGAGACAATTTCTATTGTTACAATAGTTATACAAATAAATTGGATTCAATTGAAAATTGTATTGAAAAATCATTATAATCATTATACAGGAGCACAGACTAAATAGATAAGTTTCCTTTTTACAAAACTAAAATTGAAATTTTGATTCATTTTTCACTGCAATTTGACATTTTCTCCCTTTTATTTCCAAGTCTACAGAAAAAAATGTGGAGAAACAACATCGGAAAGAAACAAGTGAAATTTTGCTTGCCCACAGGAAGTGAGAAGGAACAAATTGCTCCTATTATGTAAACAGGTTTAATCATACGTACGGAATATTCAACTCCCAATTACTAAATCAACGACTGAATGCGTGAAATGAATGAACAGAAAGTGAGCAACAGCCACACTGCACTGCACTGCCTCTCACGATTTTTACCCTTGAGTGGTTTCCGTCTCTGTTGTCTGGTTTCCTTCTCGTGTCATCTCCAGGAGATTTTCCTTCACACTTCTCACCTCTTACTTGTCCATTAGGGATCCAAATCTCCATGAGGATTACCTTGAAGCTGCTTGAACAATGTCGATTGTTAAAAGTGGCATACAAATGCAAGTGAATCGAATTAAATTGAAATGGCCTGTGAGTTGCTATGGCAGTAAATCAGAAACACTGCCACAGTAAATCATGCGTAAGTGAGGACACGAGTAAAAAACGAAATATTAAAAAAATCTCATGATCTATTCAGCTGAAACCACTTTGGAAGAATCCCACAGAAAAATAACACGCTAAGGTTTGAACCAGCAGCTTATAAATTACTAACAGTGTAATGACTAATGATTTGGAGGTCTTTTAAAGTGTAGCTGTTATGGTTTACATCACCTCTGGGATGTCGTTAAAAGAAAGCAAAAAGTGCGTGATTTAATCTGTCGCATTATTGACTGCAACAGCCGGGGTGATGTCTCAGATTTTGTCAGATACCAGTTTCTTTAATAAAACACTAACTATACAGACGTCAACCTTAGAAACCTCAGAGACGTAAACCTAAACATGAACTATGATCTCTTGGCAAAACAAATACAGACTAGAGGTTTTACAACCGACAACAATCGACAACGAAAGACAAAAACTAGACATTGGGTGTGTCTCAATCAGTACACGAGTCTGGGCAGTGGTAAGGACCCTGGATCACTACAAATTGGGACACCGATGACTCAAATTCCAGTGACATGACTACATACTAGTGTAGTAAAACGTCACCACCAGCAATTATCAACAACATGCAGGAACAATATCGTATTTTTTTCTGCTATTTAAAATAAACACTTTGATTGTTCTGTTAAATATCCTTGCAATCTTTCTAGCTAGTTGTCATTCGACTCAAACAAACCATATAAAGAAGTCAAATAAAATTATTACAGCAAATGTAAGTAATTTTGAGTGCTACATCAACGATAACAAGCTTCTTATGTTTTTTCAGGTCAGTTTATCCGCTATTTTTTCCAGCTGAAAAGCTTCAGAAAATATGGTATCATTTCCAGTAAGGGATCATACTGACCACAAACACTGTCTGTTTTTCTGCGGTGCATTGTGCACTTTTTACAGAGGAAATGTTCCAGTGCACTGGAAGGATTTTACTATTGAGAGAGGTTCCTCACAGGAAGTCATGCCACCAAGCTTGGGCTAAAAATAGAACAGATCACCCACGCCACCATTCTGTCAACAAAAAATCACCTAGCTTTTGAATGCATGCCGAAAGTGTTTTGTATGCCGATGCAAATTTCTTGCAAAATTTCAATTCTTAAAGCGAAAATCCGTAAGGGAGGGCAGTTGATTTGGATGCAGGTTTTTATAACAATCAAGCAAGAGCCACACCTGATTCCACCTGTTTAATCAGTTGATCTTGACTTTCAGTAGACTCAGGTGTGGTTTCTGCTTGGTTGGAATGGACCCCTGCATCTACACCGGCCCTTTGTGGATCTGGACTGGACTCAGCAACACACATTTTAACAGTTTAGAGTTAGATTAGATGTTGTGGAACGTTTGCAAGACAAGTTAGCTCATGTTATCACTCACGTTATTTCGATTTATAGTTCTGGCATTTGGGTGTCTGACATTCTGGCAGACATCCTGCAGTGCCAGCTTGGTGTACCTGGGATTCGAGCTCACAACCTTCTGATCAGTAGTCCTTAATCACTAAGCTACCACATCCCATTATAGAAACTATGAACAGTCATCCCTTTAACAGCATCTTCTTTTCTCTCTCTCTCTCTCTCTCTCTCTCTCTCTCTCTCTCTCTCTCTTTTTTTGACTCTCGCGCGCTGAAATAAATAAATAAATAATAAATCCACACCATAATTTCCTTAAAATAAAGATAAAAAATTATATCTATATTTGTTATTAATTCATAAACATTAAAATTATGAATACATTTTAAAGGAAATTATAATGTAATGGGTTTTGTTTTTTAAATTAATTCATTTTTTCCAAAAAAGTAAATCAAACATCAAGCAAAATCCACCTTTACTACACTCACTACAACACTACTGACTAAAATAAATCATTATTATTAATAAAACCAGCTTATTTCTGTGACCATTTTGACCTATAGGACATGTCTAAGCCAGCTAGATTTCAAACCCATCTGGCTGATGTAATTCCCAGAAACAACAACTGCAGTGCTAAAACATGATGATCTCAGTAAATATCCTCTGACCTTCTTGTGCATCCTCTCAAAAGCTGACTGCATGAATTAATAGCTCAGAGACGGGAAATGTCACTCAGTTCACAGCGTTCACGGTCGCTCGGCGTTACAGAGGAAAAGGGACATGAGACCTTAATCCTGTTCCCTACATTTGGACGATGTGCACAATGTAGAATGTAGTTTTCTGATCATGGCTTACAGACAAATCTTGCACACACTGTAGACTGTGGAACAGCACTTGGTCATATCTGAAGCTCTGACGCATTGAGCTGGTGTACTAGTAATGCAGCGCTGACATTTCTGATCGATTGTGCATGGATGGAGGAGCCAAAATTGAACTCGACATCAGCTCTGAACTGGGATTTGCAATATGATTGGATAAAAATCTGTTAGTTATATTAAACATGAAGTTAAAATGGATTTTCAATATATCAAATTACTACTAATACTGAAACACTTAGACTAGAAAAATGTTCAATTGTAGCAATTTGTTTTGATGTCATTAATTGTCTTGAGCAATTTATTCAGACCTTCTTGGTCCTTGGGCACCAGAATGGAGGAAAACAATCTGATCTCAGTGACTTATGGTTGCTGGTGGCAGATGGGCTGGTTGGAGTTGTTCAGAAACTATAGATATCTTGAGATTTTCACACACATCTCTAGATGTTACACATTATAGGATGAGGAACAAAAAACATTAAGTTCTGCATACAGAAACCTAATGAGAGAGGGCAGATGAGAACTGACAGACTGGCACGAGCTGACAAAAAGGCTAAGGGAACTGAAATAACCACTCTTTACAAATGTAGTGAGCAAAAAAAGCTTCTCAGAAGACATAACACATCAATACTTCAGGCAGATGAACTACAGCAGCAGATGACCACATCAGCTTCTACGTGTCTACCATGGACTTGAAAGTCTCCAGTATATACATATAGTGTGTGTGTGTGTGTGTGTGTATTCAGTTCTCTATATTATTCAGTCCACTATATATATATATATATATATATAAATATATATATTATTCAGTCCAAACATATAATGATATAATGTCAACTATAAACAAAGTATTAAAAAGTAATACATGCCATTTTTTCAGTAGACAACAACAAACAAAATGCTACTGTTAACAAATTGCTGTGCCATGCAGTAAGTGGAATAAACCATGACAGGATGTGCTGTATATGTGGCAGAAAAATAATAAATGGTGCACTGTTGATGCAGGTGGTGAATGTTCCAACAGAGATATAAATCAAATCAAACACATCTCAGGGAAAATGGCAAATATGATTCAGATATCTTCTCATGCACACATCAGTGCTGATTTGCATCGAGAACATCATTTTTCTTCAACATTGGTGAATTTGTTTAAATTCATTAACAAGTTCACTTCAGAGCTTCCACGTCCATCCCGTCTAATTCCTGATACGTCTCTTAGATGATTGTGGAGCTTTTTCCAACACGCTATTAAATTTCCAGCAGTATATCCTATTAAAAATAAAACCGGGCTCAGTGTAACCTTTTACTAAAAAATCCAGGAATAATAACAGGGTTAGATTAACTTCAGCCGATCCTAATTGCCGCTTTGTTAAAGTTTAAATGCGGTTTTGCTGCTTTATGACTAATAGAGGAGACGATGGCTGTCCAGGGCCTCAGGTCACCCAGAGAAGCTCATTATAGTGTGTCTGTGAGAGAGCGGGACTTGCCGCGTTTCATCCTACACACACTGTTACCATAGTAAACTCCGGAAAGATGCCTCAGGGATTTAAACATGTCTAGCTAAGGGGCTTATAAAGCAGTGCGGCTAAAAATATACGAAGGTGCAGGTTGTACACCTTCAACACATCCTTAGTTATCTGTTACTAAATATATGACTTCAAAAGAGGAAAGTATCTAAACAAATTACTGAGAAGAAATGTTCAGGGCCATGGATTTAGAATAAAACTGGATTGTTTAATCCTGTATGAGGTTTCTATAGACAAATGCTGTAATAAAGTAATGAATTTATTTTAAACATAGCCAAGATAGTACTTCATTTTCTAGACAAACAATAATATGTCTTTCAGTGATGGACTGCCTTCATGTGATATAGGAACTATAGTAAATATGGGTTTTCCACCAGGAAGATGCACATTAATGATCTTTCAAGACGTGATTATGACCGGAAAACAGAGACATTTTGATACCCGAGCTTCCAAAGTCCAAAACCGTCCACATGTCGGAGGAGAATATTTCTGTTTCTGTACTGAATAACAGGTTTTTCTTGTTCTTTCTTACAACAAAGCATGTGAACACGAATTATTCTTAATTACCCCTTGAGAAGTGAGAAGCAGGATCATTCCGACAGCTCGGGAAGGCAGAGTAAGTATAGAGAAAAGTACAGATTTAATTTTAAGTGCTCAATCCAGCCTTTAAAAACTGAGCGTGTCACTTAGTCTTTGAGTAAGACAGTCAGTCAGTCAGTTAACCAGTCACATACTTAGACAGTCAGTCAGTCAGCTAGTCAGTCAGTGAGACAGTCAGTCTGTCTGTCATTCAGTCAGCCAGTCAGACAGTTAATCAGTCACTTAGCCAGACAGTAGGTCAGTCAGCCAGTCAGACAGACAGTAAGTGAGACAGTCAGTGAGTAAGCCAGTAAGTCAGTCAGTCAGTCAGTCAGTCCGTTAGCCAGTCAGACAGACAGTGGGATAGACAGTCAGTCAGTCAGTCTGTCAGTCATTATAGGAATGATTCATTTCACATACACCTGCCTTCTCATCTTAGGCCACATTACACAAGAGACAACATGACTAGAGCTCTATTTTCATAACTACAGCTCACACAAAGCAAAAGATTTTTAGAGATTGCAAATTGAAATCCTGATAATATGAGACATACTCTCTCATATTCCACTGTCAATCACAGAAACCCTAGAGAATCGTTGGCATTTGTGGGTTCATGTATGAGGAAGAGGGCTGACTGCACTTTCCTTTGAGTGTGTTACTCTGCCCTGTGATGCAGCATCGGCAGCAAATATATTTTCTGGATTTCTTCTGTGGCTCAATTTTATACATAAATATTGTACAAATAAAATAAAAGATTCCTGATATTTTATACCTTCTACACGTGATGAAAATGTGAATAAATGATAAATAATGAATTAGAATTGTGTTGGATCAATGGAACTGAAGTCCATGGGTCACTACATGGCCTACGACTGATATCTATTTAAATTATAAGAAATATTTAATGGTTGTTTTTTTTTTTGTTTTTTTTTTACAAATTGTCTTTGCCCAAGAGCTTTATCTAGTTGGACCAAAACAGGTTTGAAAATCCCACAGTGTCTGCAAATTTCTAACAACCAAAACAGCAACATAGTGGCATTAATTGGCAAAGGAGGCTTGCATTGGCACAGCTTGCATCAGCTTTGTTATGTTCATCCCAGGAAACTGCTATTTAAACAGAAAGTATAAACTAAAACTAATGCAATTTTTAAGATGTCAATTTTAATTTAAATAACTGGAAGGAAATGTGACTGAAGGCCACAGTGTGTGAAACCAGTAATGAACTGATGAGAATTTACACACATATAATGTAAATCTTAATGTAAATGAAAACTAGCTAAGTTAACACTTTTCTCCTAGGTGGCTACATATTTACAAGTTTCTGTATGGCATGCTTGTCTTTTAACATCCTGACTACCTTAACATGCTGAAGGCTGTATTTAGAATCACTGTTAGATTTCCAGTGGCTTTTGTCCAGAGAAATTCTCCTACAGAGGACACGTCAAAGAAAACACGATCTGAAACTTCCACGGGTTGAATGCACAGATTGCAAAAGAAGGTGCAATACCCCATAGACGCGTTTACCTTTTTTTAAAAGAAAGAAGAAACAAAGCAAACAAAGTCTCCGAAGACTAGGGAAAGTCAGGGGTGCATTTGGGAGTCTCTGTCCCATGCATTAACGCCTTGACAATCTCTAAAATAATTTCTTTCAATCCTGTACAAAATGGCTAGATAGAGAATTTTATCATATTGTAATATATAAACATTTTGTGAACAATTTAAATAAATAAATATATAATTATTTATTTAATGAACCAGTACTAAGGGGGCATGGTGGCTTGGTGCCTTGGTAGCACGTTTGCCTCACACCTCCAGGGTTGGCGGTTCGATTCCCACCTCTGCCATGTGTGTGGAGTTTGCATGTTCTCCCCGTGCCTCGGGGGTTTCCTCCAGGTACTCCGGTTTCCTCCCCCGGTCCAAAGACATGCATTGTAGGTTGATTGGCATCTCTAAATTGTCTGTAGTGTGTTAATGAATGAGAGTGTGTGTGTGTGTGTGCACCCTGCGATGGGTTGGCCCTCCATCCAGGGTGTATCCTGCCTTGATGCCCAATGGCATAGGCACAGGCTCCCCATGACCCAATTATAGATCGGATAAGCAGTAGACAATGAATGAATGAATGAACCAGAAAATTAAAAGAAAAAAAAAATAGTTACAGCTTTGAAAACTAATAATTTTTGACTTAAGGAATTTTAAGTCACATGATTTATTATTAAGATAAATTATGATCCGTTCAGAATATCATAACTGACTAATGGCATGCTGAACAGACAAAATATGTGAAGTAATTTGTTGAGTGAATCCTAATGTGATTTTAAACTAAAAGCCACTCGTGGAATGATTTAAGCACGCTTCTGTTTTGCATCTTTTCTAAATGAATTCAGAATCCATATCCATATTATTTGTGCAACAAGTAGCAGTGTAATATACAGTGATCTTGAGACAAGAGATTTGAGAAAAATATGAATCAAACCATAATAATCCTATTATGAGCGATAACTTGAGCGGAACGTAGAATCTTTAGAAATATTGGCATAAACTGCATGAATGTCTGACAGACAGAACAATAGCCTCCTTAAGTTTGGGTGATGATTGGTGTTAAAACGAAGGGATAAAACTCAGAGAAAAAGAAATCTTTTGTACAAACCCAGACGATGTCACAAATTTGCTTAAATCTAAACCGTCACCTAAAATTAGAAATCGAGCTCAATCTTGAATATTAAATAATAAAGATATTGAACATTTCCTTTCTTTGTTTTCAAATGTGTTCATTTAAAGTCTGCAAGTCTCAGACTTTTGGTCCCACCTGTATATTAATAATGTTGTATTAAAATAATAATAATAATGTATTCATTTGTCACACAATTGATATGGAAAACTAGAGGAGAAATAGAAATGGAAAGCCTTTTTTTCTTTTGGACCAATCTGAAAAGCAGTCACAGTAATAAAAGCTCATAATGTCGAGATGTTTATAGACAGATTTATGATGATGATGATGATGATGATGTTGTAGATGGAGCACCTATTTTCCGCCTGTTATCTAACAATACTTGAAGGAAAGGTAGTTCAACAATCTGAAGATTAAAATATAGCTCAGCCTCCAGGGTGTCATCAGGACTATAAATATACATGACTAAACACATGACTAAGATATGACTACAAACTGATGCGTGGATAATGGATTCTGGATAGTTACAAAAAAAAAAGACAGCGCATGAAAACATCTTAATCAAGATCAAATGAATCTATCTAAGTATGTCCTCTTACATAAAGCAGATACCGGATTATTCCAGCTATTTCTAGATATTCAAGCTCTTAAGCTTTACATTTCTTTATTCTAGTGGCAGATTCCATTGAGAAATAAATGCTTTAAACTTTCTGACAACAGAAGACTATTTCAGGCTGGAAAATCTTTTATATTTAGCTCATTGAAATCTTATCATTTTATTAGAAACAGCTATATTTATATTTTTACAGCGTGAATTATAGGGAAAACAGCATTTTCAGAGATTGTTCATAATGTTGTTAGGACACTTTCCAGTGATGATCAGGGACAGCACTTCTCATCTCACCTGCAACATGTGGTCTGTAATAAATCTCATTTTAATTTTCAGTCCAATAGAATTTGATTTGATCACAATCTAATCTGTCTTTGCAACAAGGAGTTGAAAACAGACTCCACTGGGTTGATGATAACTTATTCTTCAGAAGATGTCGCTTTCAAGGGTCTACACACACACACACACACACACACACACACAGTTACTGGTCAGTGGGATGTAATGCTTAATGCATCTTTCAGCCTATATGACGCATGTAAACAGCCAAGCTTGTTTGGATCATGTGGGAAATATTATGCCTGGGGACAATAAATACGTTTTCTTCCAGACAGACGGTCGCGGTCTCACACACAGATTAGCGTCACTTACTTTCCGTGATTTTCTGCAATCCCAGCACGTCCTCCGGGGTGATGATGGTGTTGGCCAGCAGTTCCTCCTCGGTGGTGACGGGGACTCCCACGTCCGTAGTGTTGCAGCCCTTCTTGACTTTCATGGCCTCCTCTGGTTCAAGGTTCGAGCTCGACTCGCCGTCGCTGGGACTGGGATCGACGTGTCCGGTACCGCTGCGACTGGCGGGATTAACGCCGCCGCCGCACTTCTTATTACAGCTCGATGCGTCCTGGCTGTTGCCTGCGCTGGTACAAGAATAGCTCATTATCCTGTCCCTCCTCCTCCTCCCCTTATCCCCCCGTCTCCTCCTCTAGCCCCTCGGTCCAAGCGAGACAGCGAAGCAGTCACCGTCTCTAAGCCGAAAGGTTATATTTCTTTTTTTTTTTTTTTTTTTGTTGATTTAACCCCAAACGCACTTATTTAAATCAGCCGTTTTGTCCGGCAGTCGGCCTCGCTTTACGGCACATTCGCCTGGCAAAGCGCGCTTGAACCGGGTGGTGAGGGGTGTGGTCTCCAGGCAACCATCACCATCTGCGATCTGCATCTTGTGTGTAATGTGTAACCTACACGACATCATTACACTTATTAAAAACTTCTTCATAAGGAACTCATCACAGAAGTAAAATATGGTCTTCTCAACAACACAGTGTTTTTTTAAAATAAAAAATAAAACCAAGGAAATTATTAAAAAATAAATAAATAAATGTAATGGGGGAAAGTCCAAAACACAC
The DNA here is from genome assembly GCA_033459395.1 of Hemibagrus guttatus. Lineage (NCBI taxonomy): Eukaryota > Metazoa > Chordata > Actinopteri > Siluriformes > Bagridae > Hemibagrus > Hemibagrus guttatus. The sequence goes on along the minus strand of JAUCMX010000014.1, from coordinate 18,297,366 downwards.
AAAAGTACTTTAAAAAACATTTTAATTTAAAAAAGTAACAAAACACATACTATGCATTGAAATGCCAAGAATTAAATTTGATTAATATTTTAATATAAGAATTTTATAGGGGGCATGGTGGGTTAGTGGTTAGCACGTTTGCCTCACACCTCCAGGGTTGGGGGTTCGAGTCTGGCCTCCGCCGTGTGTGTGTGTGTGTGTGTGTGGAGTTTGCATGTTCTCCCCGTGCCTCGGGGGTTTCTCCGGGTACTCCGGTTTCCTCCCCCAATCTAAAGACATGCATGGTAGGTTGATTGGCATTTCTAAATTGTCTGTAGAGTGTGAATGAGAGTGTGTGTGCCCTGTGATGGGTTGGCACTCTGTCCAGGGTGTATCCTGCCTTGATGCCCAATGACGCCTGAGATAGGCACAGGCTCCCCGTGACCCGAGAATAGTTCGGATAAGCGGTAGACAATGAATGAATCATTTTATATAATTAATATTTTTTAAAATACTAATTTTTCTAATACATTTACATTTCTGCCATATACAACTATTATTGAGGAGGCTGTTTGCTTTTGTTTAAGTTTTTCATTTAAAGTTAAATGAATTTAAATGATACCCAAGCCTTCTGTTAACCATCAAAAAAATATGAAAGGAAGTAAAAGGATTTTAAATTCATTTTATAGACTGTTTTCACCATGGCAACGCTTGCATCAGCAACAACAACAATGCATCATAAACAATGTAAACCCTTAATGTAAACAAAGTCAACTGTAATTGTAAACAACATAAACAATAAAAACTCTCTCATTTTTATTGTTGTTGTTGGATGTGGTGGTGATGGTAGCAGCAACGCTTCTCCCCTGCTCAAGGGTCCTCAGTTTGTTCTTCTGGGTTCTTTGGTTTCCTTCTGTATGTGTGTGTGTGTCATAAATTGGCTTCCCATTCAATGTGCATTAGCGTCCACTTTGCACTCCCTGTTCCCAGGATTTGCTCTGGATCCTAAGCAACCTTGCTGGCCAGGATAAAGCATTTGCTGAAGAAGATCATTATTAATGCTGTTACCCAAAAAATCTTTTCCCATTTCATATATCTATATAGAACATTCACGGTTTTGTTAAAAACATATACTGTATGTGCTGTGTGTAGATAAAAAACAAAACAAAACTATATATTCTTGTTCTTTTTCAGCTAGAGCGCCAATGTGGTAGTTTAAATTTGGCTAATTCCTAATTCCCATTTTTTCTGGTTTCATTCAAAAGTCAGTCTAATACGATAATAAATGGCAACATAGTGGATATACAGCACTGCATGTGACTATGATCTAATCACATGATGCTCAATAGCCTTCATCACACTAATGTGTACCTTTATCAAGGCTTTGGTACAATAAGTGAGGTTTGTTGAGATTGATATGAGGTGAGTGAGAATGAAAAGAGGGACTCGCGCACACACACACACACCCCTAATCACACAGTCATTTCATCTAACGAGCTTGCTGACATGGCTACCCTCTTTGTGATCAATGCAGTTGCTCTCATCAGCAGAAATGAACACACAGGCAAATGCACACACTCAGAAAACACATACAGAGACACATTAACTTTACACATATAATGTAGATATATGTCAAACTTTCTCACTGGACATTCTGTCGGCTAATCAATGTACAGACGATAAAGAAAGTGACTTGATATAGAAAGTGACTTGAAAAAGATCGAAGAGTTGATCAATTTCCCTTCCATGAATCTAACAGCTTGTTGCTCTCATTAGAAAGAAATAAAGTCTGTGAAATTATTGCCTGTCCACAATGGCTTCTATATTAATGATAATATATTATTATGACTTATGAATGATGAATTATGACATATATAAATAAGTATATACATTTTAAAATATACTGGTGTGTAAAATAAAATCTCTGAAAGAGAAAATAACACTTGACAATAATAATTTTGTCAAAGATTTTGTTCATCTTGTTATTTTCTATATTTTATCTTAACCGGAGGTACTCGTGTCTTCATCACAGGTTAACATATCTACTATTTTAACATTGCTAGAACTAATCGAATGTAATAATAATAAACATAAGACAACATCCGACATGACATACTAGATGTAAAAAGGAAAAATGGCCCAACACAGACGTTCTGTAGCTACGTATTCTGTTTTTTAATGGCAGAGCTAGCTTCTTTGTGAGGCATGAGGTGGGAGAATGAAAGGCCCTAGAGCTCAAGAGACAAAAAGACTTCCAAAGCAAAGTGCTGACAGCAGGCGAGGTCTGTGAGTCAGAAAGGCCATTCACTTTATCCCTATATAAATACCCCTACACGTGCCTGACCAAGAGACCACTTAGTGGAAACCCCCCAGCGTGCACGGCTCACACCTCAGGGTAAGTCTGTCAGGCACTAATTTAACATCATGAATGGAGCTTCATTTATGAAAGAATTTGAAATTGCGGTTCATAATCCATCATATTTAAAGACTAAAATGTCAGAAAAATCACAGATGGCTTATGTTAAAAGAGTAATCTTGATAAAAGCAAAGAGCTTATCATAAACAGAAGAAACCGATATGATACGGAGTATATAAATCTATACCTGTGTGAAAAGTTGTGTATGGTTCTAATGTTTGTCCTGAAATATTTCTCATTCTCACACACAGGTCAAACAGTACTAAAATATCAGACATAATGGCTCAGACCAATCAGGTGAACATGCCCATGGGACCATGGAAGGTAAAGTGTGCACTTCAGGCACTGGGATTTTCTTATGGATTTCCCAAAATCCAAATTTGATTTCACTTTACTGTGGCTAATACCACAAGAAAAGATAATGGAGCACTGGATTGTGATTGGTTAGAAGCTTTTGATGAATTTTTTTACAACAGCACGGTTCTGCAGAGCACAGATTCATCTTAAATAGCGTTCTGATACCTTAGCATGTCAATAGTAGCAGCTCTGTCACGTGCACTTAAGCTAACAATAAGCCGAAAAAAAGCATGTTGTTATTTAACAAAGGAATCAATATAAATATTGATATGGTGGTGCTTTTTTGTAAGGAGATTCCACTTAACATTTATAGAAGGAGTCTCCAGTGTGAGTGCTTTGTAACTGTAGAGGTAAAGTTTTCTGCCATGGTTAAGTCCGTGTGCTTTGTAACTCAGACACCTTTTTTTTTTTAACACTAAAAAATATACAGAATGTTACACTATAAGTGAAGTCATTTCAAAGACATTGCACAATATCAAATGTATTTATAAATGTATAAAAAGCATGGTAAGTCATTCTCTAATGATTACAAATTGTAACTCATGGGATCCTATAAGAAAAATAATTCACATCACGTTGCACTGTTATAGGAAACTCTTTCTTCAACTGTATTTGACCAAATTATCAAACCGGCACCTTGTTGGTTTATTTTTCTAAACACTGCACATCTTGTCACATTTTATTCCTTACAAAATAAAGAGATGCTTGGGAGAGGCAAATTCTCATGGCACTTGATGACACATGTAGTTAAAAGCCTCTGTGTTTTCCACCAGATCACTGTTTATGACCAGGAGTACTACCAGGGCAGATGGTGGGAGTTCACTTCCTGCTGCAAGAACATTATGGAGTATGGCATGGAGAACATTCGCTCCATGAAGGTGGAATGTGGAGCGTAAGTAAGCAATAATAGACTCAATAATAAAAAGCAGATACATTTTATATTTATTCAGCTTCAAAATTCATATTTATGTACACTGTCTATGAAATGTAAATGAAAAGTTCATTTACAAAGTGGACGATCATCTTAGATGTGTAAATAAAATCAACCTCTCTTTCACATTCATGGCCTGCTTCATAGTCTGTTTTTTGCCCTTTTTTTTACCCAGCTGGGTGGGGTTTGAGCACAGCAGCTACAATGGCCAGCAGTTTGTCCTGGAAAAGGGAGACTACCCTTGCTTCGAGGCCTACATGGGAAGCCATGGCTACCGTGTTGAGAGGATGATGTCTTTCCGCCCAATCTACTCGGCTGTGAGTTCATCTAAAATACTTATACTGTTATTTTATAATTCTCCAATCTGATTGGTTTAAAGATTCTATAAATATTTTATTACAGCAGCTCTGACAATACTGTTTCTATAGTAACAGCTCATTCGCAGGAATGTGATCTAAAGCTAATAATCTATAAAACATATACAAACTATTTATAAAGTGAAGATTTCTTTAAAGAGATGTTTATATATTATTTATGGAAGGAGTCTCCAGTGTCAATGTCAGCATTTTGTAAGTTTTCCACCATGGTAAAGTCTTCAGGAATAAGGACTTCTTGTTACCAAGAAACTGCCTCATGGATGTTTCACACTATTAAACATAACTAGAAATGGTTAAAAGGTTGTTCAATAATGAAACATAATCAAATTGGCAATTGCTTTGGTTCAAATAATACATTTCAGGACATGCATTTACTGCAGAAAAAAAAAATTTTTTGGTTTTCATCATACCACATCATCATTGATTATTTTCCTATAACAGCAAAACAAAATGTTTGTAACTTTTCTAAAGCATTTGCCTTGTGATCAGAATATTAGGGGTTTCAATTCAGCTGGTTGCACCTGGAGCCTTTTTTTCAGTTTTTTTTTTTCCAGTCCTTTTAGACCAGAAAAATGTCCTTTTTACCCAAAATTTATTTCTCCCAAGGAATATTCAGAGAATCATTTGCGACCTAGTTGATACCTAAATGAAGCACAAGAAAAATACCCTAACAATCCCCTTTAAATCTTGTGAGATATCAACGAGAAAAAGAAATTCTCTGGGGTTGTCTATTAGGCAGATATTTTGAGTAGATGCTTCCTGTCTTACTCTTCTTCATGTTGAAACAGTGCCACAAGGAGTCCCGCATGTGTGTGTGGGAGTGTGAGAACATGATGGGAAGACAGTGGGAGCTGTGTGATGACTACCCTTCCCTGCAGGCTATGGGCTGGCACAACAATGAGATCGGCTCCATGCGGGTTCAAAGTGGCGCGTGAGTACCTCCACCAGCACCTCAACGAGAAACACGTAACACCAACAGAGTTATAACATGTACTACCTCATCTCACCTTTAGTAAAACTATCATCTGTAATGTATGTATAATGGAAAGAATAAACTAAGTTTGCTTTATTGGGCTTGATATTAGTAAGGGATTATAGAAGATATAAGATATAATATTTATAGAAAATAGCCGCATGATTTCAAGTTTTTATTACACAACTTCATTTATAGAAAATTCTATAAAAATAACACTATAAAGCATGTGGACACCCTTTACAGATCCCCCACTATTCCAGGAAGACTTTCCACTAGATAATGATGCGTGGCTGTTAGGATTTGTGTTCATTTAGCCATGAAAGCATTAGTAAGTTCAGGAACTGGGTTCTGGGGTTCAGTCGGTGTTCCAGTTCATCCTAAAGGTCTTCAATGGGGTTGAGTCAGAGTCAGGGCTCTGTGTAGAGTTCTTCCAGTCCAACTTTGGCAAACCATGTCTTTATGGAGCTAGCTTTGCTTTGTGCACAGGTTCATTGTCGTGGTGGAACTGGTTTAGGCCTCTTCCTTCCAGTGAAGGGAAATTGTAAAGCTAAAGCAAACAAAGACATTCTAGACCATTTTAAGGCAACAGTTTGGGAAAGAGCAACATATGGGTGTGATGGTCAGGTGTCCACATAGCATCTGGCCATATAATGTATTACCAACATTAGAAGGTTCTATGTGATTTATCCTGTAAAATATTTTGTCTGACTGGCTCATTTTATTTCATTCTTCTAGTTGGGTGTGCTACCAGTACCCTGGCTATCGTGGTTATCAGTACATCATGGAGTGTGACTGGCATGGAGGCGAGTACAGATGCTACAGGGAGTTTGGTACTCATGCTCACACCCCCCAGATCCAGTCCATCCGTAGAATCCAGAACTAAAAATATCGTGTCCTTCCCTCTTCCGTTCTTCTCCTCCATCTCCAACCTTTCCATTCCTCCGTACTCAGCTTCACAGTACAGACCTCACTGCCAGGATTGCCAGCTGACTAACTGGTGCTACTTTCATGTAACTTGTCGGATTATTTTTCAGGAAAGAAAGACACAGAATGAAAACTTTAGAAATAACGATCTTGAAGCTGCAACCAGGCTGTAGCCTGGTGAGATACCTGAGACATTGCTCTACTTTTAACACAATAAACTTGCAAATCCTGTCAAGTTCTGTGAGAGTTTGTGAATAAATACAACAAGGAAAACGAACGTGTGGCTTTTTTTGGCATCATAATGAAGTGGAAATAGTGATGTATTTGCCTAACTCAAACAAAGTACAGCTTAAACTCAAGTCTACTCAAAGGAAAAAAGTTGTTCCTTTTAAATGTACTTAAAATAATACACATTGTGTAACTAAAAAACTATATTTTGATTATATTAATGATTTATGACATAAAGCTTAAATTATTTTTATTTTTTAAAGCAACTATGGCATTCAATCATCATTCATTCTCTGTAAGTTTGCTGGTAATATGCTTGATTAACATGATCTAGTTGGCTAATGAATTGGTCAGAAGTAAAATATCATGTAAATAACCAAAATTAAAACCATTAGCTAGAATTTGCTGCCTAGCTACTGGAATTGATGCTAGTTTAACCGGCATTTTAGCAAACAAAACAGGTGAACAATAATGTATAATGTTAAAAATAATGTTAGCTAGTTAGCAAAGCTTACATCGACATGCTTTCCAAGAAGGCAAACGAGGCACCTCATTTTATGAACAGACATAGCTAATGTTAACTTGTTAGCTAGAAAGTCCAGTCTGCCAGTTATATCAGAGAACAAACAACTCCTGAAATAACATAGTACTTGCCTACCTCAGCTGCTGGTCACTGGACACCATCAGGCTATCAAACAACTAGCTAATCTTTGGAACATTTTACTTAGATCACATATACTTTGTATGTACAAACTTTCAGGTCTGGTGTGCAGTTTAATGTCAAAGAAAACATTTTCTTTGTGCCAGTGCTTTGTGCAAGCAACCCCTGACTGCACACACCATACCAGTTTTCATCAAACTATAAAGGTTAACTGTTAGCTGTTAATTGGCAGTGTCAGTAGATGCTGTAATGAATACAAACTAGTCAGCTAAAATAAATAGAAATGGCTAATAAGTTCAGTAGAATGCTAAGAATAAAGTGGACATGAGTCTTTGGTTACTATACACCGATCAGCCATAACATTATGCCCATCTGCCTAATATAGTGTTGGTCAAAATAGTGTTTTGGTGCCAAAACAGCCCTGACCTGTCGAGGCATGGACTCCACTAGATCCCTGAAGGTGTGCTGTGGTATCTGGCACCAAGATGTTGAGAGGTGGGGCCTCCATGGATCGGACTTGTTTGTCCAGCAATCCTACAGATGCTTGATTGGATTGAGATCTGGGGAATTTGGAGGCCAAGTCAACACCTCAAATTCATTGTTGTGCTCATCAAACCATTCCTGAAGAATTTTTGCTTTGTGGCATGGCGCATTATCCTGCTGAAAGAGGCCACAGCATTCAGGGAATACCGCTTCCATGAAAGGGTGTACATGGTCTGCAAGAATGCTTAGGTAGGTGGTACGTGTCAAAGTAACATCCACATGGATGGCAGGACACAAGGTTTCCAAGCAGAACATTGCCCAAAGCATGATGCTGCCTCCACCGGCTTGCCTTCTTCCCATAGTGCATCCTGGTGCCATGTGTTCCCCAGGTAAGCGACGCACACGCACGTGGCCATCCACGTGATGAAAAAGAAAACGTGATTCATCAGACCAGGCCACCTTTTTCCATTGATCCGTAGTCCAGTTCTGATGCTCACATGCCTATTGTTGGCGCTTTCGGCAGTGCACAGAGATCAGCATTGGCACCCTGACTGGTCACAATTTGGCCCTTGTCAAACTCGCTCAAATCCTTACACTTATCCATTTTTCCTGCTTCTAACGCATCAGTTTTGAGGACAAAATGTTCACTTGCTGCCTAATATATCCCACCCACTAACAGGTGCCATGATGAGGAAATAATCAGTGTTATTCACTTCACCTGTCAGTGCTCATAATGTTATGCCTGATCGGTGTATATATATATATATATATATATATATATATATATATATATATATATATATATATATATATATATATATATATATATATATATATATATATATAGTCATGTGAAAAAAATAGGACACCCCATTAAAAGCCTGTGTTTTTTTTAACATAGCTAAACACGGGCATTTGATCTCCATTTTAACAATATTGAAAGATATATTAAAATATAACAAAACAAATAAAACCAAAGAAAATTCTTTTTTTTATGATCTGTAAAATGTAATTTTAGAAAAAGTAAGGACACCCCCACATTTATTTGTACTTAAAATGGATAAAATTACCTAAAGGTGTATTACATCAGGTTTGCTCTTAATTGTTGAAGTGAGTGGTATCACCATAGTGAGATCAAAAGAGCTCTCTGAGGCCTTCAGAAAGAAGACTGTTGATGCTTAGGAGTCTGGTAAGCAATATAAAAAGATCTCAGAAGAATTTGTAATCAGCCATTCCATTGTCTGTACCACTTATCAGATCTATTCTCGGGTCATCTCAGGTGTCATCGGGCATTAAGGCAGGATATACCCTGGACAGAATGCCAACCCATCGCAGGGCACACACACACTCATTCACACACTATGGGCAATTTAGAGACAGCCTAAAAGCATGTCTTTGGACTGTGGGAGGAAACTGGAGCACCCGGAGGAAACCCACCAAGCATGGGGAGAACATGCAAACTCCACACACACACACAGTGAGCAGGAGCGAGACTCAAACCCAGGACACTGGAGGTGTGAGGTGAACGTGCTAACCACTAACCAACTGTGCCGCCTATCAGCCATTCCAGAAAATCATTTACAAGTGGAGAACGTTTAAAACAACTGTCAACATAAATTCACCCCAAGAGCAGATCGCAAGATACTTAAAGACGTCTCCAAAAACCCGAAAATATCATCACGGGACCTACAGCAAGCTTTTGCTACAGTTTATGCCAAAGTGCATGAATCTACAATCAGAAAGAGACTACACAACTTTAATTATTATGGGAAGTGTGCAAGAAGGAAACCTTTGCTGTCTTAAAAACAAGGGCAAGACTGAAGTTTCCCAAAGAACACAGAGACAAAGGCCAAGACCTCTGGAATAATGTGCTTCGGACACATGAGTCTAAAATTGAATTATTTGCACACCATAACAGGGCATGTTTGGCGTAAACCAAGTACAGCATTTCAGCAAATGAACCTCATACCAACAATGAAACATTGAGGTGGAAATGTTATGGTTTGGGGATGCTTTGCTGCAGCAGGACCTGGCCAGCTCACCATCAAAGAATCCATTATGAATTCTACATTGTATCAGAAGGTGCTTGAGGAACAACTTGAAGACCATCTGTCAAAAAAACTGAAGACAAACTTTCTTCCAGTCCATGTCAGAAACTGGTAGATGGCTACAAGAAATGTCTCATTGAGGTTATTTCAGCCAATGGGGGAAACACTAGCTATTAGGGCATAGGGTGTCCTAACTTTTTCCTCAGGTGCAATACTTATTTTTGTTGATTTCTTTTTTTTTTTAATAAATGAAAACAAAGTGATATTTTGTTATTTACAAGCAATTACATCACTTTCATCTACAGGTACAAATTAAAACAAGATCAGACATTGACATGTTGACATTTCTTAATAAATAACTGAATATTCAATGGGGTGTCCTAATTTTTTCACATGACTATATACAGTGGTGTGAAAAAGTGTTGGCCCCCTTCCTGATTTCTTATTTTTTTTGCATGTTTGTCACACTTTAATGTTTCAGATAATCAAACACATTTAAATATTAGTCAAAGATAACACAAGTAAACACATCATGCAGTTTTTAAATGTAGATTTTTATTATTAAGGGAAAACAAAATCCAAAACTACATGGCCCTGTGTGAAAAAGTGTTTGCCCCCTAAGCCTAATAACTGGTTGGGCCACCCTTAGCAGCAACAACTGCAATCAAGCGTTTTTGATAACTTGCAATGAGTCTGTTACAGCGCTGTGGAGGAATTTTGGCCCACTCATCTTTGCAGAATTGCTGTAATTCAGCCACATTGGAGGGTTTTTGAGCATGAACCACCTTTTTAAGGTCATGCCACAGCATCTCAATCGGATTGAGGTCAGGACTTTGACTAGGCCACTCCAAAGTCTTCATTTTGTTTTTCTTCAGCCATTCAGAGGTGGACTTGCAGGTGTGTTTTGGATCATTGTCCTGCTGCAGAACCCAAGTTTGCTTCAGCTTGAGGTCACAAACAGATGGCCGAACATTCTCCTTCAGGATTTTTTGGTAGACAGCAGAATTCATGGTTCCATTTATCACAGCAAGTCTTCCAGGTCCTGAAGCAGGAAACCATCACACTAGACCATCACACTACCACCACCATATTTTACTGTTGGTATGATGTTCTTTTTCTGAAATGCGGTGTTACTTTTACGCCAGACGTAATGGGACACAGACCTTTACTGGTTGGTGGCCCAACCAGTTATTAGGCTTAGGGGGCAAACACTTTTTCACACAGGGCCATGTAGTTTTGGATTTTGTTTTCCCTTAATAATAAAAACCTTCATTTAAAAACTGCATGATGTGTTTACTTGTGTTATCTTTGACTAATATTTAAATGTGTTTGATTATCTGAAACATTAAAGTGTGACAAACATGCAAAAAAATAAGAAATCAGGAAGGGGGCCAACACTTTTTCACACCACTGTATATATATTTCCCCAATAATTACCTTGATTGAATGGTAAACATAGTCTGTTTGATTAACATACAGTGACTGAGACTTTTGAGATTTGTAGGTTACTTTGAAGGTGTAAACAACAACAACAACAACAACAATAATAATAATAATAATAGGGCAAGGAGTAAAAATGCTCACTTTTCTTGGAAATTAAATTTAATGAGCATTCAATTTGTACAATACTCAAGTAATACTACTATTAATTCGCAAAAATACTACTATAGTAAGGAAGTACAGTTTGTCATGTATTGTTCACCCCAGCTCTTGCTGATGCTAGGTAACTGGATTTTTCATCAACTTCTTTTCACGTTTTTCTTTTTCTTTTTCATGTGTTTATTAAGCAGTTATCTGATACAATATTACATTTAATTGTAAGAATAAATAAATAAATTAAAAAAATACAAACTATTTAAAAAAAAAAAAAAAAAAAAAAAAGTTAAATGGTGCTTACAGCGCAGCGCGCTCCTTTATTACCAGGTCAAGGTCACATAAACCGCTTAGCAATATGGCGCATTTCCGGTCAATTTTAACACAGCTTTTCGCGATTTCACACGCTGTTTATTGTGCCAGTGTCGAATTCCAGGCATATGATGAGGAAACATACATGCAATACTACAATTACGTGGAGCTTAGTCGTCGTCTTGAGCATTTCGCTGAAAAATATCCGCACATTTGCAAGCTCACAAGCGTCGGCAGGTCAGCTGGAGGCAGAGAACTTTGGGTGACAAGAATCACCGCTCACACAACTCTCATCACGGATGTTCCCGGAAAGCCGCGATTCAAATACGTGGGTAACATCCACGGGGATGAGGTGCTGTCCAGACAGGTCTTGATTTACCTCACTGATTATCTCTTGAGTCGGTATGGAACTGATCCCAGAGTGACTGAACTTGTAGACAACACTGATATTTATATCTTACCCAGTGTAAATCCCGATGGCTTTGAGAAGGCTGTTGAAGGAGACTGTAATGGCAGCAAAGAGGGTCGTGGAAATCACAAACATAGTGCTATAAGCCCTCATTTCTCTGACCAGTCTGATCCAAGTACCTTGGAAAATGCACCTGAGGTGTTAGCGGTCATTAAATGGGTTTTACAGAAAAAGTGAGTCTTTTAAAAGTGCGGTTATTTGCCTATTTCCTGTTTGCACGCCCCTGTGTGCTCATTCCAGAAACCACAGGCGTTGACACTGAATTTCTCATTGGAATAATCTCCACTCTTCTGGGAATTAATTTTGGAGCATGACTAATTCAGAAGTAGTAAGGCCAGCATGATGCGAGTGAGAAGGTCTGATGGACAGTCTGCATTCCAGTTCATCCCAAAGGAGTTCAGGGGGTTTGAGGTCAGGGCTTTGTGCAGGAAAGTCAAGTTTTTTTTCACTCCAACCATGGAAAACTGTGTTTATGGGCTTTGCTTTGTGCACAGGGGCATTGTCATGCAGATTTGCAGCTTTTAGTTCCAGTGAAAAGAAACTGTAATGGTTCAGCGTACAAAGACATTCCATACAATTTTGTACTTCCAACATTGTGGCAACAGTTTGGAGAAGAACCACATATGGGTGTGATGATCATGTGTCCACATATGTAGACCATTTGGTGTATAACATTTGTGTATGTTCGTATGCTTTGACATAAGCAATCTGTCTTTGTCCCAAGGTTTGTTCTTGCTGGAAACTTGCAAGGAGGCTCAGTAGATGCCAGCTACCCCTTTGATTACTCCAGTTCCCATATTACATCAAATGTAGACAGACATACAGACGACGATGATGATGATGATGCCCTCTTACGCTATTTGGTACAGACTTTTACTGAAAACCACTTGATTGTGAAAGAAGGCAAGTCCTTGTGTCCTGATGAGCTGAATGAGGAGATCAGAAATGGGACAACGGCAAAGTGGACCAATGTGCAAGGTGAAAATGTGTGCAGTGTTAATGTATTCCAGATGTCGAATGGTATCTTGATGTTTTAGATGTACTTGTAAACTGCAGGAAGCACCCAGAACTTTAGTTTCTTCAGTGGAAACTGCTTTGAAGTCACCTTTCAGCTTAGCTGCTGCAAATATCCATTGGCTTCAGATCTCTATAGTGAATGGAACAACAACAGGGAAGCTCTGCTAGCATACATGGAAAAGGTAAGAAAATGTGGATAAGGTGATGCTCCCACTCTGGGTAATTTGTAATCATTTATAATACCTTTTGCACATTGTTTATCTATCTCTATGATTAGAAATTGCTAGTCTCAGTTAATTAGTTCTAATTGGCCATCAATGATGAGCTCTGTTGGGGATGGATCACATTTTTTCTTTCCTGTCAATCCCTAGCCATTATTGGGTGTCTTTGAGCTCATGTATGCAGAAAAACATTCGTTGGCAGGCTTGATGTTTCTTGGCAGAGTTCATGCTAGCTCTCAATTCCTCTGTTTGATAGTTGTTGTATAACAGGGCAGAGCTGGATGGAGTGGGGAAAATGGGAAGATAATGGAGGAAAATTGTTCTGTTGGGTCTCGTTTGATTTGCTCTTTGTCACATCAGTAAATAGGCTGCATGTGTCGTTTCAAGGTTCATATTGGAGTCAGAGGTTACGTCATGAACACCTCAAGAATGGGTATCCCAGGCTCAAACATCTCCGTTGCTGGAAAAGACCACATCATCACAGCATGGATATACGGTGATTATTACCGGTTGTTGCTGCCAGGAACGTATAACATCACAGCCAGCGCTCTTGGGTGATTACGTTTAATCAGAATTAATTTGCTCTCAGGTGGTGGTGTTGGTTGAGATCTTACTTTTATTTTACCTATGTGTCTCAGGTACCTTCCAAGCACAATAAACAACGTAACAGTGACTGAAGGCAAAGCTACTCTATTAAACTTCGTCCTTAAGAATTTCAGTGAAGAGGTGCTAGTGTCTGTGGTTCCTGCCTCTCCTGTAGTAGCCTACCAGTTGACTGAACAGGTTCTTGACACACAACAAGCTTCCACATCTGAGCCACCAGTCAAGAGTCATCACAGTTACTCAGAAATGGAAGAGTACTTGCAGCAGATTAGCTCTCTTTATTCCTCTCATGCCCAGCTGTACTCGATTGGCCAATCGGTGCTGGGCAGAAAACTCTACATCATGAAGATATCTTCTAACCTTGCAACTGAAGTGCCAGGTAGTCCTTTAGTTGAAACCTGTTCATACACTGATGTGTCACTTGCTTTTAAAATGAATTGGATCATTTCTGGAACACTGGGGACAAATTAATTAGTCACAATATGAGCTATATCAGTAGTTTTGCAATTGGTTCACCAATGTTGGTATATATCTATTAAAATATTGTAATTTATATTTGAAGGTCATCCATAGTGCCTAGTCCTGTCTAAGCTGCTGACTTAGGTTCAATTTGAGTTTTATTTAATTGCTACATTTAACTATTTTTCCACGTTTTCCCATCTGGCTTCTGTTGAGCAGGTAAACCCGAAATCATATTTGTTGGCAACTTGCATGGCAGTGATGCTGTAGGTCAGAAGATTCTCTTGAATTTGATTGAGGTCCTGTGCAGTAATTATGGGAGTGAACCTTTTATCACACAGCTGGTGAACAGTACAAGAGTGCACATCCTGCCTTCTGTCAACCCAGATGGTTATGGAATATCAGAAAAAGGTATGAGTCTGTGAAACAAAAAATGATGCCATATCATTTTACTCAGGATAATATTGTAAACCAAACACATTGTTTGTTTTTAGCTCCTGAATATTTAAATGTAAATGGAGAATTCGGTGGTAGTGTGAAAGACGGCGAACAACAAAATGCTGACCTGAGCTGGAACTTTCCTGACCAGGTCACTGCAGCCCATTTTGTAAGACCAGAAACCAGGGCAGTGATGAACTGGATGAAGGCTCACTCATTTGTTTTGTCTGCTAGAGTTCTTGGTGGTACGTTGGAGATTTTTGTATTTACATTTTAGCAGGATGTTGAGACTCACTGTGTTAAACTGTTGTTTTTATTTTTTTCAGGAGTGACTGGAGTGAGGTATCCAAGTTCAGTTGATTCTGTTGATGAGGCTGTATTTAAATCAATCACACAGGCCTATTTGGTAAGTATTCAGTAATGCCTAGTGAATGAACTGACTTGAATAATGTATTGAAAATACTTCTGTGTGTTTTAAACATGCAAAAGATAACATCCAAGCAATATCAATAATCTCCTAAAACATGCACAACTAATGTGCAAGGACAGTAACATATCTACATAGGATAATAAGGACTACATATCTCAAATATTTATTCGAACTATTCTAAGTGCAGTAAGAAGACATTTAACTCCAGAAAATGCATGATTAGGCTCATTTTGAGTTTCAGGCTCACAGTAGCAACCATCTATGTCAGTTTTAGAACGGGTAACAATAATTTGTGCCTTTGTCTGATCAAGCAAAGATGACAGGAACAGCGAGAGATGGAGAACATGCACAGATGTCATTACTCAAAGTGAAGAAATTTGTTCTGTGTGACTGAAAATGTATGTTCAAGCCCACTGAAAAACCAAAATCAACTGCCTGCTTTTTTGACAGAATTATACCTGTGACTATTGTTTTGGTATTCTTTATTATTTTAGTAAGTAAGAGATTCACAGACAGTAGAACAAAATTGAAATATCATATTCAGTCAAACTCACTACTTTTTCCTTTTTTTTTTTTTTTTTTTTTTTAAATTTAGGAAGTTTTATCTCTCCAAATGACACAGACTTGTGAGGAATTGGACAAAAGTAAAATGAATCCTGCTGCCCCTTTAGGTGAGACCTACTGTAGTCTTGAATTGTAGTCATCATCTGAAGTCTAGAATATATTTCTAGCGACATAAACAGTTGTGTGCTCAAGATTAGAAATGCAACAATGACCACACTGGTTTATTCTTTTCCATATCATCATGCACAGAATTATAACGCTTTTTCCGAATGCAGGTATGGATCTGGAGACCTGGGCGTACAGTAACACAGACTCTCTGGGAGTCAGCATTGGAGTAAGCTGTAATCTGGAGGCACCAGTTGAAAACATTATGACATACTGGATACAGAATCAAAGGCCTCTGTTGCACTTAATCCAACAGGTGCTCTGCTTTACTGACACGCCTCAATCCGTTCCTTGCTTCTTTTTTTTAGACCTGTATTTTCTCTGTAGTAGAATGTATTAATTGAAAAGCATTTTTTAAAATAATTCATCATATAGCCGTTGGGTTTTTCTGACTCTGTCTATGTGCAATCTGAATTAATTTTAATTGAATTTTTTTTGCTTCCTCTAAAATATTGCCTTTATCCTGTGTACCTGTCTTACCCATCTGGAGCTTTCATGGATGCTCCGCTACCGGGTGTGATCTCATTTTGATTCAGATCTTGTCAGTCAGAGTGACACTGACCAATCGTGGCTTTCTGTGAGCTCATGCATGTAGAAGAGGGTTGATGCCACTTTCTGGGGAAAGCTCTACACTGCCCTGGGATGCAGCAGGACCAGCAGTTTTTAGTTGTCGTATGATGGGAGAGGTGGCTGGTGGGTTGGGATTGGAATGTGAGCAAACTGGGGAGAGAAATCTAGATTGCTCTAGATGGACTACACATGGATGCTCTAAAGATGCACTTTATATACAACTGTTGCCTCTGGCTTGCTTATTAGGGATTTAAATCCATCCTCAGAATTTCTGTTAAGCTTTTTTGTGACAATAATAAAAGCGCTCTATAAATAAAAGCTTCACAGCTCAGGAGTCCTGAAATTTCCACCCATGTTCTCCCTGTGCCTCAGTGGGTTTTCCTTTAGGTTCTCTGGCATGATTTTGTTTTCTTTTCCTGTCAGGTTCATTTTTCAGTCAGAGGTAGAGTGATTGATAGCCAGTCTGGTCAGGCTATTGCTAATGTTTCCATAGAGGTGGAAGGCTCCCGGCATCGGGTTCACACCAGCAGCACAGGAGAGTACTGGAGACCTCTGGCTCCTGGGATATACCAGCTCCATGCCTTCGCTCCAGCGTGAGAGCAACACAATGGCACACAGTAAACCTGACTGTTAAAGCATTAATCCAAATCTATTTTGAAATGAATCTATAATTATAATATAGATCTGTAGTCTGAAATAAAGACAGCCATAATAATCAGCTTTAGTGTGTTATTTAATGCTACTTTATCTTCAGATATTTTCCCCTCTCCGTTTCGGTGATGGTCACGGTCACCTGGGTGAAGCTGGATTTTGAGCTGACCCGGGATCAGCAGCCACAGTCTGAATCCCAGATGGAGGAAGAAGAGTTTCGGAGATTGGTGGAGAACCTGTCCTCTGCTCGTGGCCTCGAACAGCTCATCCAGAACCATCTTCCAGCCAGAACACTGCACTACAGGAAGCACACAGAACGCTCCGAATTCCTGCATGGACTTCACCTCAACTTTCCTCGTATCACTCGTCTGTACAGGTAACCTGTGTCTATTATTAATACTAACAATGACAATCTGTGGAATCCAAACAACCTTTATGCATATAACCCCAGTGTCCAGTTATTGTCAAGTAACAAGACATTTGATGAACATTATCATATTTACATGATCGTAGCTCATCGCACATTTATGAATCGTCTAATATCTGTCAGTGGTCATGCTTTTAAAGCAATCATTAAAAAAATCCATTTATGGATTAGCACAAAGGTTGCAGTGTATCAAATTTCAACATGATCAGACTTGTGGTTCTAGAGAAACTGCTATGTGAAATAGACTCCACCCCCTACTAATGACCACACCCCAGACTTTTTGTTGTTTTGTGTGAATCGAATTATGAAATCAGGCCTTACAGCTTTCTGAGTAAATTAATCTCCACCTCAAAAGGATTGATTGGCATCTTGTGGCCAGATTCTTTGCAAACTTATAATATTTATTGGGTCGCAGATGCTACCAAGCTCTGATTGGCTTGTTTCAGGACAAAAATGTAAAACGCTGTGCTGTAGCGCCACCATCAGTCAAAATCTGGTAGTTCAGTACAACTCAAGTGTCCATAGATGTTTTCGGACCTGGGTGTGGTCCAGAAACATGATCATGGAAACAGGACCATGTTGATCTATTTCAATTGAAAGTTATCATGCACTACTTAAAAATTGTCTCATTTACAAATAAAAATCAATAAGAATGTTTAACATGAAGACATATCTGTTGTCTCTTTTGTGGTAAGTTTAGCTGAATTTGTGTGGAAAATTGTGCAAACCATTTTTGTTTTCTGGTCAGTCTGGGTAACAGCTTGGAGTTGCGGCCTATTTGGGCTCTGGAGATCTCTGGAGGTCCTGAGTCAACAAGGACCACAGTGCCAAGAATCCGGTACGTCGCAGGTGTCCATGGAAATGCTGCAGCAGGGCCAGAGCTGCTGCTGGAGTTTGCATCTGTTCTGTGTATAAACTATGGTGGGAATCCTACGATCACAAAGGTGCGTGTCACTCACCAGCAACACTTATTCACACTTTTTCTGGCACAATGTTCATCCAGAATGATCACTAATTCGAGTCCTGACGATGACACTGAGACTTATTTGTGAGCGAAAGAGCAGAATGTGTGGGCTGTCAGGGTGGGAGGCATAGTGTACTCTCTCTCCTCTAGCTCACTGTAGACACTAGCCATCTGTGAGTTCATATCATGTATGTGGAAGAGGGTGCATTGTACTCCACATGGGATTGGCTGCTCTGTGAAGCAACATTTGGAAAGGATGTGATTGCTGGCTTTGCGTGTCTCTGAGGAAGCACGTGTTCGGCGTCACCCTCCCTGATTTGTAGCTGTCATGTGATGAGGCAGAGCTGCCTGATAGACAGTAACTGGCCAAATTAGGAAATCAAAAAATTTACTAATTTTCTTTTATTAAAAAAAAAAATCATTAGTGTTAATTCTGTTCATTTTGTAATACTGTACATTATCGCATACACACACCTCTGCACTTTTAAGCTGATTGACAGGAGCAGGATAGTGATCGTGCCGTGTGTGAACCCGGACGGTCGAGAGCTGGCTCAGGACAACTCGTGTTTCTCCTCAACGGGGCTTACCAATGCTCACGGTGTAGACCTTGACACAGACTTCATCTACGGTAAGTTGCTACGCTGCATTTAGTTCTAGCTCACTTTCCAGGGCTTGAATCCTGTCGACGTGTTTAGGCAACATGTCTGCGCAGCCCGAAACCCGTGCAATGATGAATCTGATCGAAGGAGGAGGCTTCTCTCTGTCTGTTACGCTAGAAGGAGGCTCTTTGCTGACAACTTACCCCTATGACCGATCTACAGAACCAGGTATTTTCTGTATTGTTGTTCTGCTTTAATGTGAATAGATACACAAGTTTTGTGTTCATACAGATGTTTTTGTCTTTCTTGCCTCTTTCTAGCACATAATGAAGAAACACTGAGGTATTTGGCCTCCATCTATGCAAGCAGTCACCCTGTCATGCACTTGGGTTACCCTGGATGCAGAAATGGACTGGGTAGGAACGACAACCTCCTACGGTGCCTTGCATAAATATTCACTCTCTTATCTTTCAACATTTTTAGTGTTACAGCCTGGAATCCCTTAATTGGGATTATATGTGATGAATCTACACAAAATAATGCAATATTAGTGAATTATAGGTTGTAAAAATATACAACGGTTAATTCTTTTGTTTTGAATAATAGATCAATAAATAATTTAATGGCATTTCACTGGATGTTTGAATTTGTGCTTATTTATTGATTTATTTATTTATTGATAGCTTTGATACCTTAGTCTCCATGATTCTGTTCTTTTATAAACTCTGGTTCTTTCAGAAACAGGTTTACTTATACCGAGATGACGTTGCTCACTAATAACGTGATGTCTAATGGCAACTAATTTAGGTGTTTGGTTCAGTGTGGGTGAATACTTGTGCAATAACAGTGTCTAATTTGCAAATAATTTAGTAGACTTGCAATCCTGATTATGATTATTATCCCGTTTCAGTTCCAGGTTGAAACATTACAAAAGGTTTTTTTTATTTTAAAAAAAGGGATAAAAACTTATGCAAGTTATTATATTTATATACTGTATGATATTTATCTCATAACTGTGTAGGGCATTGGTGGCTCAGTGGTAGGTTTCTTGCCTACCATGCGGAGGGCCCGGGTTCAATTCCCAGCCAATGCCCAAACCCCAGCTACTGGATGCAGTGCCGGTTGCGTCAGGAAGGGCATCCGGCGTAAAAACTGTGCCAAGTTGTAATGTGGACCAGTTGGTCTGCTGTGAAAGCAACTTCTTCTATCTTATAACTGTGTATTTGAGTGTCGTGTATATGGTGATGATGGTGATGATGATGATGATGTGAATGCTGTAATCCCACAGAGTCAGTCCCAGGAGGAATTCTAAGAGGTGCAGAGTTCAAAGGTCACATGGGGAGTATGAAGGTTGTGTCAACACCTTATGCTTTGTGTTTCTATGGATATACATTTTGGGAAAAAAATACACTGTTTTACATAATGCTTGACTTTCAGTTAAACATACGTCTTTTCCTTCCTTCCTTTGCTGCTTAAAGGTTAAAATCGCAGTAAAATATTTTTAAAAATGACAGGAAGCACATCCCCTAGCAAAATCTGTCTAGTGTTTTGTAAACATATGCAAGAAACCTGTGCGATGTATTGAATTACGCAGTCAATCGAGTTTGAAAGAAGTTTCTTAATGTGAATGTAAACCTGTTTACAAGCTCCGCCCCTAAAAGAGTCCAGAACTGGCCCCTGAGTCTATAATCGAGTCTTAGTGTGAAAATGGCCCAGAATGAATCGCTGCTAAGTGTGAAGGAGTGTGTGTGATTTTGAACGGAGTGTATATAAGGAGCAAAAAGTGTGCATGATTGAATGAATACAGATGATTGTTAGAAATCTGAATCACTTTTTGTTTTTTGTTTTTTTGTTTTTTTAAATCATGTTAGTTACCTTCCCACCTATACACGCGCACACACACACTCATATTGTAAGATACAAATTAGACTAATTAATTCTGTGTTGCAGGATTATAGTGTGGATGTGGGTTTGTGTCCTGAGATCACAGTGTACACGGGTTGCTGTCTTTACCCACCTGCTCAGCAGCTGCTTCCTCTCTGGGCAGAGCACAGGACGGCTCTGTTTGCCATGCTGCTGGAGGTCAGCGCTGCTTTCACTGCTCTCGCTTTTACTGTCCAAGATAACGTTACACACTGTACAATGACTAAAATCACAAGTACTGTGTATTCTGGTAATATATACACGTTGGCACATTGCTGTGATTTGTTCAGCTTAGTGATTAGACTTAATAATATTTAATAAATGCCTTCATAAAGCATAAATGCAGGTATTTAAGTTGTCTTCGTCACATAGAATTTCACTGTGCAGTAATGTATTTCTTCGCATATCCCATCCTTAAGGGTTGGGGTCAGAGCGCAGGGTCAGCTGCGATGCAGCGCCCCTGGAGCAGGGTGGGTTGGGGGCCTTGCTCAAGGGCCCAACAGTTCTATTTCTTTTTTAGTTACTACTGGCACTAGAATGTGCAAGGAAAGTGTGATGTGTAATAATTTTGGGCAGTGGCACCTCAGTGGTTAAGGCACTGGGCTGATGATCGGAAGATTGTGAGTTCAAATCCCAGGACCATCAAGCTGCTGCCACTGTTGCTCGGTTGTATGAGTGAGATAAATGTAAGTCCTTCTGGATAAGGGCGTCTAAATGTAAATTTTGTATTAAACAAGAAAGGAATGCAACAGTTATGCATTAAGAAATATCAGTAAATAGACACGATGATTCCATGTTAGTCATTCAGTGTGAAATATAACTGTAGAACATTGAAGTGAACGAATAAAAGCATTTTTTTTTATCTCGGCGTTTGTCCCGCGCAATGGCAGAATCTGCTTCTTTTTAGCGGATCATTTCTGGGCCGCTCAATTTGGCACAGGTTTTAAACCGGATGCCCTTCCTGTCGCAACCCTCCCATTTTACCCGGGCTTGGGACCGGCACTGAGAGTTATCTCTTCAGTGGTTGGGTGGGCGCCCTGCCCGGGAATCGAACCCGGGCCGCGGCAATGAGAGCGCGGGATCCTGCCACTGGACCACCAGGAGGCCCATGAATAAAAGCATACTGTTTTATTTTAAAATCTTGTTATACTGCATGTCAGTTCAGGCACTTTTGATATTCGTATTATTTATTTGGTTAGCTTAGTTATTAGATGTGATTTCTTAGATATTTATTTATTTATTTATTTATTTATTTATTTATTTATTTATTTATTTATTTATTTATTTTTTTTTTTTTTTTTTTTTGCTAGATTCATAAGGGGCTGAGTGGCGTGGTGAAGGACCAAGAGGGCCAGCCGGTGTCTGATGCGGTGGTCAAGGTGAATGGATCTGAATTTGTGCATACAGATATGCAAGGCTTCTTCCACACTCTACTGGCTCCAGGAACTCAGCAACTGCAGGTTCAGGCTTCAGGTTTTGACGAGCTTCTCATGCAGGTCAGTCAAAAGAGCGGTAGGAAAGGAAAGGCTATAAAAGATCTACCTCCAGTGTCCAGTAGATGGTAGTGTGAGCTATTCTCTCTGGATTTACTCGTCTTGTATTGTACAGTTCTGATGCTGCTGTTGTGCTTATTTTCTTCGTTCTGCTCAGGTAAATGTGTCCTCGCATCAAAAGGCAGTTCCTATTATGATTAAGTTCAGTGAAAACCGTAGACACCGAGGCTGGGTATTAGTGCTAGCTGCTGCAAGTAAGCAACCTTTTTCACACGATTCTTGAAATCGCCTTTTTATATTCATTATAACTTAATCTTTTTTTTCTCATTTTGGCAGTCTCCATAATCTTTATCCTGCTCTGCTTGCTCCTGATGTGGCACATCCACTCAGCTAAGTTCAGCCGGATCAGAGAATCTCTAAGATGGCTCCGTCGTCTGCAAGATGATCTTCAACCCGAGGCAACAGCGTCCGAGAAGTTGCCTCTACACAACATGTTTTTGGAGGACAGTGAGAGCGAGGATGATGCTTTTTACCTCGAGCAGCACTGATTAAAAGTCTTGGCACTCTGAGCTTACTGTATGTCAATTTTCAGATGTTCGATTTAATCTAATACACTTCTTCAAACACACACACTGGTTCACTTCTAACAAACAGAATGTAACAGTAATAAGTGTCTTCGTGAGGTGTTGGGACAAACCAGTCCACCAGAGCAACTTCAATTCTCATTGGCACAGATGGAGCCTCTGGTATTGTCGCAGATGAACAAATACTGTTCTTCCAAAACATTATACCTCTTTCCCCAGTTGGAGTTTTGATAATGGTGGAGGATTCAAGACCTCACTCCAGATTCACCCACACATGGTGGTGAGGTCTGCTAACTGTGACATCCTTTTAATTTTCATCAAATCATTCAGTGAGCTTTCGTGCA
Source organism: Hemibagrus guttatus (assembly GCA_033459395.1). Classification (NCBI taxonomy): domain Eukaryota; kingdom Metazoa; phylum Chordata; class Actinopteri; order Siluriformes; family Bagridae; genus Hemibagrus; species Hemibagrus guttatus. The sequence continues at coordinate 18,274,160 of JAUCMX010000014.1, read as the reverse complement.
CTGTGGGTGGGGGTGGAGCCATCCTAGAGGAAACCACACACATCAGGAGAGAAATGTTTCCTTATACAATAAAGGTGATCAGTTAGAATAACTTTCTATTGATTTGCAGTGATGCTTCTCTCTGAGGTCTACAGTATACCACCATCTATATTTTTGATGAATTAAAGAAATACATAATACCTCATACCTAATACATAATAAATACCTAAGTGGAGCAATGTACTGAGAGCAGATGCTTGCACACATGTTTACCGCATGGCGCAATTAAGATCCAAGCCTGCTCTTTTGTGTAGAAAAGGAAAAGATCTAAGTGAGTGTGAAAGTGGGTTTTTTATTGAGACCTGAATGGCAAGGGAGGTTCATTCACTTATTCAAAGCAGCGCCACAAACATTGCTCTGTTTCAACTGGCTCGTGTGTCGATAGGAACAGCGACTAAAGTGACACTTGCATGTAGAGCTATGGTGAAGGCAGTAAACAGGGCTGCAGTTGAAAGCATACAATTTAGAAATTACATACCATAAAAGCAACCAATTATAATCAGAGCAAATATTTAATTTCTTTTAAAAATAATCAGACAAATGTGTCAATATTGTGTTAATTTGATCCTTTCTGAATTTCTCACTCATCCAGCTGTAGATTTGAAACACTGTGTATCGCTTGGGATAACGTTGCTCTGTCTCATCTGTCAATCACAGTGACACTAACCAATCATGTCGCATTTGTGAGCTTGTGGATGCGGAAGAGGGCAGATTCCTGGCGCTTTCCTTTAGAGTGTGTTACACCGCCCTGTGACGCAGTAAGCAAAAATCCCACTTCAGCATGATTAGTTAGATTAGAGTGTAATGATATTTGATCATTTTGTAATTTGATATTAGATGAGTGTAATCTCCATCACCATCATATGAATTAATACAAGTGATATGGACCCTATGTGATATTCATCACGGTCCCGTTAGAACCCTGGATCTATTGGTATGTATTTACACAAATTTTAATTGAATGTACATGTAATCATACAAGGAACTGTTTTTGTTGTTTTACTCCAGAAGAAAGCAAATCATCCTGGAGTGGGTTCATGTGGATGTGGATGTGCAGGAAAGAAGCAGGGCTGGGCTGGTGGGAGAGAAAGCTCAGTAGTGCAGGAAGTCCCCACAGTGCTCGCTTCCAGTAAGTGTGAAGGATGAGGAAAGAGATGGGAGGGTGCAGAGCTGTGTGTGTGTGTGTTACGAGAGTGCATGCACAGGGTTAATTAGCATCGCTTTTATCAGTCGGTTAATCCTCTGCTTCCAGGATTTTGTAATGTGGATTTTGTCATGTGCTGTAATGGGTGTGTGTATAAAATATCAAATCAACCACACAACCATAAAACTTCTTCCAACCATATTATGTGTTTGTCCGTGTTGGCTTGAAGCCAGGCTGCCATCCAGAGACAGACAGAGACAGAGAGATTGCGGGTGGACATGGGGGAGAGAGTGCATTAGAAGTTTACTGGAATCTCAGTAGCATTTGCTACACCCCAGTAACAGCACTTTATCTGAATCTTTATGCAGTTTATTCTTCTCTCGCATTGTGTTTACAACAGCCTTGTAGAAATCAGGGTGTGTATATAATCTAACAGCCACATCTTATTACCAGCAAGGCATCAGAATGCTGAAACAAACACTGCGATGATCTCACGCTTGGATTTCCTTGCATTTGCTCAGATTCATGATTTTTATCCCAGAATCTTTATTTCGTTAAAACGGAGCATGCTGTAATTAAATAGCTTCGAATTCTCCGTGAAGCGAGCTTCAGCCACGCGTTTTCGCCGTCCCATGGGCCGGGTGAGTCTGAATGAGTCAGACGAGAAGAGTACTATTGATCTCCAAAATTTCATTTAACCAGAGCAGGATCTCATCTGCTTTTAAATGGTGTGCTGCTTCATCTTTCCCAGCAGATCCAGACACACACTGATGTTGGGAACCAGCTGTTTTATTATTATAATGTATACTGACATGCGGTTCAAGCATCGTGAAGATATACAACACTTAATGGAAAGGGGAGATGATTATTTATAAACGCATTATCCGGTGTCACCCAGACCCAGACCCAGTTCCTTCCTGAGAGGTTTTTTTCTCGCCACCGTCACCTCTGGCTTCCCCCTTAGAGATGCATTAATATATTTACATTTTTTATACTGCAATTATAAATAAACCCAAATGGAAAGTATATAGTCTCTTTGCAGTGCTACATTACATGGTTGATGGGAATGGTACTTTTTTTTAGTTTAATTAAATAATAGCATTTTTTTTATTTAATAAAATATGCTCATTAACCCTAAAGAGTCTATCAAAAATGAGAACTCTAATAAACACTATTAGAGGCCCACAGAGGAAGGAAGCATGCTGCCCCACATTCACCCTATGAACATTTTTCAGAGGAGAAGGTGAAGAAGAAAGGACCGTTAATGACAGGGTTGCCAGGGTCGTGGTTTTTACTCCAATCTGGTCTAGTAAAAATACTCCCTGACTTCTGAGAGCTTATTTTATAGCAAATAATCAGAATGATATGCAATAGATTTGTGCAACAAAGTGCATCTAGGGACGTACATAACCATTTCTATTATGGAGTGGAGCACACAATCATATCTCAATTTTCAGAAGTCCAATTTTGGGCCCGTTTTAGGGTTGAACAAAGATTTAAATCGCATGCTTACGGGGTTACTCTAAATATTCACAGAGCAGCCTGTAACCTCTCCATTTTGCTTTGAGGCGACAAAAACTACGGTCACATGGTTGCATAAATGCTTCATATAATGACAATAGATATTTATTACAATAGATATCATAGCACAGGTACAATTTCTCTCTACAGAGTCTGAGCTCTTCAAGTGCTCTTTTATATGATCTTTTAGATAAAGATCGTCCGTTAGATGAGTCAGAATGTTTTGGTACGTTGTAAAGAAATGGGGGGAAAAAAACACGTCAGACCACAAGACTCAATAAACAAACTTTGATTTAACAACACTCCCGGGAACGTGTTAAAAAACCGCAAATGGTCTCTGCTAATGAACAATTACTCATATGTATTTATTATACAAATATCTGATACCAGATTAGAAACATTCCATTAATCCGAGTATGGAACAAATATCAGACTTTGTTTCTCCATCAGCAAAGCCTTTTACACCAAGGCTTGTGCTTTTATCATTATCTCTGCTTCAGATCGAGATTCTGTATGGATTTTTGTAGCTCTAAAAATCTTTAGTGATTGTGTGGTTCTCGGAGGCTACAGGAACCCGCTGAAGATGTAGCTACATCATGAAAAATGTTCAAAGATAAAAGATCAGGAGATCATTTCTAAGTGCATCCATCCATCCAGACCTTATCAAATCCTGATTCTGAACACTAGCAAGCATTTAACATTATATTACACGTAATAGAAATGAATACTATATTCTTTACTGCTTGTATTGTGAGCTACTGTTTCCTCTGCATGCTCTCTCATTGGTTTAAACACTCAGTCGAAAGATGTTTTATGTGATAATCGTACAGCGCCAGGACAAGGCAGCTCTAGTTTCTGATGGGAGAGCCTGCCTTAGCCGTCCATGTCTCGCTCACTTCGTAGCTGGTAATGACTAAATGCACATGGAAGCTGGTAATGACTAAACGCATAGACATATGAAAGTAGTGCACTTACGGAGACAGCATATCGATTACCGGACTCGCCTCTGTCTCCTCTGATCTTTGGGTTTCTCAGCCTTGGATGGCTAATTGATACCGAGTCTTTGAGTCTGATTTTCACCCAAGCTCACAAACACATCTAACAGGATTTTCTAGTAGGAGCCAGAATCCTACAGAATACTTTTTCACATTTTTAAATAAATCTCCATGTGGTTAGGAGTCTTAGATTAGCATTTAGGATTATGGGCTGGAACAAAAGTCTACATTTAAATCACAATTTGATTCAACACACAACGATTAACCAGGCATGTTTATTTCAAGACGTGCAAGAAATGTGTTTGAAAATGCATGAAAAGCATGAAAAAACATGTCTTCCTAATGTTTCATACAATCTGATGCTTCATACAATATCGACATTGATTTGCATATATTATGTTGAAACAAATCTTCAAAGGACTCGAGACTTTTTTTCAAACACATAGAAGCATTGCGTAAATGTAAATGGCACAGGATGCGGACCAGCCACCTTCCTATCACTTATTTTCCCATAAAACCATATTAAATACATTTTTAAAAAAAGCCTCACCTGTGGCTCAGTTGGTGATTTGGTGATCATAAACACTGTGCTTGTGAGAATGAAAAAACAACAGTGAGTGATCTCTTAATCCAGCAACTGTGTCGAACAAAAGAAGCAAGTTTAAATTATATCAGCAAACTGGGATTATTATATATGAGGGTTATAGATTATTAAATAAATGACTGTAAATTTACATACTTTAATATTACACCCCCCCCTTTTTTTGGTGTCCACGAACCATTTCCCCCTCCAAATGTAACGTTTTCGACGATTAAAATACAAATAACACGCCTGCATTGGAATTGAAAGAGTTAAGAAAATCTGTAGAATTCATAGAAATCATTCTAGTCCATAGAATTGTTGTTTTTTTGCTCTGCTTTTCAAGCTTTATTGGCAGATTTCAGCTCAGGGCAGTTTATTTGGCCGCACCCTTCAGATAGGACACGCCCCACGTGGACGTCGTCTGCTATCTCAGTGGACAGAGACCGAGCATGCACGAGAAATCCATACTATTTCGCATATTGTCCGAGATATGATAAGGCATGACACTTTTGTATTTTTGTAATTGTAGTGCAAGATATTCTAGTCCTTTAAGTCTCAAGGACGGCGTTCACGTTCTCGGAAAGAAGTGCCACGCCCGCCCGATCATCCGTGATTTAAAGACTGTCTACATGACACCGCATCAGCTCTCTAGGAAACACAGAAAGAGAAAGAGCAACAGAGATAGGTGGCAGACGGGCATGGTGTGCTGTAATTGTGTGGATTTGTGTCATTGCGTATTTACCTGTGATCGCTAGATAAAGGATTATACTCAGACCCACAGCAATGGCCATGATACTGAAGAGCAGAGAACGTCGGCCCAGTCTCCTAGCTCCATCATAATCCTTAGCCTGGGTCATGGAGCGCGACTGTCCCACAAACACAGACAAAAGTTCATGAGTGCTGGACTGAGACACTCAGATTCTCCAGCATGAGAAAAGTAGCACTTCATTACAAAAACATGGAACACAAAGACTGATAAGCATCAACTAGAAATGGGTTTCTACATCCTGAGAGTGAACTAAGGTTTTTTTTGCGTTTAAGACATCATTCTTTATGCATTACAACATAATTAAGAGTTTTTCATATAGTTATATCTATACACAATACACACTGCACTCACTCACAATCATAATCGCAATATAGTTCACAGGCCAAAAATTGAGGCTTGCCAAGTTTCAGGTTTTACTTCATATCTGCAACATTCATACCTTCATACTATAATATGTAATAATAAAATAAACACTGTTTTTTTTCCAAGGATTTTTCATTTATCATTAACTACAATGTCAGATTTTTCACCTTGACATTCAACAGACATTTTAATCCATATTGAAGAAAACATCACTGGAAACCTTATAATAATAATAATAATAATAATAATTATTATTATTATTATTATTATTATTATTATTATTATTTAACTTATGGACTGATGGGACCTGAAATGTCCAATATTTTCTGCTTCCTCTGAACCAAGTTATAATTCCTTGCTGCCTTCAAGCACTTTCACTCGAAAGCGAAAATTCAATCTGAATTTAAGGCCTGACCTACTGCAGGAAAAGCACATCTAAAGTAAATAAATAAATAAATATTGATCTCGTGTCATTTTAATCCTTCATTGTTTTAAGAACTGAGAATATTGAGGTTTCAACTCAGGAGTTTGTACAATTTTTGACTATAAGCATTTTCAATATTGTCTGTTTATGACCGCATAAACATAGGTACATGTAGGTATGCGTATGGAAATGTAGGTGCAAGCGTGTGTATACATTTGTGTATACCGACTGTGTGTGTTTATGTATAATTCAAGTATTTTATTGTCATCATTATATATTATTAGGAATGTTTAAGGAACATCCAGGTAACACCATTACTTGTGACATCATCAACTATGTGTCTATTGGTGTATAAACTTTGAGCATTGAGAAAAAAAAAAAAAAAGAAAAAAATATATATATAATTTTTTTTTTTTTTTTTTTTTTTTACTTTTCTCCTGTGATCCCGGATTTGATGGCCATCCTTTATGTGTTTCTGTGCTTGTGTGTGTGGTTTTATATGAATATAATTTGTTGATCTGTGTGTTCGAGAGAGAAAAAAGCAAACAAAGGAACCCTCAATAAAATTATTGCTCACAAAAAATAATATTTGGGGGAAAAATCAATAGAGTGTATGAGATATGCCAATTTTATCATTTAATATATTTCAATGTTGGCTTGCACTCAATTTAAAGGAAATACTGGTCTCATTCTGTAATATATCCTATTGTATATACTTTCAAAGCCTTATTTATTTGTTTGTGTATTTATTTATTTATTTATTTATTTATTTATTTATTTAGAGTAAAGAAAGGAAACCTAGGGTGTGGTGTCTGGCTTTTGTGGTCATGAAGCTGAGGCGTGAAGGCCGACTCACCGCATGTGAGAAGTACAGAGCGATGACGTTGAGCGGCAGTGCGGGGCAGAAGCAGGAGAAGAGTGCGAGCCACATGTAGCTGCGTGGTTCGGGCTCGTTGCGCTCCGGTGCCGGTGAGCGCGGCGGAGTCTGAATACTTCCGGTCCCTGTGGACTTGTAGCTGTTCTGCTCAACGCTCAGGGATTTCAGCGACTTCAGCGACTTGACGCTCGGCCGACGGGAGTCGGAGCGGCTCCCGAGTCCGTCTTTCCCGTCGCCCACGACGACACCAAGAAGTTTCTGCGTGTCTCTGAATTCCGTCGCGGTGCTGCCGTTTCCTCCGCCGCCGCCGCCTCCTCCTCCGCTGCTCTCGCTCATTTCACTCCTCTCAAACTCGGCATCTGTATTGATAGCCATTACTGTGGAAATTCAGAAGTCAGAATAAAAACGCGGAACTCCTCTAAATGAAACATATGATGCTGTGGTTTATTAATCCACCGATGCGCACCCTTTGCTTACAGGAAAGACTAACTGCACATCCCTCATCAATATTTCAAACAAAGCTCAGGTTGAGCAGAGCCAGAAAAGTGGACTGTCCTGCATTAAGACAGGGGCTTTAAAAGCAAGAGAACTCTGTGAGAAAGGTTTGGAGACTTTATAGTGGTCAGGACCGAGCTCGCGTTCTGATTGGTGGGATGAGGAGGATTACTTCACTCTCTGTTCCTACAACCGGCAAACGTGCAGCTAAGGTAGAGTGAATATGCAATCTGTTATGTAACAGATATGTAATGTGTTTATGCCAATTTACAGAGTTCTGTTGAGGTTTATGTTATTGTGGATATCTGACCATCACCACCACCCATTAATCTCTACTCTTCTCTTCTGAGAAGGCTTTCCACTAGATGTAGGAGCATGGCCGTGGGAAAGCTTTCAGCAAAAAGAGCACTAGTGAGAACAGGGCTTTGTGCAGGACAATCCAGTTCTTCCACTTTCTCCAACCTTAACCTCCACGCCATCATGGAGCTGGCTTTGCTTTGTGCACATGTTCATTGTCATGCTGGAACAGATTTGAGCCTGTTGGCTCCAGTGAATGGAAATTGTAATGCTTTATTCATTTGATACAGTTTTGTGCTTCCAACCTTGAAAACCGTGGCCCACGTGTGTTTGTGATACTCAGTTGTCCACGTAGGGTTGCTTAAACAAATCAGCATTAACAATAGAACCACCAACAGGAGGAAGTGCTGAAAACTCCATTTTCCACTCTTCATCCTTCTTGGCAGTGTTGATTGTTTGCCTAGACAATGGAAAGAAAAATAATTCCTCCATAGATTTTTGAAAACACGGTTATACAATGCCATTCTGTAGCCAGGCAGGAAGTTGACAGACAGATTCTGGACAGATGAAACTGAAATGACTTTCTTGAAATCACCTTTGAAATAAACACATTTTGAAATACTTAAACTAGCATCCTGTTCTATTAAAAAAAAGTTTCTGTGTGTTTTATTTCCTCTGAACAAAGTTTTAGACTCATGGTTTCTTTAGTCTAAGACCTAGTGAACCAATTTGATGTCAAAGTAATTTTTTTTAGCTGGGATACAATTTAGAACATTAAAAAAAAAAAAGTATTATGTTGGGTGTAGGCGGGGCACGGTGGCTTAGTGGTTAGCGGTTAGCACGTTTACCTCACACCTCCAGGGTTGGGGGTTCGATTCCCGCCTCCGCCGTGTGTGTGGAGTTTGCATGTTCTCCCCGTGCCTCGGGGGTTTCCTCCGGGTACTCCGGTTTCCTCCCCCGATTCAAAGACATGCATGGTAGGTTGATTGGCATCTCAAAATTATCCGTAGTGAATGAGAGTGTGTGTGTGCCCTGTGCCGGGTTGGCACTCCATCCAGGGTGTATCCTGCCTTGATGCCCAATGACACCTGAGATAGGCACAGGCTCCCCATGACCCGAGAATAGATCGGATAAGCGGTAGACAACGAATCAATGAATGAATGTAACTTTTTAATACCTGGTTATAAACAACGTTTTAAATCTGATATCGCAAATTATCAAACGTTTACAAAAATGGTTTTCAGTCAGCCTTGACAAACGGGAAAGACACACTTCTTTAGAATATAATAAACACTTCTTTGTTTTTTTCCTTTGGGATTTTCTTAAATTAATAGCCAGGAAACTTAAACATGGTTGGAATTTAAATACTCCTAATATATCTAAAGTCACTCTATTCTTCATCTGCTACTGTACATCTTCTGGTTATTTAGCTATAAGAGTTTAATACAAGACAACAAAATGGTGAAGCCGTGCTCTGGGGAACAGGGTGTGGTTCTAGACAGGCAGCTGATCTTGGAATACCCCTTTGCCCTGTACACTTTCCTGCTCTCACACACCCACAACTCTAAACTGAAATGGCGTGTTAATTAAACGATTAGTTGAATCAGGTGTGTGTGAGAGAGCAGAGACACTCCCAAAGGTAAGGGTGTGTACGATTTTGGGCTCAGGTTCCCAACCCTGGTCCTGGAGTTCCCTGGTGGTTTTCTTGTTCCCAGTACACCAGGGCCAACAATATCAGCTAATTAACATCATCTCTGACTTGAAGGGAGTGTGTTAGAGCAGAGAAAATACTAAAATGTGCAGGACGGGAGTTCAGTGGTTCTAAGAGATGGAAATCTGTGGCTTAGAGATACACATGGGCTCTGTGGTTGCCTTGTGTTTTAAGGAGAGTCAGAGTGAAGCCACATGGAGGATTGGTGGAAGCTTTTCTCAGGAGGCTTTACTTTTCTCCAGGACAGGGTTGGGAAGTATCTCATTAACAGAGCGAACAAGAAGCGAACAAACAACTTTTGCTTTATTGTTAGCGATGAAATACAAGCATAGGTGCACATTTTGAGCACCCATTTTGTGTATGAAAAACTATAATCCCAATAAACAACAATAAAAAGATGTAGAAAAATGGGTTTGTTACAATTTCCATTGTAGTATAATAAGTACTAAGCATCAGTGTGGGTTTTGCTTACCTTTCCTGCTCAGGTATAAGATGATCCTTTATTTTCTGGCACATACAGTATATTTTTCATTAGTTCACCCACAGTAGTGTTTACACAGTGCTGTGTAGATGTAACTTCATCTTATATTTCATTCCTCAGGATTCTCAGTCTTGTTCCTCTTACACCACAGCAATTCACCACAGATCATACTTTCTATCCATTTGTAGTTACATTTAATTGCAGTGGAACATCCAGGAATCTTCTAGAAATCTTCTGCTTACCATGTAACATATGGGTCTGTGTTTTACTTTGTAAAATAAGTACACTTTTTCTTCATTATCTGTTTGACTTAAATGATGTAACTTGAGACTTAAATTGCTGTTTGCGTTATTGGTTAGTTCAGAAATGGTAAACTATTACAGAGAACCTGTTACTTACTGTCAGTGCTGTGCTGTTATAGAAAATTTGCAAATATATTAATCTAAACTTATAACGGTTGAACTGCATATGATTTCATATAAAGGATTATTGCTATATCACGGATGCACGGTTGGTTACTGAGTGACTAATTTGAAAGTACAGATGAATCTGATGCTTTTCTCCATTTCTTGATGAAACCGGTGAGGTTTTTCCCTTCTGTTAACTGTAACACCCCCAAAATGTGGATGAAGCTGGAGTAGTACCTCAGAGGTTTAGGCATCAGGACTAAAGTTCGGTCTTGTTGGAACAGTTGTGTTATCTCACTTGGATAATATAAATATAAAGCTGCATTATCACAGGCATCATCCCAAATGGTGTTAAAGAGCTCGAGGGTGTAAAAGCAAGCATTTCAGCCAGCCCTTGAGACCTCATGATATTCTGGTTGTTTCATCGCAGCACTCACTATTCAGTGATAATGGCAGAGTCCAATAATTGCAATCATTACACACTCAGGTCCTTGTGCTGATTATTTGAGAAATAGAGATAATGGTTGTGGTGTGATAACTGATAAAATATTAAGCTCGGTTTTCCAGTCAGAGATAAATATAGTTTGTTATCATTTTGCCAAAAACACACACAAAAAAAGAGCAACATTTAGATAAAATGTATACGATGTACCACTGACACAACATGAAGGATATAACCATATACATTGGGGCAAAAAAGTATTTAGTCAGCCACCAATTGTGCAAGTTCTCCCACTTAAAAAGATGAGAGAGGCCTGTAATTTTCATCATAGGTACACTTCAACTATGAGAGACAGAATGAGAAAAAAAAATCCAGAAAATCACATTGTCTGATTTTTAAAAAATTTATTTTCAAGTTATGGTGGAAAATAAGTATTTGGTCAATAACAAGAGTTCATCTCAATACTTTGTTATATACCCTTTGTTGGCAATGACAGAGGTCAAAAGTTTTCTGTAAGTCGCCACAAGGTTTTTACACACTGTTGCTGGTAGTTTGGCCCATTCCTCCATGCAGATCTCCTCTAGAGCAGTGATGTTTTGGGGCTGTCGCTGGGCAACACGGATTTTCAACTCCCTCCAAAGATTTTCTATGGGGTTGAGATCTGGAGACTGGCTAGGCCACTCCAGGACCTTGAAATACTTCTTACGAAGCCACTCCTTCGTTGCCCGGGCGGTGTGTTTGGGATCATTGTCATGCTGAAAGACCCAGCCATGTTTCATCTTCAATGCCCTTGCTGATGGAAGGAGGTTTTTACTCAAAATCTCACGATACATGGCCCCATTCATTCTTTCCTTTACACGGATCAGTCGTCCTAGTCCCTTTGCAGAAAAACAGCCCCAAAGCATGATGTTTCCACCTCCATGCTTCACAGTAGGTATGGTGTTCTTTGGATGCAACTCAGCATTCTTTCTCCTCCAAACACGACAAGTTGAGTTTTTACCAAAAAGTTCTATTTTGGTTTCATCTGACCATATGACATTCTCCCAATCCTCTTCTGGATCATCCAAATGCTCTCTAGCAAACTTCAGATGGGCCCGGACATGTACTGGCTTAAGCAGGGGGACACGTCTGGCACTGCAGGGTTTGAGTCCCTGGTGGCGTAGTGTGTTACTGATGGTAGCCTTTGTTACTTTGGTCCCAGCTCTCTGCAGGTCATTCACTAGGTCCCCCCGTGTGGTTCTGGGATTTTTGCTCACCGTTCTTGTGATCATTTTGACCCCACGGGGTGAGATCTTGCATGGAGCCCCAGATCGAGGGAGATTATCAGTGGTCTTGTATGTCTTCCATTTTCTAATAATTGCTCCCACAGTTGATTTCTTCACACCAAGCTGCTTACCTATTGCAGATTCAGTCTTCCCAGCCTGGTGCAGGTCTACAATTTTGTTTCTGGTGTCCTTTGACAGCTCTTTGGTCTTGGCCATAGTGGAGTTTGGAGTCTGACTGTTTGAGGTTGTGGACAGGTGTCTTTTATACTGATAACGAGTTCAAACAGGTGCCATTAATACAGGTAACGAGTGGAGGACAGAGGAGCCTCTTAAAGAAGAAGTTACAGGTCTGTGAGAGCCAGAAATCTTGCTTTTTTGTAGGTGACAAAATACTTATTTTCCACCATAATTTGCAATTAAATTCTTTAAAAATCAGACAATGTGATTTTCTGGATTTTTTTTTTCTCATTCTGTCTCTCATAGTTGAAGTGTACCTATGATGAAAATTACAGGCCTCTCTCATCTTTTTAAGTGGGAGAACTTGCACAATTGGTGGCTGACTAAATACTTTTTTGCCCCACTGTATCGTGTGACTGAGTTGGTTTGATCAATCAGTCTTTAATGACAAGTTTACATTAAAACAGGAAGAAAATTCACTTGATTTGAACATCTGTTTAATCATCATTGATTTTAAGATGCACTTTGATTTGCTCTCAACAAAAACCATTTGCTGTGGGTTTGGGGGAAGAGACTACTGCTGAGTCGGCTTTAATGTGGGTTTCTTCAAATGGTGCAGTAAGGCCACTTATAATAGAGTGCACTATTTTAAAGCCTTAAATGAGAAATGAGACACCTCATTTCTCTGTACAAACATGAAGTACATGACTGCAAGTTTGTCCGGGTTTGTCAAAGAGCACCACTTGTATGTGTGTATGAACACTAGGTGGCGGTGTAGCATAGATAAACACTGAGATTTAGAAGCAGCAGAGGGTGAAAAAAAGCCGTCTCAGAGCCAGAAATCAAGAAAAAGAATAAGAAATCATTTTGCTTGGGGACAGAAATGAACACCTTGCCCTTGTTCAACATTAAAGGCTTCACGTATTGATCAACTTGCAGTTCTGCTCCACTCTCCGTCATCTCTACATAATTATATCATTATAATTATTGTATATAATTGTATTATAACCTCTCTCTCTATATAAATTCACATCTTGCCCTAGTTTAGCTGTCTATATATGTAGGCATTATTTTGGTTACTGTTGTACATACAATTACATACATATTTTGCGCTGTATGTACTTATATATTGTCAGGTATAACATTATGAGCAGTGACAGGTGAAGTGAATAACACTGATTATCTCCTCATCATGGCACCTGTTAGTGGGTGGGATATATTAGGCAGCAAGTGAACATTTTGTCCCCAAAATTGATGTGTTAGAAGCAAGGAAAATGGGGAAGCCTAAGGATTTGAGCGAGTTTGACAAGGGCCAAATTGTGATAACTAGACGACAATGGGCATGTGAGCATCAGAACTGGACCACGTAGCCATGGAAGAAGGTGGCTTGGTTTGATGAATCACATTTTCTTTTACATCACGTGGATGGCCGCGTGCATGTGCGTGTGCGTTGCTTATGTGTGGGGAACACATGGCACCAGGATGCACTATGGGCAAAAGGCAAGCCAGCAGAGGCAGCATCATGCTTTGGGCAATGTTCTGCTTGGAAACCTTGGGTCCTGCCATCCATGTGGATGTTACTTTGACACGTACCACCAACCTAAGCAGTGTTGCAGACCATGTACACCCTTTCATGGAAACAGTACTCCCTGATGACTGTGGCCTCTTTCTGCAGGATAATGCTATAATATATATAGATATATATTATAGCATTATCCTGCTGAAAGAGGATAATATACACACACACACATATGTGTGTGTAAAATATTATATATTACATAACATTTTGTTGCTATGTACCTGTACTGTCTATCTATATGTCTATCTATCTCTCTATCTATCTATCACAGCATCCTGGACAAATCATACCCTGCACGCTGATTACAAGATAAAACTTGCCATTGTAATGACAGCTACATTACTTTTCTATGAAAAAAAACAAACAAGCAAGGCCAGACAGATTGTTTTGCCCTGAGCATATAGCATATTGTATATCCTATTGATTTGGTCAATAGCATGATAAACAGCAATGATACTGGATTTGAGCTTCAGTCTTTGGGTTTAGCCTTAATCTGGAAATCCAGCCATTTAAAGTGCCGCATAAGCATTTAGTTTGCATGGGAGTCGCTTTTGGACGTCATAAACAATTTGAGATTAAAACAATTAGTTCCGCCTCAAAAAATTTGCCTCCAGCCCCATTTCATTGGAAACTACTTGGTCAATATAATGCATAATGTAATTAGGACAAATATGAATGAAATGTGTTAAATGAAGTTAACATAAAACAACAATCTATCCTCCCTCACTCTCTCTCTCTCTGCTCTCAAGTGAATTAGCAGGATTTAGCAGGTAATTAGCAAGAATAAAGGTGGACATACCCTTTAATCAGCACAGCCTGGTAAAATGTATTTATTTTCATCAAAATGTTCAGCATGAACTTTAACAGGAGTCAAAAAGGTCAAATGAATTATGTAAAAGAACACCGTGTAATTTCTTTACTTGTACAAAAGTACACAAGGTTCCTAAAATGCTAATCTTCTCCTCATAAACAGTATATAGAAAAATCCCAGAAAACCTCAAAGACACCGACTCACATTTGTACGGTTTTATATGTAGAGTGGGGAAAATGACAACTTTAAATACAATTTCAGGAATATGCCATACATAGAATTTTATCATACAGAAAGGAGAATATTTTATTTTTTAAATTTTACAGCTTTGACAAAGTTAGCAAGACCTTTCACTTACTTTACTCTCTGGGTTTTGCCCTGAGACCAAAACGACATCCATGTTATGTGATTCAATCATGTGAGGTCACTACCAAGTGAGAGCAACAACAACATTAGCTTACCCGTAGAGAATACGGAACAACCAGCCATTTACATTTCTGGCATTTTGGCAGACACCCTTATCCAGAGCAGCTTACAATTTAACTCATTGTATACAGCTGAGCAATTAAGGGTTAAGAGCCTTGCTGAGGGGCCCAGCAGTGGCAGCTTCAAACTTGCAACCTTTGGATCAGTAGTCCAATGCCTTAACCACTGAGCTACTAAGCTACCACATCCCACATTATACTTATAAAACCATAGAAATGCTGTTTACGTGGAGAAAATTAGCATTTTAGAGGCTTTCTGTACTTTTGTACCAGTAAAGAAATTACAGAGATGAGTAAAACGTTAGTCAGAGAATCAACTGAGAAGCCAAGAGTAACTCTGAAAGAAACTGGAGAGATCTCAAATGACAGAAGCTGTTCACAGGACACACCGTAGACACGAAGACTCGTCAAACCTGCGAGAGAGTAACGTTTGGTGGAAACTCAGCATTGGTAATCACCCTAGAAAAGCAGTGAAGCATGGTGAAAACATCTAACAATGTTAGTATGACCCAGTCAACGCTCAGACTGCAGTCTGATTGAGAATGTGAGGCAAGACTTAAAAAATAAAAATAATCTGCCATAGAGAATTCGACAAACATATCAGCATCCAGAAAGAAACTTAAACCCAGAAGACTTACTCCACTGCTGTCTGTATTTGCAGGTGCATCTGAATCTTTTCCCCTTTGTTTGTGTAATCAACTTTTGTGTCAAAATGTAAAATGATTTTCAAATGTTTGACCTTATGCTTATAAATCCACATTTTCTTCATTAAATAAAGAAACAGAAATGTTCTGCAAGTTTCTCTCATTTGGATCTTCTTTATTTTATTTCTAACATCAAACCAAATACATAGATTTCTGGCTTCATTAATTAAGAAGAAGCCCCACTTGAATTAAACATTAATTATAAACACAACAAACATTAACAACATTAACAACAACAAAATTGTTGTTAAAAAAATAACTAACAAAATTCTTGACAAATTTCTATTATATTCAGCATGTCAGCAATCCAGCAAGATTGACATCTATTGTCTTAAAAAAAACGATGATTGTCTTCAATTTAACGCTAGCTTTTTAATTGAAGTAGAGTGTTAATAAAGCAGTCCCAAGTGAAACTACATAATAAAACGCAAGCAGATGTGTCAACAAAAATGTTGTCGTGGAGGAAAATATTGTTGTGTCTTATGAAATAATGTTTCAGTTCATGTTGTACATTTCACTTGTAGATTGTGAAAATCGTGAAAAGGTTTAACAAAAGGGGTGAAGCATTTTGCAAAGTATTTAAATAAGTGCTACACAGCAGGTTTGTATATTCACATACGTCACAAAGCTGGAAATCAGGAACAGAACTTGCGCACAGTGTTAATAAGTACCTTTATATATATATATATATATATATATATATATATATATATATATATATATATATATATATATATATATATATATATATATATATATATATATATATATATATATATATATATATATATATATATAATATATATATATATATATAAAACAACCCAGAAACTTCTGGAAAGCAGGAGCAGGTCAAAGCTGACCACAACAGCTCTTCAGCTGGCAGCTTTAGCATGTGAATAGGAACATAAAGTTTGCCAGAGAAGAACTGATGTAGGTTAGCCAAGAGTGACACACTGGATCCATCTTCCATGATCCGGAGTACTCGCTTGCCTGTGAGAGGAGACACACACACACAGAGACAGAGACAGAGAGAGAGAGACAGAGACAGAGACACCTTGGTTAAATAACCTAAGCAACAAAACTGTGGCTTTTACAAAAGGCTATTGATCAACATGTGGCATCTCCCACCCTCTTATCAGCTCCATACAGCTGCTTGGGCATAACGTTAAACAAACCAGCTATTGTCTGAGGAATGTCTATGCCTATTATCATCCACATATGGGCATGGGCATTCCATGCACAATACGAACACCTGTGAACGTGACTCAGAGGAAACATGACCATCTTTGGACTTTATCAGCCTTGCTGCGAGTAGTTTGACTGGTTTAGTACTTAGGAGTTGAAGACCATCTTGCACAAGGAACCCTGATTGCAACCAGGTTTAATTATCATAATATTAGGATTAGGAAAGGATTACAGTATCTAGAGCGATGGAGTCAAATGTTACACATATTCCTTGTACTTCTACATGAAATATATGCCTGAAAGTGGAGCGTCAAGATCAACGTTCGTACACGGACTTCTCTCGTCTCGTTTGGGTCTTGGTGAATATTTTGTCGGGTGTTTTCTCTTGACATTCCAACACCCTTAGGAGTGTGGGAAAGGTGTGTTCACTATTGTTGGATCGGAGCGATGCTTTGAAGTTTAACCAGAAGCAAAAGCTTCTGTAGGACGCAAGTTGTGTCAACACTGAGCACAGAAGTCCTTCACTTTTCATCCCATAACAAAGCCACACACTCTGGGAATGTCTAGTGTGGCGACATCTCCAGCGCTGGAGCTCTGTTCTGTGTTCTCCGAAATGTTATGAATCCAAAATAAGATGCCAGATTTAATCAGGATGACTCAAAACAGGCTGATCTGGCTCTGCGAATGAAGCAGAGAACTGGATTAGTGTAAACGTATTGAGTTATCGGAGGCTACTATACGCTACCAGTTTGTCTGGACGGGGCAGATACAGTGTTGTGAAAAAGTGTTGGCCCCCTTCCTGATTTCTTATTTTTTTGCATGTTTGTCACACTTTAATGTTTCAGATAATCAAACACATTTAAATATTAGTCAAAGATAACACAAGTAAACACATCATGCAGTCTTTAAATGAAGGTTTTTATTATTAAGGGAAAACAAAATCCAAAACTACATGGCCCTGTGTGAAAAAGTATTTGCCCCCTAAGCCTAATAACTGGTTGGACCACCAGTTATTAGCAGCCTTACAACTGCAATCAAGCGTTTTCGATAACTTGCAATGTGTTACAGTGCTGTGGAGGAATTTTGGCCCACTCATCTTTGCAGAATTGTTGTAATTCAGCCACATTGGAGGGTTTTCGAGCATGAACCACCTTTTTAAGGTCATGCCACAGCATCTCAATCGGATTGAGGTCAGGACTTTGACTAGGCCACTCCAAAGTCTTCATTTTGTTTTTCTTCAGCCATTCAGAGGTGGACTTGCTGGTGTGTTTTGGATCATTGTCCTGCTGCAGAACCCAAGTTCGCTTCAGCTTGAGGTCACAAACCTACCGATCTATCAGTCTGGAAAAGGTTATAAAGCCATTTCTAAAGCTTTGGGACTGCCGCGAACCACAGTGAGAGCCATTATCTACAAATGGCGAAAACATGGAACAGTGGAGAACCTTCCCAGGAGTGGCCGGCCGACCAAAATTACCCCAGTAGCGCAGCGACAACTCATCCAGGAGGTCACAAAAGACCCCACAACAACATCCAAAAAACTACAGGCCTCACTTGCCTCAGTTAAGGTGAGTGTTCATGACTCCACCATAAGAAAGAGACTGGGCAAAAATGGTTTGCATGGCAGATTTCCAAGACGAAAACCGCTGCTGAGCAAAAAGAACATAAAGGCTCGTCTCAGTTTTGCCAGAAAACATCTTGATGATCCCCAAGACTTTTGGACTGACGAGACAAAAATTTAACTTTTTGGAAGGTCTGTGTCCCATTACGTCTGGCGTAAAAGTAACACCGCATTTCAGAAAAAGAACATCATACCAACAGTAAAATATGGTGGTGGTAGTGTGATGGTCTGGGGCTGTTTTGCTGCTTCAGGACCTGGAAGACTTGCTGTGATAAATGGAACCATGAATTCTGCTGTCTACCAAAAAATCCTGAAGGAGAATGTCCGGCTATCTGTTTGTGACCAAGCTGAAGCGAACTTGGGTTCTGCAGCAGGACAATGATCCAAAACACACCAGCAAGTCCACCTCTGAATGGCTGAAGAAAAACAAAATGAAGACTTTGGAGTGGCCTGGTCAAAGTCCTGACCTCAATCCGATTGAGATGCTGTGGCATGACCTTAAAAAGGTGGTTCATGCTCAAAAACCCTCCAAATGTGGCTGAATTACAACAATTCTGCAAAGATGAGTGGGCCAAAATTCCTCCACAGCGCTGTAACAGACTCATTGCAAGTTATCGAAAACGCTTGATTGCAGTTGTTGCTGCTAAGGGTGGACCAACCAGTTATTAGGCTCAGGGGGCAAACACTTTTTCACACAGGGCCATGTAGTTTTGGATTTTGTTTTCCCTTAATAATAAAAACCTTCATTTAAAAACTGCATGATGTGTTTACTTGTGTTATCTTTGACTAATATTTAAATGTGTTTGATTATCTGAAACATTAAAGTGTGACAAACATGCAAAAAAATAAGAAATCAGGAAGGGGGCCAACACTTTCACACCACTGTAGATCAGGACATGAAACTGATCAGCAAGTTGACAATTTTCTAATGAGAATATTACAAATTGTTTTGGAGAGGTGCAACTTTTTGGAGCAAGTGCAAATCCAAAATTGGCTGTCCTATCCAGTTGGGAGGGGCTGCAATTCCAGGTGATGCCACCACCATCCAAAATTGGCTCTCCTGTCCAGGTGGGAGGGGCTAACTCACCTGCTCTCTCTAAATCCTATAAATTCTAAAGAGGACCTAAATTCCTACATAAATATATTCTGTAGAAAATAATATTATGTTGCCAATCATATTAGTGTGTCTTCGTAACTTTAAAAGGAAACCAGCGTTATTAACAGCTACTTAACTAAATAGTCATCGTTTTATAGTCCTCCTGATAGCAACTCGTGAGCCACTTGTGGGTATATCAGTCACTGGCAAGTTTTTAGCAAGACTCGGCTCGCAGCCATGACTCACTTAGCCCATTTATGCTTAGATTATCTAATGATTAAGCTATTGGGAATTTAACATTTAGTACATGATACTAAACTTTTCTCAAAAAAAAAAAATAAAAAAAATAAATAAATAAATAAAATAAATTATATATCACTGGTTTTAGACATTGTTTCTCCCCCCCACTTATCCCCCCAACTGTAGACTTGCCAGACTTACGGTCATCAGTCAGAGTAAATAAGGTGAACATTGCTACAGTTTGGCTTCAGAATTGACTCTGCATTGAGAAACAACTGGAGACCGCTTTATGAATGCGATTTTGTCTACGGCTCAAGTTATTCCTTATTTGTAACCTGAAGTCTTCTCAAGCTGTTTAAGATACCACTGAAAAAGAAATGTAAGCATCCAGTGTTTCCAAACACTCAGTATAGCTTCTCGCTCCCATTAAGCATTTCATTCTAACTGCGCTCATCTGCTTACAGGCACCCAAGATGGTTTCAAAGCACTGAACAGCTGGATTTAATACAGTGGGGGAAAAAAAAGAAAAAAAATATATATATATATCAGGCAAACAAGGCTCTCAATGTCTCGTAATGAGTCTCTCCTTTCCTTCCACGAACAGAGAGTTGCGAATGCCTGGAATTCTTCAGAATCCTCCTGCATATGTTAGAAATTCCTCACACGCTCGGCCTGTTCGGCTCACACGTCCCGTTCAGGGAGAGATTTTTACTTATTTTCTCCCAACTCTCTTTCCTCTATCCAGTGCCGCCCCTCTCGATTTTCATTTCTCCCCCATCCACAGAGAGAAAATGTTTCTTCACATGTAGGCAGATATTCTGAGGCCTAGTTAGCATTAGCACTACTCTTTGTATATTGCGTATATTGATTTAATGCGTAGAAAGTGCATCATCATCATCATCATCCTGAAATCCTTGTGAGCCTTCATCGTTCTGCCAGAAAAGGGTCAGGAAAAAAAACAACCACATCTTCACTGCATAACGACAAGAGTGTATCGAGGCTTATGATGTGTGACGCCTGCGAAAACACATCCATCGATGAAGACAGATCTGATCTGCTGAATCATATTACTCCCACAAGCAGATCATGGCTAGATCATTCTTGTTCCTCTTCCCCTTCCTCTCTGGGAGTAATCTCAGAGTCGTTTGCTTTACTTTCTGTTTTGTGTCCTGACCCCCTCCCCCTCTTGCTCAAGCACAGACATCAATAAGCAGGCAGACACAGGAACGCCACAGGACAAGATAAGGCTCTCTGCGTCAGCACGCCTGCATCACACGCCATCGTGCTTTTGTGCTTTTATGAAACACACAGCTTTCTAAAGAAGGACCTAACAGACCGGCTGCATCATGATCTCGCTTTAAGTCATAAATGTTCCAGGCTGACTGAAGCAAGAGAAAAGCCTTTTATGACGGCCTTAACAAATAAATCATGTCCAATCTCTGCACTATTCATAGTACCGGAACTACAGTAAACAAATCTTAATCATAAACAATCGTGATGCAATCGGCCTGACAGACGGGGTAATAAGATTGATCTAAAACGTCTGCATTAATTCAGTCCCCGCTGCGCCTGTCGCCAGTCGATCGATTGATATATCGGTTGTGGGTGCAACCCTGCAATGCGTGGACAGCAAAAGGAAACTTTTAGGTCAGCCGGATTAATCCAAAACCGCTCTTCTTCGAGCTGGAATCTAAAACCTGATCTCATATCCTCCTAAACGCATTTAAAGTATATACACACAGCACAGTGTCTCATTAGAAGGCAAGACGTCAACCGGCCACACCCTGAACTGTGGCCTCGTGGCACAGCTCCCGAAGAGGAGGAGGTGAACAAGCAAAAGACGGCGCAAGGGAGCGGGAATCGAGCCGGGCCAAGATGTTTCAATCAGTCTCTGCAGTTCAAGGAAGGACACAATCTCAGTTTGCCAGGAGGCTGGATTCAGACTGACGACACCACAAGAGCTCTGACCTGCCACGGACTCCTCGAGGAAGGATGTGCAAATGTCCTGGCAAGATTACAGTCAAGTCATTTAGCTGGAAACACAACATCCTGTTGCGTCAAGAAAGGTGACACTTTCCCTGTGCTGTAAAACTATAATCAAGGGTTATACGTGCACACACATGAGCATCACAATCCAATTACTCAGAAGACTCTCCTTTAATCTGTGTCCTAAATTAATTACATTTAACTACTTACGCAGATCAGTTTATCAATTACAACCTTCTTTTTCAAGCCTGTGGGTTATTAAACACTGCGCCATGTGTTCCCAATTCACCTCGCTACCCAACATACGGTTCAGGGTGGGGCTTTGTCTGGTGACCAGAATCAGTGGAGTTACTGGAAAGTAGGATGGAGGACGGTCAACTCATTAGCGCTAATCTAACTTCAAGGCCGGAATGTTTATCGTCTATAGGAAGTCAAATTAACACCAAACACCCACGCCTAATTGGGTGCACATATGGCTTCTAGGTAATACTCCCATGAACGTGGAGATGCACATGAAACGGAGTAGGGTGTGGCCTTGAACAAAAATTCTCACCCTGACTTACTTTAAGGCCTTAACAAAATCTGGGTGTGGATTTCCTTACAAAATTTGTGAGGAGCAAGCCACAAAAAACAGGTTTCTCAGCACCTCAATGAGTGACATGATGGTAATGATATGGACAACATGGTATGGAGAAGGAAGTTTCAAAAGTATTCTACGCACTTATGTAAAGCCTGTGTAACTTACATCTGTTAGGCTTTAGAGAAGGTCGTGTAAGTTTAAAACATTTTAAAAAAGCCAGTCGAGGCTTGAGTTTATTCGACCTGTTCGTCAGTAGACGACATTTTCCACAGAGTGTGCTGCAGCTTTAGCACACAACTGAAAGCGAGCCACTGACAAAATGGCATTCCTCCTCCTCCTCCTCCTCCTCCTCCTCCTCCTAGCTAACTGCTAGATGGAGAGAATTACATAAGGACACACTCTGTCCATGACTCTAATCCAGATCAGGAAAACACTGCTAAGCACACAGACACGCTGGCAACCGAGCAGCAATAACGTTACACAAATACTATTAGGGTTATTTCGGCCAACTAAGTTTGCCTTCATATCATCAGGTTCTGCTCGTTCATGACTCCATTGGTATCGCATTACACATTGATCCGAGTGTTACCAGTTGCTTAATCTGTAGTTTGACCTCCGTGTTGTATTAACTAGACTGACTTCCGAAAGGTGAACAGATTTAGGACAGTTTTGCACTGCCTTGTCTACTGCCTTTTTCCTCCAAGTTTGGACATACTGCCAGAACCTGGATTATATAACGTTTCCCTGATTAAGATCAATAGCAACAAAAAATCAAGCCTAATCATGACAATAAAACTGACCCTGACGCGTCCGTAACCCTTTTTTTTTTTTTTTAATCTATCTTAACCAACGCCCCACCTCGAGTGACTCGATTCAGAGTCGATTCGTTTCCTAGCCATTCTTACACGCACCAAGATTCATTCCTAAACTGGACGCGGCGCAGAATGAACACAAGATGAGATGAGCCATTAAAGAATAAAAGTTTTTTTCTTGATTTGAACCAATATCTCACCTTACTAGTGGGGTAAAAGATAACCCGGGTTCTTTTCTCGGCGTCTCTCACTCGGCCGGCGTCTCCGATCAGCTGGCGAGAAGTGACGCGATTTGTAACAGCTGGCTACTGCTGCTCCAACGTCAAAGGTTACGGATGACGATCGAGTCCCGTAGCTTCAACTCCAGCCAATAGCAAACAAGTGAAGGGGCGGGACAAATCTCCGCTAGCCAATTGGAATCTGCGTTTTTTCAGCGACGGTTCATTTTCTACCCAATGAGACGCGTGAGAAAGTTTCCGAACGCGAAAGTTCTTTT
Organism: Hemibagrus guttatus; assembly: GCA_033459395.1. Taxonomy (NCBI): domain Eukaryota; kingdom Metazoa; phylum Chordata; class Actinopteri; order Siluriformes; family Bagridae; genus Hemibagrus; species Hemibagrus guttatus. The sequence continues at coordinate 18,250,575 of JAUCMX010000014.1, read as the reverse complement.
GGGTGAGGCTTCAAAGCTTCGAGAAATAATCTAACGATTAAAGGTGCAATAGTCAAAAATGTTTCATTTCTCACTAATACAAATATTGTTTAAATTATGTAAAAAAAAAAAAAAGTAACATATTAAACCATTGTCGCTGATCAAGTCACGTAGCTGAAATAAATAAAAGGTTTGTGAACCAGACTTCCGGTCCGGAAGGTTCGTTTCATTCATTTTTATAGACACGCCCCCAAAATCCCTTCACTTCTTCCTAAATAAATCATTATGAGGAAAAAGCTGCATGTTAGATAGAATTGTGCACAGGGGTGAAAATGGGGAGCAAAAATATAATTCAATTCTTATTTAACTCCACCCATTTTATCGGTTAGAGACGTTTTCTTCACAAATCTTACCGAATGAACCTTTAAAGTGATTGTAAAGAAACTCATTTCAGCTTGGTAACGTGAAGGTCCTTGACATTTTATTTTATAATGACAGAGACACAATATCAAATAGCTGGACGTAATGGACGACACATCTCCTTTAATGATAATTATATCTTTGCAGATCCACACTGTTGAAAAGTTTGAAATACTGCTGCAATGTCTGACTGTAGCTTACTTATGTGGTTTAAGATTAGATTAGACTGGTATTAAAAGCTGGAATGATATTTCGCCAACTTATGCAAGCTTATTAACAGCATTAATAACACTATTGTCTACTCCAGTTAGACTAAAAAAAAAAAAAAAAAACTCAGGTTACTTTCAAGTTGCTGTGTGTGGAGTTTGTTCACCTCCAGATTCATCGGTTTCTTCTGACCTTCCAAAAAAATATGCCAGACATTAGATCATCCAAGATAAATGTGTGTGTGTGTATGTGTGTGTGTTATCACCTGCAAATGGACTTCCAGGGATGCACTTCCAGGGCATATTTCTGCATCATGTCTGATATTCCCAGGAGAGGATCCGCTGTGACCCTGACCAGGATAAAGTGGTTTCTGAACACTTATGAAAAGTTCATTTCTTTTGTCATATTTAATTCCAGTAATTTAAGCTATATCAAAGATATGTGTTATGTCAAAGGGTTTAAACAATACATTTAAGATCTTATCTATAAAACATGCATGTACCAACTAGCATTTAAAAACCATGTATAGCCAAGTTATAACTTAAAATGTTTTTGAATATGAATGGTTGAATATGAAACTCACATGATTCCTCTGTCTCATGTGCTTTCTCTGCTCCAGGTGTCTGAACTTTGCCCGTGTAATCAAGAAGGCCGGATTGGGGACATCCCTATCCAGAACTGTTTGGAGATAAATTTAGCCTGTCCCTTTGCCTTGGATTCCCTGCGTCTGTCTCTCCCCCTCAGGCTCTAAATTATTTGCCAGCAATGGACACTTCATATAGGGGCTGAGTTTAGACATAATCACTGGCCAGGAGAAACTAATACACTGCACATAAAGTGGAAACACGTTGATAATATTTGACTCATCTGATAAAAAAATTGGAAAGATTTATTACTGGAACTTTCATTACCAAGACTGGGTAACACTCATATGATCCTTTGGCATACAGCTTCAAAAACACAGAATAAACTGATTCATGTCCATGATATGTCTTCTGGCATTTTCGTTGATATTTTCCAGCTTAGTTTATGGGTTAATGTTGTCCGTGTGCCTAACTGTAACCTTTATAACTGTTGCTAAATTTGTCTCTCTGGCGCAAGTTGCGTTCCAGCGATGTGCTTGAACTGATGGCTCTATTCTAAGTATAGGCTCAGTTTCCGACCCATGATCAGGTGTTATGTCAAGGAGCTTATCAGCATTCCTCACAAAGAGAAATGTCACTTGCCTGACAGAATATTTATTAATTTGGGTCTGCATATTGCCCAAACTGAGGTGTTAAATGATCTGCAAATTTTATTTGTTTATTTTATAGTGTTGGGTCAGACTAAACACTTTAAGGTGGCTCACTCTAGATGCAGTGTTGTGATGCAGTCAGTTTAGTTTATACTTTTACCTCCTCGTCCAACTTACTTTATTATGTAGATTCAACTACTTGCATTAGACACCCCCCCAAAAAAGAGTCGGCGCATGCGCACACCATCCAGTGTATTTCCTATCCGCACAACAGTGATGTGGGCGGGGCTCTGTTTCCATAGTAACGCGTTTCACGTCTAAACACTCTTTTGACCTATTCGTTCACCTCCAGTTTTCCCTGCTTTAAATCGTTTGAACATTTCAAAATGTTTTTTTTTATAACTTTGGAGTGTTATAACTTTGTTTCGCTCATAGAGTGCATTTCGTTTACACAAATCATGAAGTTTTAAGTATAGAGGAGATTGTGATTGTGTAAAACTTTTAGCATCTTCCTTAAATAGGCGTTCGTTTCATGTTTAGTTTCTTGAGCGAAAACACAAATAATGAGGTGACATTCTGAACCGAGATCTATAAGGACTGTGTGTACCATGGCAACTTTAACGGGGAAATTGCGTGATCCCCGGGATGGGATTCAATCAACCAGGAGAGGAGATCATCACAATACACCTGCCTCTGGCTCTGCTGGGAAAGAAGGGAAGAAGAAGAAGAGAAAAAACACGACGAAAGAGAAAAACAAACCCATCTGTGAGCAAAAGAAAAGAGGACACCCAAGCACGCCTTCCCATTCCGATGACTCTGGTACTTTCTGATTTATGTTTTCATTTATATACAGTACACTAAGAGTATATAAGATACAGTTTATTATGGAGCTTGGAAGCTGACATATGAAGGTCGCATTTTATTGTGTATTTAATACATTTACATTGTTACCATGCTTTTTTACTAGTAAAAAAAAAAAGATTTTATAGAAAAAATAATTGCAAAAAAATGCCATGAAGTTGTTTGTTTTGAGGGTTTTTTAAGCAGAACTGCCAATAAAGAGTATTTTTAAAAAAAAATATTCTCAAAAATACAGATTTTGTGTCAAATATGGTGAAAGCTGAAGCGTGAAGGATTTCTAGGCAAAAGTACACGCTTTCAGAGTTATCGAACTCTCGAGCGTCCACGACATTGCACTCGTGTTCAGTCCTTGCTAATGGAAAATGATGAAATGAAATATTTCAAATTTTCCCAGAGATGTTTTGCATCACATGACATTGTAACATCAACAATACACCTACTACTACTACTACTACTACTACTACTACTAATAATAATAATAATAATAATAATTATTATTATTATTATTATTATTATTATTATTATTATTACGATGATGACTGTTGTGGCCAGATGGCCACATGGTAGTGCTAGTTCATGCTAGTGTGCCCACGTTTTAGATGCACCCATATTTGTAGGTACACAATGTGATATTTTAGCTTATTTTTCTGTGAAACAATTTGGTTTATCCTCATTCAGCACTTTCTTCCTGTTAGTTTCTAACCTCAGGACTGGATCTTTGGAGCGTGGACTATTCTGAACCACCAAAACATCTGCTACGGAATTATCAAAGCATATCATATCATATCATATCTTATCATATCATATCATATTGTCAGTGGTCCTCTGGTGGTGTCTATACATTGACTGATATGAGCAGAGGTGTGCAAAAACTATGCATTGCAACAGATAACAGAAGCAAAAATGATTGTGGGTGTAGTGTGGCTACAGTGCAGAAGTGTTTGTTGTTATGATTGTTAAGTTTTCATTCACTTGAGCCAATAAGCTTCTCCAATTGATTTTGACTCCCAAGCTGCCCTTTGATATAACTGTTTGCTTCTGGTAGTTTTCACACCTTGAATGTAAGGTTTACAAGGCAGCACCAACCACCAACCTGGAGTATATTCAATATAGCAAAGGATGCAGGAAAGACTAAATGCTCAGTAGTTCATTGACACACTTTACAACTCCAGGCCTTTGAAAACCTCACTCATGCATAGCAGTACTGCTGAGAACCAAATGGGCTTGAAGGGAAAGATCACTTACATATAATCCCATCGTGTTTCACCATACAGCATATAGGTTAGCTCTTTTGTGAAAGGAGATTAAGCTGAAATCCATCTGCCTTGGTTTATTGTTTTGGTGTACTGCAGAGAAACTCCAGACGCAGCAATCAACCAACACGGAGCAGAGCAGTGACCTGAACCAAGCCAAAGGCCAAACCAAAGAGAGGAGTGCAAGGAAATGCTGTAAAGGCAAATCAACCCAGCCAGCGGTGGAGGAAACCCCAGCTCCAGATAAAGAGGATAAAACGGATGCGAGCAGCCAAACACAGGAGAGCCTGAGATGGGAAGGGGTTCTGCATGATCCAGTTGCTGAAGCAGAACGGCTGGAGGTCTACAAAGCTAACCGGCGCAAACGCTACATGGCATTCAAACAGACACTATTACAAAATACCAAGGTGGCATTAGGTTGTGAGTCAGATGGGAGAAAACTGGGTAGAACATGCAAAGCTGGTTCAGCAACCATTATGTAGAAATCTGTTGTGGTGTCATTTATTATGTTTTCTTTCTTTCTTTTCAATATTGCAGCACATATATATAATATACACCGATCAGATATAACATTATGAGCACTGACAGGTGACGTGAATAACACTGATTATTTCCTCATCATGGCACCTGTTAGTGGGTGGGATATATTAGGCAGCAAGTGAACATTTTGTCCTCAAAATTGATGTGTTAGAAGCAGGAAACATGGGCAAGCGTAAGGATTTGAGCGATGTTGACAAGGGCCAAATTGTGATGGCTAGATGACTGAATCAGAGCATCTCCAAAACTGCAGCTCTTGTGGGGTGTTCCTGTCCTGCATTTGTCAGTATCTATCAAAAGTGGTCCAAGGAAGGAACAGTGGTGAACTGGCAACACGGTCATGGGCGGCCAAAGGCTCACTGATGCACGTGGGGAGCGAAGGCTGGCACATGTGATCCGATCCAACAGACAAGCTACTGTTGCTCAAATTGCTGAGGAAGTTAATGCTGGTTCTGATAGAAAGGTGTTAGAAAACACAGTGCATGATGGCTGCTTTACCAGCAAAAGGGGGACCAACACAATATTAGGCAGGTGGTCATAATGTTATGCCTGTTCGGTGTATATTCTTTTTTTTTTTTTTTGAAATACCATCAATGTAATGTATTCATTGCTTCAAACTGCCTGCCATTTAGCTATGCCATTACGCTCCTCAAAAAAAAGAGAAACAAAACAGAGAAAGAAGTGACGTTCATCAAGATATTTTTATCTTCTCATTCAGAATGAGAATGCAACCAAAAAACAGGCAGACTGCAACATTCTCAGAGTGATCACATGACTCTAAACACATTTACATCCAGTAACCAAGGGCCAAAGGATCAAAATTAAGCATGCTGATTAGGAAAAGTTATTTTTGAATACTATATCTACTGTTCCTTGGCTGTCCTGAAAGATACACCAAACATTTTATACGTTGTTGAAAATGTACCTCAAATAAATCATCTACATTATAGAAAGCATCAGGAGTTTCTTCTTTCTTCTTACTTTCTCATTTCCCCATTTTAAAGCACTGCTGCACTCAATAATGTGTTGCTTTATCTCAGATCTCTCTTTGCAGTTTTGTTATAGACATGTATTTGTGTCAGAACGACACAGACACAGCCGTCTTCGGCTCTATCCTCGATATTTCTACATTATAGTTCAAACCATAACCGTGGCATTACTAAAGATGAACAAATGAACAAATAAATGAATAGATTTGAGTTAAAAAGCATTATCTATGAGCTCAGTTTGGAAACACAACAGCTTTAAACGTTTTTGTCCAACATGCAAATGATTAGAGAATGATGTAGCCTCAGAACCCCTGTGTGCTACACTAGCTAGCACTAGCAAATATTAGCACTAAACAAAATATGATTGTTCTGGTATACTTTTGTTGGAATTTCAATTCTGAGAATGGCTATGCAAATCAAGATTCATCTAATTAAACCCCACTTGTGTGTCCTGTAGCATCGAGCTAGCTTACTAGCACAATTTAGCTGTGTGCAGTAAAAGCTATACAGTAGCAGCTAACAATTCTGCTAAATACATCAACTGTTTATCTTACAACTTCCTGTTTTTGTGACGCCAATCTCCAGATTTTGGTAATGATACTTTTCTGTGCATGTCTTGAGCCAGTCAGAGATCCAGATTTTTTTTTTTTTTTTTTTTTCCTTTTCTGGCTAGTTTGGCCAGTTATCTGGTTAAGCCATAACCATATGTGCCATCCACCATACTGAGAGTATCCTTAATATTTGCGCAATCTTTATTAGACCCTCCTCCTGCACCATTATACAGTATGTGATATGCTACACCATTAGAGGAAAAATGTTCTCTTGAGCATGGTGTGTGAGATTTTATAGCTTTTGGCCATACAGTAAATACTCAGAAATCGACTGCTCGCTCTCTGATTGTTATGTTAATGAACTGCTCCTGATGTAAACCTGTATTTCACTACTTTCAAAACATCTCTGTGTCTCCGTCAATTCAAACTCAAATTCAAATAAGCCCTGGAGAGCTCAGCGATGAGATTTTAATATTCATGACAACCTAAAAAGACTGTGAGGACGTAATACCCTGAACGACACTTTACTTACACTCCCCAGTGATTTCAGAAGGTGTCCATGGAGTATTTAGGCAGGAAGTCTCAACTTGGTCCTAATCCAAAAGTTGTCCAATTTTTGTAAACCTACACCAAATGTAGCCTCAGATCCATGTTCTTCTGTTATCTCCTGCTGTTGTAGCTCATCTGCTTCAATGTGTTGTATATTACAAGATGCTTTTCAGCTCACCATGGTTGTACAGAGTAGCTCTTTGAGCTTCTGTTGCCTTCCTGTCAGCTCAGTCATTTCCATGACCCTTCACTTCACGTTATTCCACCTCGCTGTGGGTTATTTTCCTCTAACAGCACGCTTCTAGGAGAACTCTTAAAGAAAGAGGAAGATTCAGTGTGAGTACAGCCTCAGAGATAGAGGTTTTATACACTTCATCTTCACTCTGCTTGTGTGATAAACAGAGAGCACATTTAAGTCAACACCTTTTATATAAATATGTATCTCAAGTTCTCACCTCCTGCAAGAATCGAGGGTGTGAGTCGTGTCTGGATCTCAGCACCGCATGTTTTTCAGCCTCTTAGCTTGTAGTAGAGACTGCATAGGATTTGTTTGCATTGCACAGCATTTCATGTAAAAATAAAAATAAAAGAAGGAATTTTAACTTCATTATGAAGTATAAAATATAAAAAATTCACAAATTTGTTAATCTCTTTCCTCATGGATAAATTGCATACAGGTTCATGGTGCATGATCACCTGTAATAAAGCTTGTATTATATACTGGAAAAGAAAAGAAATGAAAATTGGTTAAAAATGGGAGTTTTGCCTTTGTTATTACTCTGAATTTATGTGCTGTATACAATACCATTAACAGTAATAATGTGTAGTTCCAGTATTTGACACTTGAGGGCTCTGTAGGTCCAAAATCACAACTTCTCAATGTTTCTGGAAAAGCAGAAGGATTTGATACGATGACGAAGCATTTCAGACAAAAACACAGATCTCGAATCTACAAAGAAATATGAATTAAAACACATTGTATATGCAAGATATGCAAATAAGCATTTAAGCATTTCTCGGTATGTATAGTGCTATACACTTACTGTCCATTTTATTAGGAACACCTGTAGACCTGCACATTCATGTAGATACAGGTTACGAGCTACAGTTAATACACACATCAAACTTTTTCCCCCTATTCATGTCAGAATCTTAGACTTTTTGGTGCTAAATATTTTAGATTGTTGGTATCATTTACACAGAATGGCACAAAAAACAAAAAACATTCAGTGCCCAGCAGGGTTTTTATAATTTATTAATTTATTAATTTATTTAAGAAATCTAACCTATATATTAATAGTAATAGAATAATATAATTTTAAAGTAAAACAAAATAATAGTAATATAATTTAAAAAACTGGTTCAAAAACACATAGAATAAATAAATCTTTTTTTTTTTATTTAATTAATTGTATAACCTCCCTTTAATTTATTTCTTGTAGGTGTGTGGTAAATATTTATAAACTTTATAGAAGATTTTCTATAGTAATAGCTAATTTAATACTGTAATAATTATATGACTTACATCTAAACTGTTTGCAGTCTACAGTGTAAAAATGAACCGAGTAGGTTCTTAGATATCAGTCTATAGAGATATCTATAGAGGTCGAGTAGTTATCAGTAAATAACAGTTTATTAATATAACCAGCAAAGAAAAAAATGGTGGCTCAGATACTGAAGAAAGCATATCAGATATTGTATTCTGTAACAAAAAAGGCAAAAGATTAGAATTAGATTTGGATAATAATTTTTATTTTTGGAGAAGAGAACGGAAAATATTTACATAGTAAGAGACTTGACTGTTTTTTTATTCGGTGGGATTGAATTTATTATATTTGTACATTATTCTTCATTGTATTTCTTATTATATTTACAATGTAAGTGATTTTTGTGTTGAAGAGTCAAACTGTGAAGTGTATCATTTGAAAAAAAAAAGATATTTTAAAGCTTAATATCAGCTGAATATTCTGGTCAGAAATCTTTATATAGAACTTCATTATTTTGACATGTTTAAGCAGTTCGCATCTCAGTGCATTACATGATTTAAAGCACAACAGGTGCTGCATTTTTATTTCATTTCCAAGTAACTCCATGTCATTTTTGCCATTTTTGTATTGCCATATGGCTGTGTTTTGACTCCTAACATTGGTCTGTTGCCTAATCATTGTTCCTTTTCTATGTTCATCCCTTGACTAATACCAAATTATATACCTTCACGTTATCTTCCTTTGTCTTGTTGCAAAGTCTCATTTATTTAATGTGTTTCTTAGTCATAGTTTCCCACATTCTTTTTCTTTGTTGTTTGCTGAGATTCACTTCCATGTTGAGACTTGTGTCTGTGTTGCTGTTTATGGTTATGAATATGCCTGTCTATGATTATGAGACAAATTATGTATGCCTTTAGTTTGACCCTTGAAATGTTTCATGATAGAATGAATTTATAAAGAATAAAAGTTTTGTCTTTATACCTGTCAAGCAAAAGATATAAAAATTATTATTTTCCAATAAATATCTAATTAAACCATATCTATCTACACTATATTTCCAAAAGTTTTGGGACACCCCTCGAAATCATTGAATTCAGGAATAGTTTTTCAGGGGTTGGGCTTGGCCCCTTAGTTCCAGTGAAAGGAACTCTTAATGCTTCAGCATACCAAGATCTTTTGGACAATTTCATGCTTCCAGCTTTGTGGGAACAGTTTGGGGATGATCCCTTCCTTTTCCGGGGGGCACAGTGGCTTAGTGGTTAGCACGTTTACCTCACACCGCCAGGGTTGGGGGTTTGATTCCCGCCTCCGCAGTGTGTGTGGAGTTTGCATGTTCTCCCCGTGCCTCGGGGGTTTCCTCCGGGTACTCCGGTTTCTTCCCCCAGTCCAAAGACATGCACGGTAGGTTGATTGGCATCTCTAAATTGTCCGTAGTGTGTGATTGTGTGAATGAATGAGAGTGTGTGTGTGTGCCCTGCGATGGGTTGGGCAGGGTGTATCCTGCCTTGATGCCCTATGATGCCTGAGATAGGCACAGGCTCCCCGTGACCCTTCCTTTTCCAACATGACTGCACACCAGTGCACAAATCAAGGTCCATAAAGACATGGATGAGCGAGTTTGGTGTGGAGGAACTTCAGAGTCCTGACCTCAACCCGATTGAACACCTTTGGGATGAATTAGAGCGGAGACTGTGAGCCAGGCCTCTTCGTCCAGCAACAGTGCCTGAACTCACAAATGCGCTTCTAGAGGAATGGTCAAAAATTCCACTAAACACCCTCCTAAAACTTGTGGAAAGCATTCTCAGAAGAGTTGAAGCTATTATAGCTGCAAAGGGTGGGCCAACTCCATATTACATTCATGTGCATGTAAAGGCAGACATCCCAGTTTTGGAATGGCTCAGAGTCTCTGCTCTAATTCATCCCAAAGGTGTTCTATGGGGTTGAGGTCAGGACTCAGACCAGTCAGGTTCCTCCACACCAAACTCGCTCATGACTGGTGCGCAGTCATGTTGGAATAGAAAGTGGCAAACTGTTCCCACAAACTTGGGAATGAACCTTGATCCATACTAATTTTACATTGTTTATTGCAAACAGGTGGCACAAAAGTATAATATGTTTAAGCCTGAGCAGTAAAGGGGCTATTGAGAACAACAAGTAGTAATGACTAGTAATACAAACTTACACTGATGTACTGATACTGATCATTTTATATATCAGTCTATATAGCATGTCTTGTATCACTTGTATTCCTATTTACAGTTTACAGTGTAGCAATGAACATCATATTCATATGTGGTTCTTCCCCAAACTGTTGCCACAAAGTTTGAAGCACAGACTTGTATAGAATGTCTTTGTATGTTGTAGCATTACAATTTCCCTTCACTGGAGCTAAGAGGCTCAAACCTGTTCCAACATGATGATGCCCCTGTGCACAAAGTGAGCTCCATGAAGGAATGGTGTGGAGGTTAAGGAGTGGAAGAACTTGAGTGACCTACACAGAGCCCCGACTCTGACTCAACCCCAATGAACACCTTTGGGATGAACTGGAACCCTGACTGAAGCCCAGACCGCCATCAGTGCCTTACTCTTGTAGTTGAATGGTTAAATTCCCACAGCCATGGTCCAAAACTAATGGAAAGCCTTTCTAGATGAGTGGACATTATTATTACAGCAAAAATATATAAATATCTGGAATGGGATATTCAACTGGAATGGGATGTAGTTTGGCTAGGGTTAAAGTGTCCTCTTTTGACTATATGGTGTAGCATGATGAATCAAAATCTGTCTATTAGGTAGTTAGTTAAGTGTTATGAACGCATTTAATCTTTTTTATTTGATATATGCTGATGTAATTGATGAAGTCTTTTAGTTGCAGTAGTGACCACTAGGGAGCAGTCTGTCCCTGTCCATGGTGCTGAATGAAAAGGACAGGGACATTTCTAACCCCCCAGAAAAGTAATCTAATAGCAATCTGGGTCTATATTTCAGCATAGGATCTGCTCTATAGCCCTAATCCTTCATCCTTCCGCGGATCAACAGCTGTTCGGCTTGTAAAGTGAAAACCGACGCGGCCCACTTCAGCAGCTTCCTGTACACGGTGAGGTCAGTTCAGATCAGATCGGATCAGATCGCCCTGGTTTGTGCCTCCAGCTCATTGGCTAAATGAATGTTTGATGTTAGACAGCATGGCAGAGAACATCTTCCCTGATTAATCTTCCCTGCCCGGGCGGTGATGAAAGAGAGATCCGTCCTGCGCCTTTCATCCTCCTGATCGTGAGTAAAATCGATTACGCGCTATGTAAAATTACACAGAGTTGTTTGACAGATGTTGTAAGCTGTCTGCTCGATAGATTATTGCACTAGTTCGGGTGGTAGTGTAAACTTTAGATCAACTCGGCTTGCTGCAAAGGGGTGCCGTGTTTGAGATTACATCATCATCATCATCCACCTCAGTTACGCACTCGCTGTATCCTGCAGCATCGTGAAGCTTGAGAAATGTCAGCTCGGAGGTCTCGAAGTACGTCAGCATTGAGGTTTCGACCTCAATTCCTTTCACATGTCTGATTAATTAAAGTGGTCTGATGACAAAACGGTCAGGTAGTGATGTTTACTAATGACTGAGGTGCTTGCGCACTTCATATTCTTCTTATATCCAGCTGGTCCCGGATGTAAATGTTTACAGGAAATTTTATATGGCTTGAGTAGGATAAAGCAACCTAATACCACAAGGCTGAAACTGTTGCAAACAAGTCATCACCAGTTAGTTGGGCAAACAACTTAAACCTGCATGCAGTTTATGTTATTGTATAGGAATTCCCCTTAGTGTAATAATGATGCATTGCACCATGAGATCTTATATGACCACCCTGATGATCCAGCTGGTTCTGAGCAGCTGTTAAAACACAGCTCAAACTGGTCAAACTGGAAGCCTAACTTTGCTAGCTGGTGAGATATTTTCTAGCTTTGTTATTATTAACTGGCTATTACCTAATTGTCAATGATATTCCACAGAGGTTACCAGCTGGCAAAAATGGTCCACCAGCTCAGCTTGTGTTTAACAGCTGGTAGCTGGTCAGACTAGCTAGTTCTCAACAGGGCAGGATCCAACCCTGCCCTGAGGCTAAACCTGAGTCTTACTAAAATGACTAAAATTTTTAGAATTTGTGCTATACTCTTGCCTTTTTAGGACAAACTTTTAATATTCCAGTAATTTTATTTAGGAGTTAAATTAAATTTGCAAAGAGTTTCATTTCTAAAATCGACACACAGCTGTCACATCATCACAATAAATAAACCTGTTACACTTAAGCCATTGTTTTATCCATAGAACAACAAAGACTTTACTGGTTATTTTGCTTAGAACCCAAAGATTTAGGTTAATTGCATAGCAGAAGAATATTTATAGTGAATAATATTAATAACAACTGAAATCATTTACTCAACAATGGATACTTATTTATAAGTAGAGATACTGTATTAAAATTAAAGATACTTTAATAAAATTTTAAGATACTGTACTAAAGACATTTGATTTGAAAAATGAACTATAATAAATAAACATGCATACAAAGCAGTTGCCCATTGGTTTGACTAGAGAAAGACATTTTACATGAATCTTTCTATAAAGCAATGAATTAAATAACTCCTAACTATTTTCACCATTTATACTTCAATCAAATTATAGCATGTAAGTTTTACTTGCCATTCACAAAAAGCCAAGGGTAAGAGCTCTAGTCTCTTTGCCTACACTGCAAATCGGTTCTAATCCAAACTCTTGCCGCCTATGTGGTTACAGTGTCTTACATAAACCTCAGAGAAGACCTGGTGCAATTCCTCATCACCTCACATCAGCAGGCATAAAATCCATACAGAAGATGTGGACTGACTGTGGTTTGCTCACTGATAGATCCTTATTGTCAAATAGCACATACATATATCTGCATTTTGTCCTGTTTTTGCTTGATTTAGGATACGTGTTGTGTGTCCATGGATACCGGCACCCTCACCCAACAGGTAGAGAGCGTCGAGCGGAACATCAAATTCTTGCAAAGGGAGCATCAGGTCCTATTGACTGGCCTGCGACTGGAGATCCGTCACCTGAAGAAAAGATGTAATGGTCTGTCACGTTCAATCGTATCACTCACTGTCACTAAGCTAACTGTGGCTGCTTTAACTAAAATAGAAATTCTGAACGAAGACATGGGTGTTAAATGATCAAGAGAATTTTCTAATTTCTCTTTGTAGATCTGAGTTGTGAATTGAGCAAAAGATCTCCTGCAAGAAACAGAGAGGGTAATGGTTCTATTTTAATAACCCTTCATATCCACTAATATTCTATCTATCTATCTATCTATCTATTTTTTGTCTGTCTGTCTGTCTGTCTGTCTGTCTGTCTGTCTATCTATCTATAAAGTTTATGATAATGTTATTATTAATATTTTAATAACAATATGTTTCTTATCAGTTTGGTAGTCTTGTGTTCTCTCTGCAGACATTTTCAAACGTTGCAGTTATACAAACCTCCATGTGTTAATCAGACATAGCAGCTGAGGAGGAGTTTCTGCAGGCTCGCTTATTGCAGACAGAGCATCATCTTGCCGAACAGGTGTGCTATCAGGGAGAGCTAAAAACCAAACTCCGGCACAAGGGGGAGCAAGCGAGTGCTCTGCAGGTGCGACTGCGTGATGAGGAGCGTCGCTTTTTGGAGGAGCTGAAGCGGCGCAGTCATAAGATCACTGCGCTTAGCCGCGATCTCCGCAAGCAGACCGACATCGCTGCCCAGCTCACTTTCCAACTCCACTCCGCACGCTTCCGCCTCTATCATCAGGCAGAGGAAGAAGGCGAGGAGGAGGAAAGCAAAAGAGACGAGAAGGTAAGCGAAAGAAAAATTGTGTGCAGAAAAATATTATGTCATGTCACAAGCTTGATTGGTATTTAATCATTCTGCGAATTTCACAGGGTCCAGGCTGTTTGTCAAGTTCTTCGCAGGTCTCAACAGCCAGAGCAGAAGCCAGACATCGTAGCCACTGTTCAGCAAGATTGCGAAGGTCAGAACGAGTGAGGGAATGCGTGCCACAGGAGCGAATACTGGGCCCAGAGAAGCCCCGCCCAATGCCTGACCCCGCCCTCTTTCTGTATCCCTTCCCACAGAGGCTCCTCCCGCTGCACATATCACTGGGAGGGCACTGTGGGGAGGGTGATTCACAAAGGAGGATGGGTAGACTACGGACCCAAGCAATGAGAGAGGATACTGGACCCGAGACTACAGATTTATAGTGCAACAGTGAGATAAAGACTGATCGGTTACACTTTAGTCCAGTTGCATAGGTTTTTACCAGTTCAACCGACTGATAAAGCTCATATGGAACAACCTAGCAAATTATTTCTTAACGCACTTTTCCCATGCATTTGAGTAGGGTGGCCTGCCCACAGGGGCAGGTATGGCTGAGCTACAACATTTATATCACCAAACGTTAATGTTCATAAAGTCATCACTCCATGCATTTTGAAATACTAATCACTTCTTTTGAGTATCCAAAGATTTTAAAAAGTTGCTATTTGACAGATATACTCCAATCAACTCTATAATTATTATTGCAAAATTTTTATTGCACCTAGTGGTCAAAATGGGAACTGCATCAAGCATTAAAAGAAGCCCATCGGGGAAGAAATCATGCTGCCCTATGACCAACCTATTAGCATGTGAAGGAGGGCAGTTAATGACAGGGTTGCCAGGGTTTTTATGCTAAATTTGAGTAGTCTTGTACGTGACCCTCCAGGATCATGTTTCATAGTGTATAATCAGAATTTAGTCTAATAAACTACTCAAACTAAAGGCATGTTATAAGTGCAGAAAGTGTGCTGATGATGTACAGAATCAATGAAATTGTATGACCGTAAGAGGAAGAGGGGGATTATGGAGTGGTTATTGTTCGTACATCAGAAACGTGTAAGCCCTACGGAGACCTTGTGCTTCACTTTTTTTGGAATAGTTGGAGAAGTTTGTGCAGTTTTTGAGATGTCTCTGGGATGGATCTGGCTGAAACCTGGTAACCCTGATTAATAATATAAGCTCTTTGGGAAACTGATCTGCTACATGTAACACAGTTAAACAAACATATATATATATATATATATATATATATATATATATATATTATATATATATATATATATATATATATATATATATATATATATATATATATATATATATACATTGTATGCTGTATTGACTGTGTTGTGGAACCCTTCCTGCCTCTTAACCGCCAAAAATTCACTAGATAATAGCCGATAGCATGAGTCAAGTGTGATAGCCTCTTGACATTATTTTCCTTGAGGTTATGTCAAAATTTAAAACGTAACAACGGAATCTATGATCACCAGCCGCTGATGTGTTTGAGCTCTATCGGGGCGATCAGGGTGGCTCACTTGTCCTTTCTCTAGTAGAGTGATGTTTAACCAGTACAAAATGTAAATGCGCAGATACACTTCATACAGAATTAAGTAGTCAGTGCTCTCTTACAGGTGTTCAGCTGTTCAGTGTTGTTGACCTGCAGTTGGCTAGTTCCATGTGTTAATGAAGTAGTAGAAGGTTTTTTTTCTCTCTCTCTCTCTCTCTCTCTCTCTCTCTCTCTCTCTCTCTCTCTCTCTCTCTCTGTGTCTCTCTCAGGCTGGTATCTGTCATCTGTCAGTCCAAATGTGTTAAATGTGTGCATCTGTTAATCTCAGTCAATCCACAGATGACACATACACTACAAAGGACCAAATGTTACATTTTTGTTAATATTTTAGATTAGCAAGCTACTGAGCATTTAGCGAACAACAATGTACGAAAAACAGGATTGATGTATAAGACACATGAATAAAAAGATTCATATTTATGTTACCAATGTGGTTTAAGTGGCTCTTATTTTTCTCTTATTTTGTCAAAAAAATTCCATAAATAACTGATAGTTCCTGTTTCAGTAAAGGTGGATGACATCATCCTGGAACCGCCTTGAAGCTTGCAGTGAGCGCCAGCCTCAGCAGTAACAGAGACAACATTGCTAGGTTTGCGTTTTTTGTGTTTTTTTTTAATTTGCAGCTGTTGTGTTTTTTTTATCTATGGATTTGTTGCCTATAATAAGGATTTCTTTGAACTGGAACAAGCAACTGAACCCCAGGCCATTTCACCCAACATCACTGCCTGATCTCACTGATGCTCTTGTGGCTGAATGAACACAGCCATGCTGTTCGACATCAAGTGGAAAGTCTTCCCAGAAATAATTGGTTAGTATTACAGTTTGATGAATGTTGTCATTATTATAGTTAAAATGTAATTTTTGTTTTTTTATGATGGGCAGAACTGTTCAATAGTCAGAGTCCATAATCAAATATCCACTTAGTATTAATTGTTAATTATTGTTCATTTTTATGGCAAACAATAACAAATGAAGACCTTTGTGTGATTTTCTGTTAAATATAATTCTCAATTATTACATAGATTTTTATTAGATAAACTTCCATTTAAAGCATTAAAAGCATTTTCATGATCCATTAGTTACAGCTATTGAAAGAGCAGGGGGGAGAGAGAGAGAGAGAGAGAGAGAGAGAGAGAGAGAGAGAGAGAGAGAAAGAGAGAGAGAGATTTACAGACACACAAAGCTCTTTCCTTGTTTTTTTAACCTTGCCAGGGACCACCACAGCATTTTGCTGATACTGCAGCAACCTGCCATAGCAACTGCTCTGGAGCAGCAGTCAATTCATTAGGGATAGAAAGGAGGTGTGTCTTGCACAGACCTACACAGACTCCTTCTGCCTGATAAGCATGATATACAAGCAGAACACTACTGAAGCTATTTATATGGATGACCCAATCGAACAAGCAAGTACACGTGATGCATATACTGAACCGGATCCAGGAAGCTGTTGTGTGGACTGATTCTTTATTGGATGGCTGTTGTTTATGTGAGGAGCTGAAAAGATGAATTCTGCTTCTTGGAGAAGAGAAGTGGGCTACAGAAATGGGGCTCCAGTCTGACTCCTCCTCCCTGGGAAAATATGTGTGTGTGAAGGAGGGGCGCTGCAAAAGAGAAGGACACACACACACACACACACATACACAATGAAGGGCAGAGGAGGATACAAGAAGAGGTTGTGTAACCTGTTCTGGGCAAAAGGAGAAATGGATGATGTTTTGCTTTCTCATGCTTTTATGGAAATTTGTGGAGAGTTAAGAGAGGAGAAAATACACAAAAGGTAAGAAGTGGTGCATTTTTTCATAGCATTGTTCACACGAACGTGTGGTTCTGCAGGTTCAGCAGGCTGAAAGATGATCTATGATGAACTTTAAAAACCTGTAATGGTGTTAGTCTCCTACAAATGTTTTTTCTATTAAAAAAACCTTGTAAATTTTTTAAAGTGTACATTAGTAACTTCTTAAATTCAGACTGACATATTATTATGGCTATAGAAACCCTGTTTAATATTTCGGTTGTGGTTATATTGTGTTTTTTCACAGTATTGTGGTGCAAAACTTCTAATTTGGATATTTCTGCATCTCCTACCAACAAATCAAGTAGCACACAGCTGTCAAGTCTGCTATGACCGTACTTGCAGGTGTTTACTTTGATAAAATCGTGTACAGAAATCTATTTTCATGCATGCCAGACTTGCTGAAACGTGATGGCTTGTTGAACGCTTCTCTGTCAGCATGGGAAACCTACTTCGATGCTGTCTCAGTCGTTTGTTCTGGTGTAAGGACATTCCTGATCAAATTGAAGAGCAATCTCCACTCTTGTCAAGAGAGAACAGTGATGTCGAAAGCCTCTCACCATCCAGGTCTGACATGCTGGCATCTCCTATCCTGGATCAGGACCACCTCCTTTACCCTGATATAGTCCTTAGCAGTAGTCATCGAGCTAACCTGGACAGATCCGAATTACCACAGCAGTTAGAGCTTGTTAAAAGTGTAAAGGAGGAATACCTGGAAGGTTTTGATAAAGAAGGAATGACAAGCACAAGAATCAGTCACTATTTGGACAGAAATCAGCTATGCACCACTGAGAAAGAGTGGCCGTTACTATCTTCCTTAAACCCATGGCCATCTGAACAATCAAGTGCTGCAAATTTGGCTTCTCAGACCCTGATCTACACACACAGACAGGGAACCAGGTATTGTCAGGCTTCTCCGTGTCATGGAGTGCAGTTATTAGCACAGGCAAAACAAAACGGAAGCCAGCAACTAATTATTTCAGAGCTCAAATCTGCTGTTGCAAAAGTATCTCCACAGACTGAGCTTGAGATTATTCGAGGTGGACTTCAAAATGAGGACAAAGAAGAAACTCAACTTGGAAATGATACAGAACAAATGGAGCTAAACCTGGTACGCAGAGACCAGAATGTAGCACAACTGGGACAGGAAGTTGCGTCGAGAGCAAAATATGTTCGCTGCAATGTAGCAGAGTGTGAGCAAAGTGGTGTAGGTTCAGATGAAGATGGAGTGCAGCTAGATGAAGTTGGAGAACATTATCCAGTACAGTCAGGACAAACAGAAGCACAATACAGACCAAGCATAGCACAGACGGACGAAATAAGGCATGAAACTGTTATTCTTATTAGTCAAACTGAAGAACACAAAGAATCAAGCTTTGTGGTTAGACTACAGATGAACTCAGATATCGAAAGAAGCCAAGAAGAAATCACACAAACCCAACAACTTATACTGGAACTGGACTCCATTCAGATAGAGGGGGACATTACAGAGATGAGCCAGATAGATAAGATTTCAGCACGGAAAGAACAGCAAATATCTGGGAATGAGCCTGAGTTTGCACCAAACCAGCAAAGTGTAGTAGAGTTAAGATCTCTTAATGAGGAACAAGACATGAAGAAGTCTGAAGATCTGGACCAAGGATCAGAGAAGAATGAACAGTTTACGCTGTTTGTAGTTGATAAACTCTTCCTGGCCATGCCAAATATCACAGGTATGTGTTCAGTGATGTCATTAATTAAAAATAAAAAAGAGATCTATGGAGGTATAGGAAATGTATGTAATAAAGTATTCTACAATCTAAAAAATGGCTGGCTTAGTTACAGAAAAGAAATTTCATCATTTACGTACATCATCTACATATTGTAGCCTCAGTACAGCGTAGTGAACAAATCAACTATTATGTCTTAGAATCATATATTTGCATCACAATATTTCACTTTGCTTAGATGAGCAACTATTCACTTTGTGCCATTTCTCCTGTTTATATAAGGACCAAATCCAAATAATGCCCTCAGTGACCAAACAGAGCTAAAAGAGCTCAACAGGTATATTGACAAAGAATTCCAAGAGGACCCTGATTCTGTAGATGCAGACCCCTCAGAGGACATGGGGATCACAATCAGGATTCAAGCCCCTGGGACTGAACCCACTGACTTCCAGGTAAATTGCTTTTCTTGAGTAGAAAATTAGAATATATATATATATATATATATATATATATATATTAGAATAAATATTGAATAGAAAGTTACATATGTACCAGACTGTGACCCCAAATGGGTAATCTGTAAAGGTGGGTTGGTGGCCTCCAGTCAGTTGTAGACTGAAACACAAAATAACAGACCACATTCCTCAGTGGGATGGGTACATAAGGATACTGGGATTTATATATATATATTGCATAGAAGATTGAAGCCCCATAAAGTTGTCACTGTTGGGGCCCCTGAGTAAAGCCCCCAACCCTCCTTGCTTCAGGGGAACCTCACCATGTCTGACCCTGCACCCTGACCCCAACCTCCAAATTTGTGATATATGAAGGAAGAAATTCCACTGTGCTGTAATGCAATGAGTAGCAATAATAAAGGCTTCTTCTTTTTTTTTATATCAGAATTTCCTCAGTCAGCATAGCTAATTACATTGACCTAACATTACATAGCATTAACACTACATTTATGTTTACATTTGTGGCATTTAGCAGACACCCTTATCCAGAGCAACATACAAAAGTGATTTGAAGTCTCTATCAATGAATACATCAACAATGGTTCAATAGGTCACAGACTTGGGATACCATCAGCCTTAAACTCTGTTGGAAGGATTTTTTTATACACACAACAAATACATAAAATGAACAGGGAAAATAAGAGCTAGTTTAAGTGCTTCAGGAAGAGGTACGTCTTCATCCGTTGTTTGAAGACGTCCAGTGGAACGAAGTTCATTCCACCACCTCTGTGTCAGAGCAGAGAAGAGTCTTGATGTATACCTACCTCTTACCCTGAGAGATGGTGGGACCAGTCGAGCAGTGATAAGAGATCAGAGGGAGTGTGGTGCAGTGCAAGGAGTAATAAGAGCTTTGAGGTGAGAGGGTGCTGGTCATTCTTGGCTTTGTAGGCAAGCATCTAATATGTAGATACAGTATTTCATCACCACTGGTCTGTTTCTTCATGCTCCAGTGCTTCAGTTGCAGTGTGTTAAACCTCCCCATCCCTTGTATATGTTGGATGATTTTTGCCTGAATTTTACTAATGCCCCCTTAACACCAGTCTACAATTCAGTGCTATTGCTGTGCTGTGCTCCTGCTTGCCATGCCCAAAGGAAAGTACCATAGTGGTCTGGAATGATAGGAAGTATGATTCCAATGGAGCTAGATCCTGGATCTCTGGTTACTCTCACATAGTTAGTCTTTTAAAGGGGGCACTTCCTGTTGACCTTTTGACCTTTTAGGCATCACCATTAGCAATGGTGCAGGAAATCAAGCAAGTGTTAATGGACCGTGAGGAGACCTGCCACCGTACCTGTTTCTCGCTGCAGTTAGATGGAAATACACTAGATAACTTCAGTAATCTGAAGTCCATCACTGGCCTACAAGATGGTTCACTTCTGAAGATAGCTGAGGGTAAGACTCTAGCTGAAACAGTGAAATTAAGGTAGTGGGTTTACATTTTTGTTTGGTTTAAAATAATGTTACTGTATCTGACTTTTGCACAAATTCAGAGCCGTACACAGTGCGAGAAGTTCGTTTACACCTTCGTCACCTCAGAGACCTGCTAAATAGCTTGGATCCCACGGACGCCTATAACGGCATAGAGGGAAGCTCTCTGTCCTTCCTTAGGTTCTTTACTGAAGAATGTGTTGAAGGTGAGATGCAGAAGATACAAAGATTTATGACAAACAATCTAGATTCTCATGAACTAATCATTTTTGATAAAAGATACAGCGAGAACAAATGTAAAAGAGCTGGAGCTGTTTAATCTGATTTCAAACTTTCAAATCTTTGTTCTCTTAGTTACTACTTTGCTAAGATCAGTGTCTTAATATTTCAGAGAACAGCAAATTCAAGAAACGAGGTGAAGAACTGAAGCAACTCAACTGTAGCCCTCCTGAGTATATTCTTCCAGGGGCTAAAGAATGTTTATTGGGACCCCTGCAGCCTCAAAGTGAGAATTTGAAGGTAAGCTAGAGGCTCTCTCTAAGGAGATAGCAAACTATAGTACTACAGGGTACAGAAACTAGTGCTAATGGTGTGATCCTGAGCTCGGATGAATGTCTATGTAGTGTTTCTGTGCATGTTTCCTCAGACAGCCAGTCCTGTAGTCCATCAGTAGGTGGACTGGCTATGCTAAAATGCCCATAGCTGCAAATCTGTGCATGTTTCCTTGCAAATGACACGTATCCAAATTAGGGTGTATTACTGGCTGCAGAACCACCAGAACCCAGATAAAGTGGTTACTTAAGATAATGATGATGAACTTTATATTTCATATATAGTATTTATTTCTTTTACATTGTGTGTACATGACAGATTTCAGAAAATTGTAAAGAGTTTCAGCCTACTCTCCATGTTAACAGTGAGCTCTGTGAACTTTTGTTACTAGCCCATCAAATGCCTGAAGGTGCTGATGACCAGCAGCTGGAACCCTCCTCCAGGAAACAGAAAAATACATGGTGACCTCATGTACCTGAATGTACTTACCATGGAGGACAGACAGTTCAACGTTACAGCATCAACGCGAGGCTTTTACCTAAATCAGTGAGTAAATAAATAACATTAAGATGGTTATTTTGCTGAACCTCATTTAAGAAAACAATTAATGCTGTGTCATGTTGCTTTATGGTCTGGATCATGGTTTTCTCTTTTTTTCTAGGTCTACCACATTTATATTTAACCCAAAGCCAGAAAATCCCAGTATGCTTAGTCATTCTTTAGTGGATCTCCTGAGTCAAATCAGTCTAGTTTTTAAAAAGAACTTCAGTCTTCTACTGAAGAGAAGGTAAATTTAGCAAACACATTAGTGTAGATTCATGTGTTGACACTGTTTTGTCAGTAATTCCCTGTCATTTCCTTACTTGTCTTGTGGATGGTACTGTGTTTCCCAGAACATCAACACACCCCTTTGAGAGGATAGGTACTCCATTGCAGGTGTTTAGCTGGACTGCTCCAGCTCTTGACCATTCCATGGACTGTGTTCGAGCTGAAGATGTCAGCTTTTCCCAACTGGATTATGAAGGACACATGCCTGGACAGGTACAGCTGTTTTGTTTTTTAGGTCTGGCCCTTTCAGCTTTCACCCAAAGCCAGATGATTCTAGTATGTTTAGTCATTCTTTAGAGAGACAATCATAAGATCTTACAGAAATTTCCTCCAAGAAAATGGTCTAAATTCTAAAACCCTTAAACTTCATTTAAGTAACTGGTTACTAGTAATGAAAACCTGTTATGAATTTAATAGAAATCAAAGGTTATTTCAGAAATAAGTCTTGTGCTGTAAGAGATAGAAGGTAATAATTTGGCAAGTTATTCAGGCTTTTACTATTATGTTTAAGGAAAAAACTAATCACTTCATTTCACAGTCTGCAATTAATGTGTTAAAGTATAGTATACCAAACTCAGGTTTGTGACTGGAATGAAGAGCTTCAGAGCACTCGAGAGCTACCACGTCAGAGCCTCAAAGATCGCCTGCTGAGAGACCGAGCAATCTTTAAGGTGAGGCAGTCAATTTGTCAGGTGTCCCTCCCACCTCATTCTCATTCCCTTCAATACCTTAATATTTTACCAAAGGAGAGGGAAAGCTGTTAATTATGCTGATAATTGAACTTGAAAAAATTTTAAAAGCACTTTCAACATTCTCCTCAGGCTAATAGTGATTTTGTGAGCACGGCTACACATGGTGCTATGGCAGTGATTGATGGCAATGTGATGCCCATCAACCCTAGTGATGAACCACGCAATCACATGTATGTGTGGAATAACATCTTCTTCAGCTTTGGTTTTGATGGCCATGAACACTATGAGGAGCTGGGTGGTGAGGCTGCAGCCCATGCCGCCTCAGCCATTGACCTGAATGGTGTGAAAGCTTACAGTGCAGTGGATGTAGATGGCCTGTACTTGCTTGGTACCGTACTGGTGGATTATCGAGGTTACCGCATCACTGCGCAGTCGATTGTTCCAGGAGCTCTTGAACGTGGCCAGGAGCAGAGTGTGATCTATGGTTCTACTGACTTCGGAAAGACAGTTGTTTCTAATGATCAGTAAGTCGGTTTTAGAATAATTTGGAATAATGCTTTGCAGAAAAATCATAAACTCTATGTAATTAAAAATAAGAGATTGTTAGTTCTGAATTATATGATTGTTGGCTACACGTAAAATCTCGAAACATCCCAAGGTTCCTGAAGCTCCTGGAGAAACCCAGCAAGCATCTGAGAGTGCAGCGGCACTTCGTGCTTAACAAAGACGACTCCATTGTAGAGTTGTGTTCCTCTGTGGAATGCAAGGGCATCACGGGTAACGATGGCCGGCACTACATTATGGACCTTCTGTTCACATTTCCACCTGACCTCAACTTCCTGCCTGTGGAAAGGGAGGAGCTAAACACTGAGTGTCAGCAACTTGGGTTCCCACTTCAACACCCACATCGTCTGGTCTGTCTGAGACAAGAGCTCATTGAGGCATTTGTGAAGTATGGGTCAATATTTTTTGCTAAATATTTATACAAATAATTATGCATTTTCCAGCAATTTAGGAACTTACTAGTACAATTACTACATTTGTGTACATTTGTTTCTTTAGATGTCACTTACATGAGAGTACAGTATCTCAAGGCCTGGATCCAGAAAGCAGCATCAGAGAGGTTGGATCTCCTCACAGTACAGAGGCAGCTGCTCTGCAACTGATGCCAGATATGTCCAACAAGGGTGTAGATGTTGGCACTTCTGACAAGAACAGTTCTTCCTCTCAGACTATGCATTCGTCATCTTCTGATATTCGTTTCAACCCTGACATTTTCACACCAGGTGTGTGGTTTAGAGAAACTTTACCATAGTGTTCAATACCTTATAGATAATTATGCAGGGACTAAGCAATAATGATTGAGCAGTACTATATTAACACTTACGTCATAATGAATCTTAGGTAACAGCACAGTAAATATTAATAAATTAATGCTTTGGTAAGTCATTAAGAATTAAGCAATGACTATTTACAGTATATGAATAATATATCTCCTCGAGAAGTACTAGCAAAAATAAAATGTCAGCTCATGGCTACCTTTTCACGCTCCATAAGGTAGTTAGCATTATTAACTACCCTTAATGTGGAAAAGCCACCATACTGCAGTGTTGAGGATGTTTAGTGAGAATGTATCCCAATAAGCCTCACTAAAAGGCATGAACTAATGCATTTTGAAATGCATGTTTATGTTAAGTTTTGCTAATTTGTCAACTTTAATGGACTGTATATTTGTTTTCTTTGCTAATAGCAATTTAGACTAGCATTGATTCCAGCAGCTAACATAAATTAGCTAAGCTGCAAGTCGAATTCTAGCTGATGCTAAATATTGGTTATTCACATGATATTTTTATTCTGATTAATTCTTTAAGAAACTACACAGCATCTGTCATGCATATGGTCAGCAAACGTACAGAGATCATACAGATACAGAAAACTAGCAGCTGCTTTGCTTTCACTTGAGTTCATTTTTGACCGGAAACTTTCAAGTTCAATAAGTAAGATATAAACACATTATCTGTGCTCATTAAGGAATAATTATTTCTCAGTAAATGTTTAGATTATTGGTAGCATGATATCATTTGGTTAAATTTATAGTCCAGTTCCTAATATTTTTTAATTCCTAGAGAAACAGTAACACTTCAGGCTTTATTTCTGATAAGTCCACACATATGCGGTATTGAAAGTATTGGAAATAATATGCAGTACATCTCAATTTGCCTCATTTATATCTAAGAAATAATGAATCCATATTTATACTTTAGGTGTACGTTTTCCGAAGGAATGTTCACAAGATATCCAGGAGCAGAAGCAATTATTAAAGGATGCTGCAGCCTTTCTTGTCTCAAACCAAATTCCTGACTTAGTGAGTATATTTTCTTTGCTCCATGCATCGTTCTCACTTTCAGAATTACTCCCTGAAACCAATAATGACCGTTTTGTGAGCATGTAGATTAAAAGCTGTGCTGATCATACCACAATGCCGATGGACGGTTTTACCTTAACTGAGGCTCTCCATCAACATGGCATCAATATCCGATACCTGGGCACAGTACTGGAGTTTATTGAGAAGAGTCCTCAGAAAACCAAACTGGACCATGTTTATGTGAGTGTTAGCCATGTTATGTCATACATTCTGATGGATTTTTATAGAAATCTTTCACTCTTTAATACATACAAGCTGACCTTCATGTGTGTCTTGATTTTCTTATAGAGAATTGCTTTAAGTGAGCTGATCACTAGATGCACAAAACATATTTTCAGGACATATTTAATAGTAAGTATTTTTTTAAATCACTTTCAATCCTGATATCCCAAATGTTCTGATCTATCTGTTTGTTTTAGCCGCCATCTTGATCTTATCACATTTGCATATTTTGCAACCAGGCTGTGGAGTCATCTTCCCTGTCTGT
Source organism: Hemibagrus guttatus (assembly GCA_033459395.1). Classification (NCBI taxonomy): domain Eukaryota; kingdom Metazoa; phylum Chordata; class Actinopteri; order Siluriformes; family Bagridae; genus Hemibagrus; species Hemibagrus guttatus. The sequence continues at coordinate 18,224,616 of JAUCMX010000014.1, read as the reverse complement.
CTCAGTCAGCCATTTCCTCAACTGCTTCCTCAGCTCCCCACCTGATGTTCTGGTGACCCAGCAGATGGACAGACTGTCATCCAAGCGCAGGAGTCGGCGGAGGCGGAGCCGGGGATCTGTGAGCGGTGAAGTGACAGCTGTGGGAGGGGCATGGGCCAGTATGACCTGTAATGAACTCTGGAGAAATATAGAAGCTGAGGCACGAGATTATTATCACTACTGCTTGCCGTGGTGAGAGCTTAATATTACTTTCTTTTTACAGCAAGGGTGTATATAGATACAACAACACATGCAAGAAATGTCTGTTAAGATGAGTCATTAAGAGCAAATTTAGCAGAAGAGTAGCAAAAGAGTCAGTGGCATTATTGGCTGAGTATTTTGGTTGTGAGGGAAGGAATACTTTTTCTTTCACTCCTTTCTCTCTCTCTCTCTCTCTCTCTCTCTCTCTCTCTCTCTGTCTCCTGTTAATCACAGTGATATGAGACAATCATGGACATCTGTAATAAGCTCATATATGTGGAATAGGAAATTGGATGACTTTAAGTGTTTCAGATGAATGATGAATGACACATAAAGAAAGATAAGATAAGATAAGATAAGAGAGAACTTTAATAATCCTGAAGGAAATTCTTTTGCCAGAGACTGCTTCAGATTACAAGAGTAATCCATAATTCATTCATTCATTCATTCATTCATTCATTCATTCATTCATTGTCTTCCGCTTATCCGGAGCCGGGTCGCGGGGGCAGCAGTCTAAGTAGGGATGCCCAGACTTCCCTCTCCCCAGACACGTCCTCCAGCTCTTACGGAGGGACCCCGAGGCGTTCCCAGGCCAGCCGAGAGACATAGTCTCTCCAGCGTGTCCTGGGTCTTCCCCGGGGCCTCTTCCCGGTGGGGCATGCCCGGAACACCTCTCCAGGGAGACGTCCCGGAGGCATCCGAAACAGATGCCCGAGCCACCTCAACTGCCCCCTTTCGATGTGGAGGAGCAGCGGCTCTACTCCGAGCTCCTCCCGGGTGACAGAGCTCCTTACCCTATCTCTAAGGGAGCGCCCCGCCACCCTACGGAGAAAGCTCATTTCGGCCGCTTGTATCCGGGATCTTACCCTTTCGGTCATGACCCAGAGCTCATGACCATAGGTGAGAGTAGGAACGTAGATTGACTGGTAAATCGAGAACTGCACCGATCCATCTGTCAATCTCACAATCCATCCTTCCCTCACTCGTGAACAAGACCCCGAGATACTTAAACTGCTCCACTTGAGGAAGGACCTCCCCTCCAACCTGAAGGGTGCAAACCACCTTTTTCCGGTCGAGAACCATGGCCTCCGATTTGGAGGTGCTGACCCTCATCCCGGCCGCTTCACACTCAGCTGCAAAATGCCCCAGTGCATGCTGTAAGTCCAGGCCTGAAGAAGCCAACAGGACAACATCATCTGCAAAAATCAGCAATGAAATCCTGTGGTCCCCAAACCGGACTCCCTCCAGCCCCTGGCTGCGCCTAGAAATTCTGTCCATAAAAACAATGAACAGAACCGGTGGCAAAGGACAGCCCTGTTGGAGCCCAACATGCACTGGCTCCAACTTACAGTTGGCAATGCTTACAGCTGGCAATGCGAACCAAGCTCCTGCTCCGGTTATACAGAGACCGAACAGCCCTTAACAGAGGGCCACGGACCCCGTACTCCCAGAGCACCTCCCACAGAATGCCACGAGGGACACGGTCGAAAGCCTTCATCAAGTCCACAAAACACATGTGGACTGGTTGGGCAAACTCCCACGAACCCTCGAGCACCCTGTGGAGGGTATTGAGCTGGTCCAGTGTTCCACGACTAGGTCGAAAACCACATTGCTCCTCCTGTATCCGAGATTCGACTAACGGTCGGACTCTCCACTCCAGTACTCTGGAATAGACTTTCCCTGGGAGGCTGAGGAGTGTGATCCCCCTATAGTTGGAACACACCCTCCGGTCCCCCTTCTTAAAAAGAGGGACCACCACCCCGGTTGCCCAGTCCAGAGGCACTGTCCCTGACCGCCACGCTATGTTGCAGAGACGTGTCAGCCAAGACAGCCCCACAATATCCAGAGACATAAGGTACTCAGGACGAATCTCATCCACCCCCGGTGCCTTGCCACCAAGGAGCTGCTGAACTACCTCAGTGACCTCAGCTTGGGGGATGAATGAATCTACCTCTGAGTCCTCGGCCTCTGGTTCCTCTACGGAAGGCGTGTCAGTGGGGTTGAGGAGATCCTCGAAGTATTCCTTCCACCGTCCGACAATATCCCCAGTCGAGACCAGCAACTCTCCACCTCCACCATAAACAGTGTTGGCAGAGAGCTGCTTACCCCTTCTGAGGCGCCGAACGGTCTGCCAGAATTTCCCCGAGGCCGTCCGATAGTCCTTCTCCATGGCCTCCCCGAACTCCTCCCAGACCCGAGTTTTTGCTTCCGAGACCACCACGGCTGTAGTTTGCTTGGCCTCCCAGTATGCCTCAGCTGCGTCCGGAGTCCCCCGAGCCAACCAGGCTCGATAGGACTCCTTCTTCAGCTTGATGGCATCCCTTACTTCCAGTGTCCACCACTGTGTTTGGGGATTGCCGCCGCGGCCGGCACCAGAGACCTTACGGCCACAGCTCCGGATGGCTGCGTCAACAATGGAGGAGGAGAACATGGTCCACTCAGGCTCAATGTCCCCAACCTCCCTCGGGATCTGGTTGAAACTCTCCCGGAGGTGGGAGTTGAAAACCCCCCTAACAGAGGGACCAGCAAGACGTTCCCAACAGACCCTCACAATACGTTTGGGCCTGCCAAGTCTGTCCGGCACCCTCCTCCGCAAGCGGATCCAACTCACCACCAGGTGGTGATCGGTTGACAGCTCTGCCCCTCTCTTCACCCGAGTGTCCAAGACATGCGGCCGAAGGTCAGATGAAACGATCACAAGGTCGATCATTGATCTCCGGCCTAGGGTGTCCTGGTACCACGTGTACTGATGGGCACCCTTATGCTTGAACATGGTGTTCGTTATGGACAGGCTGTGACTAGCACAGAAGTCCAGCAACAGGACACCACTCGAGTTCAGATCAGGGGGGCCGTTCCTCCCAATCACACCCCTCCAGGTATCACTGTCGTTGCCCACATGGGCGTTGAAGTCCCCCAGCAAAACTATGGAGTCCCCAGTCGGAGCACCTTGCAGCACCCCTCGCAGGGTCTCCAAGAAGGTTGGCCGTTCGGCCCATAAGCCGAAACAACAGTGAGACACCTATCCCCGGCCCGAAGGCGCAGAGAAACAACCCTCTCATTTACCGGGGAAAACTCCAGCACATGGCGGCTGAGCTGGGGGGCTATAAGCAACCAGGCGCTCGCCTGCGTGCCCCAACCCCAGGCCTGGCTCCAGGGTGGGGCCCCAGTGACGCCAGTCCGGGCGACGTAACGGTCCTTGATTTACTTTCCATAAGAGTCTTGAACCACTCTTAGTCTGACCCGTCACCTAGAACCTGTTTGCCTTGGGAGACCCTACCAGGAGCACTAGGCCCCTGACAACTTGGCTCCTAGGTTCATTCGGGTACTCAAACCCCTCCACCACAATAAGGTGGCGGTTCAAGGAGGGGAGTAATCCATAATATGATGACCAAATTAGAGAGAAAGTGGGGAATATGGGGAAAGTTATTCATATAGATTTAAATATACTGTATATTAATGCGGAGTTTGCATGTTCTCCCTGTGCCTTGGGGGTTTCCTCCGGGTACTCCAATTTCCTCCCTCAGTCCAAAGACATGCGTGGTAGGTTGATTGGCATCTCTAAATTGTCTGTAGTGTGTGATTGTATGAGTGAATGAGTGTGTGTGTGCCCTGAAATGGGTTGGCACTCCGCCCAGGGTGTATCCTGCCTTGATGCCCAATGATGCCTGAGATCACAGGCTCCCCGTGACCCGAGTATAGTTCGGATAAGCGGTAGACAATGAATGAATGAATGAATGAATGAATGAATGAATGAATGTATATTAATACCATCAGAATTAACACTGCAGAGCAAAACAGTATATTTTTGCTATTGTAGGTATTTAGCTTAAATTTCCTGAGTATAAGGAATGATAAAGCAACTATAAATGCAATACTTTGTGGTTTGATCCAACTCGTATTGCACCAAGGAACAAAACGAATATTTGTTATATTTTATTAAGTACACTCTCACCCTCACCTTTGGATACATGGCTGTTTCCATTACTGTTTCCTGCAATGTAGAATTCACATCTGAATAAAACCTGATGTCTCATCTGTGTCTGGCAGTGGCAGTATAGAGCAGGCGGTGGATAAATGCGGTTTGCAAAGAATCACCTTGCTCAGAGAGATCTCCATCAAAACCGGCATCCAGGTAACGCCACACAGGTCAAACGCCAATCAGAAACTCATTCCCTTTTTTTGTAAAGCTCTTTCTTCTTTAACACCATCTGCTTCCCAATGCTCTCTGAACTTTCCCACCACCCCAAACACCAACACCCACTGTTTAGCTTCTTATCCGAGACTATCAGTTTGATGCCAAGAACAAACCGGTGTTCACAGAGGAGGACATCCTGAACATTTTCCCCATAATAAAGCATGTCATCCCGAAGGCTAACGATGGGATTTATCTTCTACACTGTGGCCAGACCAGCATCCAGCAAGGTAAGCACAGGAATTGGGTTACATTTACAAGCTACAAAATATGTAACACTGAAAAATTAATTGAAGTTGGAAATCAACGGACGACACAACAAACTTAAAAAGTCTTACTGAACACTGCTGAGTCAGTAGCATATTGTAGAGTGGGTGAGACGGATTGTCCATGATGGAGAGCCGTTCGTTCAGTGACCTCCTGTTCTTCACTGGCTCAAACGTCTCCAGATTGTGTCCAATGATAGATCAAGCTTTGCAAATTAGCTTGTTTATCCTGCTGGCTTCCCTGGCTCTGATGCTGCCCCCCCAGCAGACCACAACACAGTAAATGGCACTTGCCACCACAGACTGGTAGAAGATCTCCAGCATCTTGTTGCAAACATTGAAAGATCTGAGCTATTTTCATAAGAAAATAGAGTCTACTCATACAATGCTTTTTTTCAATTATCAGGACGCCTGAAAGAAGGCTGTGAGCTAATCAGCCAGGCCTTGGGCTTGTTCACGAATGTTTATGGAGCTCTGCACCAGGACGTCTGTGTCTGTCTGCGTCTACTGGGACGCATTTACTACATACTCGGAGACTACGCTGAGGTGCGGATTTTGTGCTCTTTACCGTTCCAGTTAGAGCTTTAGGCTTAGGTGTGCATGTGTGACTTTATTCAACAATTTTAATATTTTAGCATTCACTGCAGACGAATTAACCCATTCTAGCTGTATATGTGTTTTATATTATGTTAGGCCCTGAGTCACCAGCAGAAAGCTGTACTGATCAGCGAGAGAGTTCTGGGAATAGACCATCCAAACACCATACAGGAATATGTGAGTGTTATCTATTTCGTTTTAAAGCTAATTCATGACACTTACTAGTAAAATATATGGAACAGGATTTAATGAATGACTAGTCAAAGTGATGAGCCAACACTGTATGGCTGAAAATTTGTGAACACCTTTATATTATATTATATTATAAATGTATTTGTTGAAAACGGCATTCAAGATTTAGTCCCCTGTTCCTCTAATAATAACCTCCAGTCTTTTGGGAAGGCTTTCCACTAGATGTTGGAGTGAGGCTGTGGGGATTTGTGTTCATTCAGCCACAAGAGCATTAGTGAGATCAGACATTGATGTCAAGTGAAGAGGTCTTTGGCTTTCAGTTCATGCAACTTCCATTTCTCTCCATATTTAGAAACACCTTGGTCTTTATTGCTTTGCTGATGGACAGACATCCACAGCACTGCGACTGCTATATCGTGCACGCTACCTCATGCTGCTAGTGTGTGGCGAAGATCATCCAGAAATGGCTCTACTGGATGTAAGTAAATCCAAACTGGTATAACTGCAGACATAAAATTTCCAGACACTATGTTATCAGATTGATTGTATGTTAAATACTGAAAAATTGTAAGAAACATCTCAAATGTTCATTCATTCATTCATTGTCTACCGCTTATCCGAACTACACTCGGGTCACGGGGAGCCTGTGCCTATCCCAGGCGTCATAGGGCATCAAGGCAGGATACACCCTGGACGGAGTGCCAACCCATCGCAGGGCACACACATACTCTCATTCACTCACGCAATCACACACTACGGACAATTTAGAGATGCCAAACATCTCAAATGGTTACTGAATAAAATAGATAACTGAAATAAAAAGATTCCCAAACTATAGGATATGACCCCATATGGGTCATGAATTTCTCTACAAATCTACCTCTGCTAGTTCCTGAATGAATGAATGAAATGCTTTTGTAAAGAACTGCCCATAAGCAAGTAGTAGCATAGGAGCATAATATTTTGATAAAATTCATAGTTTTACCGTATTTTCTTCTTTATAATTGCTAACCTATCGGATTAGAGTTTAAAGTTTCCCAGATTACTAACAATAATATCCTAACATTATAACGCACAGTAACAAATGATTTATGGCTATTATCATTACATACAAAGCTTTCATGTAAATCTGCCTGCTCATTGCTGGACTATAAACAAATCATCCAGGTTAAGCTAGTTTTCACCCGCAGTTATTAATGTATCCTTTTTTTTGTCTGTTCAGAGTAAGATTGGTCTTGTGCTACATGGGGTGATGCAGTGTGATCTTGCACTTAAATTTCTGGAGAATGCCCTGGCTTTGACTTCCAAATATCAGGGGCCTACCTCGCTTAAAGTGGCACAAGGGTGAGGAATAAACCACTGCAAATAAAGCTGAGCAAAGTGCCCAATCTTCCAGAAGAAAGTATGCATTATTCACCTCTGATGAATACTTTTCTACAATTCTGTGTAGGCACCACTTGTTGGCAAAGGTGTATGAGAGTAAAGGGGAGTTTCGATTGGCGCTGAGACACGAGAAGGAACGCTACATGATTTACAGGAGTCAGGTGAATTCCTAGCTTCACACAACAGAAAGTTTTTAATATCTATTAATAGATATTATTAAAATATTATATAAATTGCATCAAAAGAACAGTGCAATTTGGGATGGGGCAATATTAGGCTTCTATGTACCTGCTGTGTTTATAAAGGACACAAAGAAAAAAAAAATTGAAGAAGACCTGCCAAACTGAAGTCTGACTCCAGCAGAAGCTATATACACCTGTATATATATATATATATACATATATATCTCCACTGTAAATTGTTCAGAAATATATAGGCCATATATATCATATTTAGAATAATCTAGCCATGGGGGTCACAGTCCAGTGACTTCTGTGCCAGTCCCAAGCCCGGATAAATAGAGAGGGTTGCATCAGGAAGGGCATCCGGCGTAAAACATTGCCAAATTTAACCATGCGAATCGTCAGTACGAATTTCATACCGGATCGGTCGAGGCCCGGGTTAACAACGACCGCCATCGGCGCCGTTGACCTACAGGGCGCCGGTGGAAATTGGGCTACTGTTGGTCGAAGAAGTAGAGGAGGGAGGAGAGTGCGCAGACAGAGAGAGAAGAGGAAAGGTAAGAGTGTAGGACTGAGAATAGGAACTCTGAATGTTGGTACTATGACAGGGAAAGGTAGAGAGCTGGCTGATGTGATGGAGAGAAGGAAGGTGGATATACTGTGTGTACAGGAGACCAGGTGGAAGGGTAGCAAGGCTCGTAGTATAGGAGCAGGATTCAAGCTGTTTTATTATGGTGTGGATAGTAAGAGAAATGGGGTAGGTGTGGTCCTGAAGGAGGAGTTTGTGAGGAATGTTCTGGAGGTGAAGAGAGTGTCAGACAGGGTGATGAGTCTGAAGTTAGAGATTGAAGGGGTGATGTTGAATGTTGTTAGTGGTTATGCCCCACAGGTAGGTTGTGAGTTGGAGGAGAAAGAGAGATTATGGAGTGAATTAGATGAGGTGATGGAGAGTATTCCCACGGGTGAGAGAGTGGTGATAGGAGCGGATTTTAATGGACATGTTGGTGAGGGGAACACAGGTGATGAGGAGGTGATGGGCAAGTTTGGAGTTAAGGAAAGGAACCTTGAAGGACAGATGGTAGTAGACTTTGCTAAGAGGATGGACATGGGTGTGGTTAACACTTATTTTCAGAAGAGGGAGGAGCATAGAGTGACTTACAAGAGTGGAGGTAGGAGCACACAGGTAGACTACATCCTATGTAGAAGAGGCAATCTGAAAGAGATTAGTGACTGTAAAGTGGTAGTGGGAGAGAATGTAGCCAGACAGCATAGGATGGTGGTGTGTAGGATGACTCTGATGGTCTGTAAGAAGAAGAGGTCAAAGATAGAGATAGAGAAGAAAACCAAGTGGTGGAAGCTGAAAAAGGAGGAATGTTGTGAGGAATTTAGACAGAAGTTGAGGCAGGCTCTGGGTGGTCAGGTAGTGCTGCCAGATGACTGGGAAACTACAGCAGAAGTGATCAGGGAGACAGGGAGAAAGGTGCTGGGTGTGTCATCTGGAAGGAGGAAAGAAGATAAGGAGACTTGGTGGTGGAATGAGGAAGTTCAGGATAGTATCCAGAGGAAGAGGTTAGCCAAGAAGAAGTGGGACATGGACAGGACTGAAGAGAATAGACAGGAATACAAGGAGTTACAGCGCAGAGTGAAGAGGGAGGTGTCTAAGGCCAAGCAGAAGGCATATGACGAGTTGTACACTAGGTTAGACACTAGAGAAGGAGAGAAGGACTTGTACAGGTTAGCTAGGCAGAGGGATCGAGATGGGAAGGATGTGCAGCAAGTTAGAGTTATTAAGGATAGAGATGGAAGGGTGCTCACAAGTGAGGAGAGTGTACAGAGGAGATGGAAGGAATACTTTGAGGTGCTGATGAATGAGGAAAATGAGAGGGAAAAAAGAGTAGAAGGGGTGAACTCTGTGGAACAGAAAGTAGATAAGATTAGAAAGGATGAAGTCAGGAAGGCTTTGAAGAGGATGAAAAGTGGGAAGGCAGTTGGTCCTGATGACATCCCGGTGGAGGTCTGGAAGTGTTTGGGAGAGGCAGCAGTGGAATTTTTAGCTAGTTTGTTCAACAGGGTTTTAGAGAGTGAGAGGATGCCTGAGGAATGGAGAAGAAGTGTGTTAGTGCCGATCTTTAAGAATAAGGGTGACGTGCAGAGTTGCAGTAACTATAGGGGGATAAAGTTGATGAGCCATACAATGAAGGTATGGGAAAGAGTAGTGGAAGCTAGGTTAAGGAAGGTTGTGGAAATTTGTGAGCAGCAGTATGGCTTCATGCCCAGAAAGAGCACAACAGATGCAATTTTTGCTCTGAGAATTTTGATGGAGAAGTATAGGGATGGTCAGAGGGAGTTGCACTGTGTGTTTGTAGACTTGGAGAAAGCGTATGACAGGGTGCCAAGAGAAGAGCTGTGGTACTGTATGAGGAAGTCAGGAGTAGCAGAGAAGTATGTCAGAGTGGTGCAGGACATGTATGAGAGGAGCAGGACAGTGGTGAGGTGTGCTGTAGGTCAGACACAGGAGTTCAATGTGGAGGTGGGACTGCATCAGGGATCGGCTCTGAGCCCCTTCCTGTTTGCTATAGTGATGGACCAGTTGTCAGAGGAGGTCAGACAGGAGTCTCCTTGGACAATGATGTTTGCAGATGACATTGTGATCTGTAGTGAGAGCAGGGAGCAGGTGGAGGAAAACCTGGAGAGGTGGAGGTTTGCGCTGGAGAGAAGAGGGATGAAAGTCAGTCGTAGTAAGACTGAGTACATGTGTGTGAATGAAAGGGAGGGAAGTGGAACAGTAAGGTTACAGGGTGAAGAGGTGAAGAAGGTACAGGAGTTTAAGTACTTGGGGTCAACAGTCCAGAGTAATGGAGAGTGTGGGAAAGAGGTAAAGAAGCGAGTGCAGGCAGGTTGGAATGGGTGAAGAAAGGTGTCGGGAGTTCTGTGTGATCAGAAAATATCAGCGAGAATCAAGGGGAAGGTGTACAGGACAGTGGTGAGACTGGCCATGCTGTATGGTTTAGAGACAGTGTCACTGAGGAAGAGACAGGAGTCAGAGCTAGAGGTAGCAGAGCTGAAGATGTTGAGGTTCTCTTTGGGAGTGACAAGGTTGGACAGGATTAGGAACGAGTACATCAGAGGGACAGCTCATGTTGGACGTTTGGGGGACAAAGTTAGGGAGGCCAGATTAAGATGGTTTGGACATGTTCAGAGGAGGGAGAGTGAGTATATTGGTAGGAGAATGTTGGACATGAAGCTGCCAGGCAGGAGGCAAAGAGGAAGGCCAAAGAGGAGGTATATGGTATATAGTATATGGTATGGTATATTAATGAGGATATGAAGCTAGTGGGTGCAAGGGTTGAGGATGCAGAAGATAGGGATAGGTGGAGAGAGATGATTCGCTGTGGCGACCCCTGAAGGGAGAAGCCGAAAGAAGAAGATATCATATTTAGAATAACTACTGCACCGTTCTACATAAATCTTCCACTCCGCCTGTTTATATCACCGCCTAGCTGTATATCTTTTGTAATCTATTGTAAATATACCACTATGCACTTCTGGTTAGATGCTAATTCAATTTCATTAGCTTTGTACATGTGCTTTGAACAATAACAATAAGGTTTAGTCTAATCTAATCTAATCTAATCTAATATTTAATACCTGGTTTGCAGAAATATTACATGTTATGGACCAATGTCATGTATAAATGATATTTTCCTAGGTCAAAGGTCAAATCTTGTGTGTTTCTCTAAATTTGATCTAATTTCTGGATGTAAAACATAACTATAAATTTATAGAACTATAAATCACACTTCATTTTTCTTGAGGCTTGAATAAGAGCATGGTAAAGTGCTGAAACTCTACTGTACCAGCCATAATTTGACTTCTCAAATAATGCATATAAAGAGTTCAAATAACAGGGGTGTCCAATCTTATCCGAAAAGGGCTGGTGTGGGTGCAGGTTTTCATACCAATCAAGCGGGAGTTGAATTCACCTGGTTAATCAACTGATCTTGGCTTTCAACAGAATCAGGTGAGGCTTCTGCTTGGTTGGAATGAAAACCTGCCCCCACACTGGACCAGATAAGATCCACCCCTGCTGTATGATGTCAGAGTACTAACTGCTGCTTTCCGCAGGTTGGAGAAGCACATGAAAAGACACAAGAGAGCTCCGAGTACCTGAAGCACCTCACAAATCAGGCTGTAATTCTGCAGAGGACTATGAACATGATATACAAAAATCGCTCTGGTTACAGTATTACTCCCCTTACTGTGAGTACCAAAGTGTATGTGTGAGAAAAAGCCACATAAAATCATGAATCAGCCTGAACCTGTTTTAACATTCTCTTAAACATAGCTCGCCACTCCAAGTCGGCTCTGGATTGTGGAGCAGCTAAATCTTGTTACTGGTATTGTCTTTATCCCACTCAGGTAAGCTGTGCAGATAGTGAAGTTAATCTTGTATTTAATTTTTCAACAATCAATCTCTGGCTTTTTTTTAATCTAATTTAATCTTTTTCTGTTCCCCACCATGTAACACTTTGGGCACTCGACACTGTTTTTTCTTCATTTTCCTCTAAGCACCAAAGATCTTGAAACTCTTAGAGATAACACCCAAAATCCATCTGCTTAAATGCATTTTCATTGGTCAGAAATCACACATAATTATCAGCTCCACCTATTGTCATGGAGGGCCAATATTTAATATTGCACACACACTAGAGTATATGCATTAATATAAATCAGCATGATGTCAATAAGAAAATTGGCCATTTTTAAGTAATGAAGGAAAATGAGAAAAAACCATGATGGGATAGAGGAGAATCATATTCCACTGACACACCGACATGTGATGACCTGAGATCCTGGTTCTTGACTCACAGCAAAATGTGCCTGCATAATAAATCTCGATTTTTTTGTATTCTAATATAATTAATAATGAATGTTAATCTTTAAGTCTTCCTCAGTCATATAACTGCTTTCGATGATATATGCATTATTTTGTATCTTCAGTCATAAGATTGAGTAATGTATTGGGAATAAGGCTACTCAGCTGGATGCTGCTGCATGTAGTTGTTTGTTTTAGGGGAATGGGATTGAAGATGCTACTTCCTGCATTGTGCCAAATGCCATGTGAAAAGTGCTAATATAAATAAAGTTAGATGTATTTGAATCAGTCACTTGGCTGTATTAAATGCGATACTGATGATAATATCATGCTGAATACAAATTCACTGACTGGATTTTAGGTAACAAAGTGTTTGTTTATGTGAGTGTGTGTGTGTAAGGTTTTGCGAATGTACTGCCAAAAACATACAACACAGCTTATTATAGGCAGCATTGTGGATCATTGATGATGATGATGATGATGATTAGTGGTAGTATTTGAAGTAGTATTTTCACATCTAGTGTCGCAACATAAAAACGGAAAAAGATAAGTCAGTTGAATTGTCAGGAAATCAAATATGTTTCATGTCTCTGGTGAGTTTCACAACAGACATTATAACACAACATATTTACACACTACAAAATCAGGTAAAGCAACACCATGGCACAGAAGAGAGTGTTTTCATACCTCATGAATCTGGTTACTGCGATGTTCTCCCCAAGTCAAGAGCTTCAGTTAATGTTCAAGCATCAGGATCCAAAAAAATATCTCAGTGACCTGTTCTGTGTATAATTTAATGTCCAGAATTGCTCAAGCAGACAGGAAGGAAGTCTTAAATAACAACTATTTACAACCATAGTGAGCAGAAAAGCATCTGGAGCATCTGGAGGAACCCTGGGCTGCAAAGGCCATGTCAGGTACCAAGGACAGTAATCTGAGACTAGAGTGGACACACAGTCACTGACAATGGACAGCTGGAAGGTTGGAAAAAGCCCAGTTTGGGTGACTGCATGAACGAATAGGTCTACAATTGTTCCTATTAAAGTGGGTAGTAAGTGTATTATAATGAATTAGGGTGAAATACCTTTAGCTGAACAACCCAAGGGCTAAGCTTTTTGTGTGAATTAACCATGATAGCGCTAAAGGATCTGTGAGTATAGGGCCTAAAGTTAGAAAAGTGATTCAAGGCAAGTAAATACAGTATGTTGTGAGTTATGAAGATGTGAAATGTGTATTTGTAGATGTGTTGAATGTTAAGAAATGTATAGAGGTCCACATGCTGTGAATTACATTTTGCTATAGTGTACAGCCCTGTATATGTATGATGACAATAAAGTATAAACTGCAATGAACTGGTATGTAAAAAAATAATATGTTTTTAATAAAATTAATGTAGGTTATCAAGGCTATTTGGTCATAACTCAGTTGCTCATAACTTTACTGTATCATAGCAGATTCAGTGGTATTGTCAAATATTGACAATAATATAAATTAATATGATAATGATATGAATTAATATGACATGAATTAAACATATTATCCTAGGATCCAAAAACATATCGTAGCAGATTCTGTGATATTATCAAATATAGAGTTGTTGACTTATTAACCAAAGTCTTATCATATCGTAGTAGATTCCAATATATCATCAATATTAAACTTATGAATTAAAATCATATCATATTGCAACAAATTTTGAGATACACTATATGGCCAAATGTTTTGGGACATCCCTCCAAATCATTGAATTTAGGTGTTCCAATCACTTCCATGGCCACAGGTGTATAACATTTCAATTCAATTCAATTCAATTTATTTGTATAGTGCCTTTTACAATGGACATTGTCTCAAAGCAGCTTTACAAAAATAGAGAAACAGAAAGTAGAGGGAAAAAAAGAATCATTAAATTATTAAACTATTTTATCCCTATTTATCCCTAATGAGCAAGCCTGTGGTGACGGTGGCAAGGAAAAACTCCCTGTGATGATATGAGGAAGAAACCTTGAGAGGAACCAGACTCAGAAGGGAACCCATCCTCATTTGGGTGACACTAGACAGTAAATAATGTAAATGTAAATAGTATCCTAATTTTATCCTAAAATCAAGCATCTAGGCATGCAGAATGCTTCTACAAACATTTGTGAAAGAATGGGTCACTCTCAGGACCTCAGTGAATTCAAGCGTGGTACCGTGATAGGTTGCCACCTATGCAATAAGTCCATTCGTGAAATTTCCTCACTACTAAATATTCCACGGTCAACTGTTAGCGGTATTATAACAGAGTGGAAGCAATTGGGAAGAACAGTAACTAAGCCATGAAGTGGTAGGCCACGTAAAATCACAGAGTGGGGTCACCTCATGCAGGCACACAGTATGCAGAAGTCGCCAATTCAGGTCAGGAACAGCAGTGTTAATTTCGTTAACGAAGACGATGACAAAAAATATTCGTTAACGACCATTTTTTCTGTGACTAAGACGAGACGAGACTAAGACGAAACTAATATCTCATGATAAAAACTATGACAAAATTTAAGACGTTTCTTTGTTAACGAGACGAGACTGGACTAAAATGCTTTTTCATTTTTTGGACATTCAAAATAAATGATCTTTTTGTATCGGCTGTCTTTAAAAATGTGTGTCCCTGTCACTGGACAGGATAAGGTGCGTGTCCATCTCAGACAGTTAGCAGGTAGGCTAAATAAACTCCAACTGGCCTGGCGAGCTGCAGTGACTTCAGCATCTGAAGCTTTAGGAAGAAAACGAAGAACTGATATATGATATATATACCGAAGCATTTCTGTTTTAATACCTCTGAAAAAAAGAAAAGCATTAAGCACTGTGGTTATAAAATTGAAAGAAAGAACACCACGGATCTTAAGAGGCATCTGAAGGAGCATCACCCTGCTATTTATGCAGCTTCTGTCACAGAAAGTCAACTGTTTAGTCTTATTTAAGTACTTTTTCTTAACGTTAGGTCAGTGTTACTGGATGTGTCCACAGGGACACTGTTTCTGTTAGCTAACATCAGATAGCTAGCCTTACTGCACAGTTCTGAGCCAGCCTTTCATATATGTACAATGCTTAATTATATATTGTACAACAGTTTGGCTTTTCTGCAGCGTTCAGTTCTGTTTCTAATGAAATCTGTATCACGTGCTGTAGCAAAATTATTAGGCCATAGTCTATTTGTTGTACTAACTTAATAGCATGCAGATAGCAAGCTGTTTCTAAAATGACAGATGGATTTGGAAGTTGCTTCAGTTATTGGCCATGTATGTATGCTTAAGGCTGGAATACACTACATGATTTTTGTCCCGATTGTTTCCCTATTTACATTCTGGAGAAGTTGACGATCCCATATCTGAGTTGACAGATTTCATAAAAATGTTATTTTGCTTCCAAATGTACACCCTTAATGGTTATTACACAGTAAATACTGTTGGCAGACAAAGGTATGTTAGTGAGCTGAACATCTGTCTGTTTATTGCACATTTATTTGAAGTTTCAGAAAATAAATGCTGTTTATCCATAACAGCTAAAGAAAATATTTTTGGTTTTTACTTGATACTTGAACTATAGCCCACTTTTACCTATACTTAATGTATAACCCTACCTTATAAATGAGCAAGGGCAGCACAGCAGACTGATATCCAACTAAGAAAAAGGGATATGTAGAGCTGCACAAGTGCTAAGAGTGCAGTGTCAATATAGCTTGTTATCTTGATTCAAATTTATCATAAGCCTAATTGGTCTAAAGAAAGAAAAATTATAATAACTATTTTTGTCTAAATATTACATAGAAAATTAACAAAATTAAAGCTGGTAACTGCAGTTTGACTAAAACTAATGACTAAAACTAATGACTAAAACTAATGACTAAAACTAATGACTGAAACTTGACAAAAATGCAATGATTTTTCGTCAACTAAAATTAGACTGAAACTATGAAAGACTAAAATGACTAAAATGTGACTAAGACTAATAACCATTTTCGTCTGAAGATAAAGACTAAGGGTAAATCAAAAATGGCTGTCAAAATTAACACTGAGGAACAGTGCATAGAGAGCTTCATGGAATGGGTTTTCATGGCTGAGCAGCTGCATCCAAGCCTTACATCACCAAGTACAACGCAAAGTGTCGGATTCAGTGGTGTAAAGCACGCCACCACTGGACTCTAGAGCAGTGTAGATGTGTTCTCTGAATCACGCTTCTCTGTCTGGCAATCCTATGGACGAGTCTGGGTTTGGAGGTTGCCAGGAGAATGGTACTTGCCTGACTGCGTTGTGCCAAGTGTAAAGTTTGGTGGAGGGTGGGGATGGTGTGAAGTTGTTTTTCAGGGGTTGGGCTCGGCCCCTTAGTTCCAGTGAAAGGAACTCTTAATGCTTGAGCACACCAAGACATTTTGGACATTTTCATGCTCCCAACCTTTTGGGAACAGTTTGGGAATGGTCCCTTCCTGTTCCAACATGACTGCACACCAGTGCACAAAGCAAGGTCCATAAAGACATGGATGAGTGAGTTTGGTGTGGAGGAAGTTGACTGGCCTGCACAGAGTCCTGGCCTGAAGACTGCGAGCCAGGCCTTCTCGTCCATCATCAGTGCCTGACTTCACAAATGCGCTTCTAGAGGAATGGTCAAAAATTCCCATAAACACACTCCTAAACCTTGTGGAATGCCTTCCTATAAGAGTTGAAGCTGTTATAGCGGCAAAGGACGGGCCAACTTCATATTAAACCCTATGGATTAGTCATTAATTGTATGCCTAAAATCTATAGGACAGGCTAATTAATAAAATCACTAATTGTTGTAGCTACAAAGTCAGTAGACCTCATAAGCCTGCCACTGGGTGTGTTTAAATGTGAATGTCCTTATTTGGCACTAAAATATTTTTTAAAAAGTCAAAATGTCGCTACTTAGTGATGGGGCTATTCTTATGGATTAGCAATTTAAGCTAGTTTTGACTGAGAATGAAGCATTGAGATTTGTAAAGCAGTGAATCTTAAATACGGGCGCGCCCCTAGTGACCGTGCGTGTACACACACACACACACACACACACACACACACACACACACACACACACACGTACACACGTGTCTGCGCATGCACGTCGTCCGTAGGCGATTGCGGCGCAGAGCTCGAGGAGGAGAAACAGGGCTGACTGAACCGGCGGAGTCGGAAGTGACTTTGTTGTGGAGCTTAGTTTTATTCCGTTAATGTTTTCTCTGTTTGTGCTGCATTGTCAGTGAGAGCCGTTCAATACAGCAAGGTAAGAAATGTTCGGTTTGGGTTATTGAAATGGATTTCGCAGGGAAAGATGTCTTAAAAAAACTGCCTATGTGGCTTCAAAAATGTGCATCGTCTCCGTGCTGTGTCTCTCAAAATGGCGGACGAGCAGCGATAGCCAAAAAAATATAACAGGGCGTCAGTGTTGCGAAAACACAAACACACAAAATTAGCTGTGTGTATTTTGCGATGGCGATCTGTTAGTACCGACGGAGAAACATTTATCTAGGTAATTTATGTGTACTTAGCAGAGTGAAGGCCACCCGGCGACATTGGTTAATCGTGTTATCTCTAATTGGCTAACGCGACTAGCTGGCTAGCTGTGAAATTATTATTATTATTATTATTATTATTATTATTATTGGAGGATATGCGCTTGGAGATGGTTGCAGTTGCCATCTGACATTTGCTGTACGTTTGTCGCGACCTCAGAGAGGCTCGTATGTTTAGCATTAGCTTGGGTGTTGCCTGTGATGATGTTTTTGAGGTGGGTCTATATTTGGTACCCGACGCTAGCATGCTAGCTGTGAAGTTCACCTAGCAAGGGCGTGAAACGTTAGCGTAGAAGTAACGGTTTAGTTTGGTCATTTGTTTAATATACCATTCACACACACGTTCAGACTACTTTATTTCAGTTGCCCCTAGAGCTACAGGGATAGTTATGAACTTGTACGTGTTGTAAAAGTATTTGAAATGGTCAGTAATTACGTCAAATGTGCTTAATGTTAGCTTTCTATCTGGCTAAGCAAGTGAGATCATCACAGGTAGCCTGTTGTGTCACATCTTATAATTGTTTGCCTTTAATAATTGGATAAAGCTTAAAAATGTGTGTCCATGTCGCCCTCGCATATGATCTACTTACGAAAATTTGTCATCTCTTGTATTTATAGTCAGAGTACGATCTGTGCTCATATTATTCAAATGGACTGAATGTATCATGATAAATAAATTACTTAAACTGTACCACCTCTACATTTTTACTTTCACTGCCACGTTTATATGTTCCATTAAACCCATTCTTGACCAGTGCACTTTGGCTTTAACCAGGCCAAATGTAGGTCTTGTAAAGTGACAAGCAACTGTATCTGGTGATTAAATCTCTATTAGGTTTTTATTTTCTCTGCTACCAGTTCAGCGAGTGAATTGTCCGACACACAAGATATACGAAATATGTATTGGATGGAATATATTCAGGTCTGTTTCTGTCGCACACCTGATTACATTTTGTATGGCTGCTTGGTTATGCTCTCTCTCACTTTATTTAATACTCTCCTCATCAGTTTGACTCTGCAGGAATACGTGTTTAAAAATTCACACACCTTTTCACGATGAGCTTCGTCTATCTCGCACGGTGACACCAGGGTCTAATCTCCTCACACCAGCCTGGGCACTTTGTAGTACAGCAAAACGGAAGTGTGCCTGTGAGAATGAAAGTGTTGCTCTCAAAAATGCATGTGTCAGGGTTTTTTTTCCTGGCCTTTTGAATAGTCATGGTGAGGAGACGGTGAGGTGCACTTGGCATCTTTAGCCTCCTGGGGTCTTTAATCTTCATCCCTGGCATTACCCATTTGAAGCTGTGTCTAAATTGGATAGATAAGCCTGCCTTTGAGTGCACACACACACCATTTACTGGTGTAATAATATTTTCAAGGGCATACAGCATAGAAATGTGAAGAAATGCTGTCCATGTTGTTTAAAACTAATGTTAAATAATTATTAATATTTTACTCATCTGTCTGTATCTGTACCACCAATTAATTTGGCTTTGAGTTTCTTTGATGCTGATGTCATAACCATGAGCTAAACTTTTCTTATGTAATGCGATCCTAGGCTTGTACAATATTGATTTTTTTCCCTCTTATTCTTTTCTTCCCTCACAATTTATTATGTAGAAATATTATTGATACCTGAACTGATACGTAAAACAAGCATCTGCAGCATTTTAAGTCTAAGGAGAGGCCAGTTTAATAATTTTACTAGCTGTGCAGTCGGGAACTGCTTGTAGGCAGTGGCAAACAAGAAAAAAACCCACAGCTGTACAAAAACAGCATATTTTCTCGAACATTATGTACACCAGCATACATACATGCATACATACATACCTTGTGCAAAATGTGTAACTATTCTGATAATATAATTCAATTTAAACAGGCTAAACGTCGCAGGGCAAACTCTTTTTGCATAAGTCCGTTTTGCATATGGACTGATTTCCACTAGATTCCTTTATAGCATTTTAGTGGTCAGGATTTGTCTTACCATCTAGTGCTTTTCTTTGGCAAGGTGTCAAGTTAAACTCTACACAGCGTGGCATGTAAATTGTTATGCAGGAGTCCTAGGATTATGAAATTCAGTGGAAGTTCTACCCAGAACAATATAGACAACATTGTTATCTTTATCTTTATGCTAGTTTTTTGTTTGGATGTGCCTTCTCTCAGTCATTTGAAAGACAATCAAAAAATAATTTAAATGTCGACCCCAAACATAACCATTATTTGGATATTGTTAGATGAGCTGACGTTTCTGAGACTTGGCGTGGCATGTCTACACAGGTCTAACTTGCATATCATTCTAGATAAAGGAGGAAGCCAGTATTTACCAGTGTTCAGGCAAAGTTCACAGCCATAAAGATTTACGGCTGATGCTCTGCCTGCCTGATGGCTGTTTAATGTCCAGACATGGAGACATTTTTCATAAAGAATAAAAACAAAACTGTTTTGATTATTGTCTGTTGGAGTGTTTTAGGTTGTAACACATATTTGGCTTTTTTTTTTCTTTTTCTTTTTTTGGTTTTGTGTTCCTCCTCTGTGTTGTCCCAACACATAGCTTGACCAGTTATCTGGTTGGGATGTCAGACTTGGCACAAGCTGTTTTGCAGATCAGCTCTTATGACCAACCTTTGAATCATGATTCGGACTATTGTATGCTACAAGGATCCTATTCAGCGACTCTTGCTACTAAGATGTCTATAGCTCAAGTTTTACCCCATATGTCTGGGATTTGTTTTTGTCTGGAAAACTTTTTATACACATGTCCACATGGCTCAGACTGGCTGCACCAATCCAGATTAAATATTTTCACCTCCATCACAGCTATTCTGAACATCATCCTCCAGATTAGAGTGGAGGATATTTGCAGGCTCTTGGACTGAAGAGATTACAAAGGCATAACCCTTCCCCAACTGATCCCACTGTACCTCTGCTCTTGGTTAACTCGAGGGCTAGATTAGACATCGAGATTTAAGGCCTTGAACACACCTGGTATTAACATGCGACTCAAGCGATCCATACACCTAGCATTATAGATGTGTCTTCATTCACTACTTGTGATGGGATTTCAAACATTGTTTTGATTGCGTCTTCTGTGGCATATAATTTAAGGCTGAAATGTCCCGTGAATCATATGTTTTATATCTACGGGGTGCTTGAAACCTTTCAATCACGTAGTTTGCTAACACGACTTAAATGAATAAATGAATGAGAGCTGAGACAATGAACAGCATCGCCCAGGACACATGTTAATTTCAAGTGAGAACATGACCCAAGTTTCCTCTTCTGCCTCTAGTTTGAAGACACTTTTGAAGATGGTGGTGTGGTTGCAGGACCTTGCCCTCTACGTTTGCAGTAGCACGGGGTACATAGGTCTTTGCCGTGATCTTGGCGCAGTGTTTGCTGTAATTTGATGATCTTGGCTTAATCTCGGAATTAAACTAACCCACGGTTTATCATTTTTATTTAGTGCATGATTCCAGGACTTTGGTCATCTAACTGACCTAAAGATAAGGCTTCAACCTCTCTTTCTCTTTCTCTGTAGATGAAAGGAAAAACACCGTGTTGAACATTTTCTGTGAGGTAAACGACTGAGAGATCGAGTGAAGCCAGGCCCCGGAGGAAGTGTCCGTCCTGCCGTGTGTCCATCTTGCAAAGAGCTGCTGAGCGTGCTGAGGATCGTCTACAAGCTCCCTGCCTGGGGCAGAGACAGTGCCCCTGTACACCTGCCATAATGGTGCTGTCACAGAGGCAACGAGATGAGCTGTGAGTTCACCATTTAAAAAATAAAAAATAAAATCCAGACAACAAAGAAAGCCTGAAAACACATTGTGCTTCTCAAAGACCTGAAGAGGGAAGCAGGGCATATTGTATGCATCAGGAAAAAAAATCCTAATAGGCTGCTAATAATCAAATGTCCATAGTGAAATATTGGACCAAAACCTATTCAACTGATGTTTTAAATAAGTAGTGTCGCATCTATGCTCTGTTTCAGGGAAATTAAAATAAATCTCCACGAATAACACAAATGTGATCCCCCTCTGCTTTGTTCAGGATCAGTCAGTGTCTGTCTGCACATCTGGAAGCTTTATAAGAGACCTAGATAGCCTTAATATTTTATAAAGTACTATAAGTGAGGGCCTTGAGCAAGCAAAACAAAAAACACACAAACTAGCCAAATTATTTGCTTTTCAGTTTCAGACTAAGAACATTTTCATATTTTCATACTCTAGCTCTATTCTAGGCTCCTTTGGGGGCAGGGATCGTAATCACAGTTTTGCTTTCACAAAGAATTTTGTCTAAATGATAATTTTGTTAGTTTTTATTAGTATTTATTGATATTACTATTATTTTATTTTTGCCCACACTCAAATGGAGAAGAACTGTATTTGTTTGGATGTGCACTGTGCTAAAGTGCAGGATCACCTGCAAACATGGAGTTGATCTCGTTTGAAAAGATTTGTAGCCATGCAGCCCAGCGTTTTTCAAGAAGTCAGTGAAATGATCATTTATCATCTATGTTGTACAAAATTCTGATTTTATTTCAATTCAGAATTCCATCTCCTCCACTGACCATAACAACCCTTTCTTTGGCATCATGTAATTTGAAACAGGAAATAAATAGGTTGAAGCAAGCTTCAGACTGCTGTTTCCAAGTGGACCAGAGATCTGATCTCTGGGGCTTAAAAACAGCTCTCATACTTCACCGAGCGTATCGACCTCTTGGGGTAAATGGTCCTGAGTCCTGAGAAAAAAAATCCACCAAGTGTGAAAACGATATAACAACAAAGAATGTAATATTAATAACTATTATCATACAGAATGGTCATCTTGTCATGTGCTTGAATTGTTAGGACTTCTTGTTATGCTAAATATTCAAGACAAGATCCCAAAAGATTCTTTTTTTCCCATTTAAATGACTTTGTTGTGCATTATTTTCATATAACACCATGGTGTGGACTGTGTTATTCCACTTATAGCACAGCAGTGTGCCAGGGATTACTTAAGTTCCTACTACTATTCCCTCACCAGCCTCTCTCTCTCTCTCTCTCTCTCTCTCTCTCTCTCTCTCTCTCTCTCTCTCTTCTTTCACAAACACAGCTTGTCATTTTCCTAAGAAACCAGAAAACGTAAATTCCTCTGTCCTGAAGAAATTCCTGTGCTGATAAAACTCTGCAGAGAACTTGCACTTGAGACTCCTCCTCAAAATGTTAAATAACTGTCTCCTAACAACAAATGCCAACGCAACAAATGTTTTTTTTTTTTTTTAAACAAAAAGTTTTTAAAACATTTGCATCCCTATACATTAACTGTTTCTATAGAAACAATAACTTATTACGTTTAATAATACATTTATAATAATATTAATACGTTTCATAAGTTTGTCGGAACCACTTTCAGAACCGGGCTGTTATGCACAGAAATAACAAACAGGTTCTGACAAATCAGATTCAAGCATTCAACAACGCACTGGTATAAGGTATGTTAAAATAAATAAGTAAATAAAGACTGGCCTTGACTTTATGAATAATTTAAATCTAATCGTTTTTCTGGTTCTCACTCTACCTTGCTCTAACCAAAACCAGGATGAAGGAGGGTTAAGCAATGGTTCTAAGATCCCCATCTAAATATAGCCGCATGCACAGCTCATAAAATATTCACCACCATCTCAAGACGTTGGAAGGCCATTTACATAATAATGAAGCACTGGAAAGACTGCGATTGTCTGTATGTCCATCTGCTCCCTTCTCCATGTCAGCTGGTTCGGTTCAACTTCCTGCAGTGCTGTTTGAGAACAATTTCATGCTCTAGCCGTGAGCTTGTAACCATGACAACAAGTGCACATATTTATTTATTTATTTATTTATTTATTTTTTGCGTGGACAGAAATTGAGTTTATTCATACTCAACAATAAAATTTGGTCTAAATCAGTACAGGGAGTCTTTTTCACAGCATGTTCAATGGCATGCATGCAGAAAGTCATATAATGTAATATCACATCATCTGTGTCACTGTTGGTGTGAGTTTAACAGAAGCTCTCCTCCTTTCAGAAATCGAGCGATAGCAGATTACCTCCGATCAAATGGCTATGAAGAAGCGTATTCTGTTTTTAAGAAGGAAGCAGAGTTAGATATGGTAAGATTATTCCCTTGATTTTCCAAAAATAAAATGAAGCTCAGTCCAGTTTTTATTGCATGCTTCTGATATCCATGCATTTAATTACCACATTATCCTGTTTCCTGATTCGCTCGCCAGAATGAAGAATTAGATAAGAAGTATGCGGGCCTTTTGGAAAAGAAATGGACCTCAGTCATCAGATTACAAAAGAAGGTCAGTACACCTGTGTCAGGTTAGTCTGGTTTGTCAGTATATGTTGTAGGTGTAAGCTCTTATTATATATATTATTTAAGTGTCAATATTTGTTGTTATACTAGTGTTAATGACACTCAGGTTACTGTGTGTCCTTTCAAATGTTCCCTGTCTTATATTATCTGTAAAGGTAATGGAGCTAGAGTCGAAGCTTAATGAAGCTAAAGAGGAGATCACTTTAGGAGGACCTATGGGGCAGAAGAGGGACCCCAAAGAGTGGATCCCACGCCCTCCGGAGAAGTACGCGC
Organism: Hemibagrus guttatus; assembly: GCA_033459395.1. Lineage (NCBI taxonomy): Eukaryota > Metazoa > Chordata > Actinopteri > Siluriformes > Bagridae > Hemibagrus > Hemibagrus guttatus. Next base: position 18,200,519 of record JAUCMX010000014.1, on the reverse strand, counting down.
TCAGCGGACACAGGAGTCCCGTCACGCGTGTCATCTTTCATCCTGTCTTCAGTGTTATGGTCTCTGCCTCAGAAGACGCCACAATTAAGGTATGTCATAAAAAGATATGTGCTTTTTAAATATAATGAGGGAGCTATAAATATAGGACTCTTCTGGGAGAGTAGAAAGTGTTTATATGTTGCAACGTCAAAGCCTATGTGTTATCCAAAGACCATGCGCTTTGTGTTTTATGCTGACTCACTGGCTATCTCTATGGAGACCGTCACGATGCAACGGTTACCCAGAGCAACAGCGCAGCAAGCAGTTCTCTGGGCATCAGATACACCTTAGCAACTCTCCATTTTGATCAGGCTTCTTCACCTTCCTGTCGTGTCTATTAGAAGCTGCTGACATTTCACAGGAAGCAGTCCTCTACACAATTGACTGCCTGACCTTTTTAACACTTTGATGCAGGAATCTGGCATGCTTTTGCAAGCTGAATGTTGGATGATGTTATAGTAAACAGTTATGGGTACTGGAGAAGCAAGTCTGAGACAAAGGTAGAATTCACAGTTTTAGGCTTTAGCTGTAGTCTGTGGACATTTGTGGTGGCTCAAACACTTTCACAGATGTCTACTACAGTGTGAAATTTTGCCCACATTTGTTTCCACTAGTGGGGTTATGGATAGTGGCGAGCTGGTTTCAAGTTGGTGTAAATTACAAGAAGCCAAAATATGTCTTTCGCTTTGTATTGCCATTCTGTATTAATATTTAATTTCCCTGTACTCTATAACCCAAAACATAATGAATAATAGAAATAAAAAAAATAATGGAAATAATGAAATGGTAGAAGGTTGCTGACAATCTCAGTGTTTCTGATAAATTATATATTATTTATATAATAGCATAGATTAGGATTTGTTTTTTCAGGATGCCATGTGTTATTGGATGCTAAAATAAATAGCCAAAAATCAAGTAATAATTAGTCATTTTAATCTGCCTTACTTAACCAAAATATTTAACTCAGAAACTTTTTTAAACTAAGTTTATGAGACTAGCCTATTAGAATAAGAAGATAATCCATGATGGGTCAATGATTTTTCTACTGACCGGTTAATTGACATCCTGCATTGTAGACAAATGACTATCAAATGATGAGGTACTGAAGAGTAGATGGAGATCATCACACTGCTTCTGGAGACTTAAGAAATGTCTGTGTGTGTAGGTGTGGGACTATGAAACAGGAGACTTTGAGAGAACTCTGAAGGGTCATACAGACTCTGTGCAGGACATCTCCTTTGATCAGACTGGAAAACTGCTTGCTTCCTGCTCAGCAGACATGACCATCAAACTCTGGGACTTCCAGGGCTTTGAGTGCATCAGGACCATGCACGGTGAGTGAACCACACACATAAATGGCTCAGGTGGTCAAGGCTATGATAAAATAACAAACACAGGTTATCCACAACTTTTGGAAGCTGTTTAGATCATTTTGTAGCATCTATCAGCAGAGTGGTGCTTAAATCCTTCAGTATATGCTTGCTTCACATTCTGTATGTCTGTAAAAAAAAACAAAAAAAAACTTAAATGGGCAATAAAGTTTGTGTTATGGCAGAAAAGATCTCAGAAGTAAAAAGATGGTAATCCAGGTGCATAGATGAAAGTACTCCCCTTTTTCCTCAGATGGCTCTATTAAGATGATAATTGCTTTAATCACTTGCAACCTAAATATATCATGTGCTGATTCATAACCTGGAAAGATAAAGATGTTTTTACAGCAGGTGTTTTATACTACTTAATATAATACTGCCTCTTCAGACACTTCATGTTTTTTCATCATGTATGCTGAGGGCAGCTATAATCCCGTTACTCTTTCTGCAATTCCTCTTTTCACAGGACATGACCACAACGTGTCCTCAGTTGCCATCATGCCCAATGGTGATCATATTGTATCTGCATCGAGGGATAAAACTATTAAAATGTGGGAGGTGGCCACTGGGTGAGTAGAGAAGGCTTTTGTCTGTGGATTATATTAGTATATTATTATATTAGTGTGTGTGTGAATATTTTAGCCAGAAAAAATATTTTTTTCACTGCGCGTAACTGAACAAAAGAAAAGGCCAAAAAAAGAACGCACAAAGCTGGGTGGAAAATGTGTAGGACTGAAAACATGCGTATAATTATAGTAATTCTTTTGGATTATTCAGATTGGATTAGTTTGTTCATTTATCAGTTCATATAGTATTAATTTTTAATACATTTTCTCAATGATAAAACTGTCACATCCAGGTGGCAGTAAAATTACTACAGGAGAAGCTAGTTTTTTTTGTTTTTTTTTTTACTGGGTTCTATTTTCTACATGTTTGCCTCAAATGAGCACTTATTACAGCTTGGGGCAAGCCAAGGTTTCAGCAACAATTTAAAAATACTGTAAAACCTTAATCATGAAGCATATGATAAGCATCCATTTCACGATTTGTGATGTGTTTAATGTCTTAGAAAAGTGACTGATAAGTGTGCTATGAGACATAAGTATGGCAAGTAGCAGCAGTCATTTTATCCTTTCAACACGAGGCAACATCTCCATGGGAAATTACATGTGTATTCGGATGGGACTAATATCACGCCGCTGCTGAATTTGGTGAAAAGCAGTAGGTAATTCAGCCTGTCATTTTCCCAGCAGAGGCTAGAGAAATAATTCATAAATGCTCATAGAGGAACACAAGTTAAACAGGAAATTAGCGCAGTCTTACCGCAGTACCTCATGTACCTTTTATTTCTGTTCTCATAGAGCAATTTTTCAAAAGCACAGAGATGGAAAAGGTGAACAAGGCTTTACTAAGTGCTTTTAAAAGTCATAAAAATCACCACGTCATGGAGAATACAGAGGAGGAATAATTAGTTTTGTGTGCTGTATTTTATATATTTTATTTGTTGTTTTGTTTTTAGTTACTGTGTGAAGACGTTTACGGGCCATCGGGAATGGGTGAGGATGGTGCGGCCCAATCAGGACGGCACACTGCTGGCCAGCTGCTCCAATGACCAGACTGTGCGTGTGTGGGTCACTGCCACCAAGGAGTGTAAAGCTGAGCTTCGGGAGCACGAGCATGTTGTAGAGTGCATCTCCTGGGCTCCGGAGAATGCCCACCCCACTATATTGGAGGCCACTGGCTCTGAGGTGTGTGTGTGTCATCTTATGTGTACTCACAATAAGATTTAGGGCTTGCTAGCTTCAGAGACTTACTGTAGTGTGTTACAAGTAGATTTTGTTCCCTGTTCTTTCCATAGAACAAGAAGAGCGGTAAGCCTGGTCCATTCTTGCTGTCTGGATCCCGAGACAAAACCATTAAGATGTGGGATGTCAGTATTGGCATGTGCCTTATGACACTGGTGAGTTAACCTTGATGCCTTGGTTCCTTGCTTATATTACCATTTACAACACAGTATTAGAAATAGGTCCTGGTGAAAACCAGCTTAACTTAACCAAATATGCAAACAATATGTGAATCTTTGTCACCGCTATACTGATTTTTTTTCTTCTAACTTTTCCACAAACCTTGCTTTCCTTCTCCAACTTTCAAAGGTGGGCCATGACAACTGGGTGCGTGGTGTGCTGTTCCACCCAGGTGGGAGGTTCATTGTGAGCTGTGCCGATGACAAGACCCTGCGCACTTGGGACTATAAGAACAAGCGCTGCATGAAGACCTTGAGTGCCCATGAACACTTCGTTACCTCTATGGGTGAGAATTAGTTAGACAGATGGTAGTCTCTTTGTAGTATGTTTATCTGCACTGTGACATTGTCTTTAGACAAGAGAGGCTGACTTTGGATTGTCCTCTACATTTCCTCTATTAAATGTCATACAAGTATTTTCGGTGTGTCGCGACTGATACTGTTGATGTTTGTGGACGTACACTTTGCAGGGTTCTGATCGTATTGATAGTGGTATCAAGAAACCCTGATATACGACTGTATATGGATCTACAGGATAAGCTTTCACTTTTGAATCGGACAGGAAAAGGGAACAAATTGCAAGTAGGAACTACAGCTTTTAGCAGGGAGCTGAAGAAATATCAGACCACATGCGCGTGCGATTGGTCTGAAGAACCGTTTGAGCCAATCATTTTGTTGCTTTATCGCATCATACCTAATTGCCATAGAATTGAGGAAAATTTTAATTCAAATGTCACTCTGCAAGGTGGTTGTTGGTCGTCATGTGATAGAAGAGACATTGCTAGCCGGCTTTCATCTAACTCAAGCCTCAACATTGTTATTGATCCATGATTCAACTGTGCTGATGCAAAGCAATATCTGTAGAATACCATTAACAGTTGTCCTGAGGGCAGAGCGTTGTCCTCATGAAACCCTCACTGTAATGCGATTAATAGTGATCTTTTGATTTGGTTTCCAGTATGTGGATGAACTAGACTTCTATGACAGACAAGGAGGGGAGATTGTTACTGTAGAAAGGTCTTAGGAGTTTATATTAGTGCTGAGAATGCAATAAATTATAAGGATACTTTTTGCTGATCATTTGTTTGTTTGTTTGCTTTTACTCAAAAATTGCTTTTGTCTCTTTCTGCAGATTTCCACAAGACTTCCCCCTACGTGGTGACAGGAAGCGTAGATCAAACAGTTAAAGTGTGGGAATGCCGCTGATCTCACTCACCCTTGCCCCTCCTCTGTACCACCACTACTCCTCCCTGCCACAACACTCATCCTTCGGGATGCACTCATCACCATGGCTACCACCCCATCCAGCGCTCTTCTAAATAACTATTGTCCTTTTATGTAAATTATTCTGGATGTAGTTTGAGCTTATTAAATGTTACATAAGACACCCTCACAAAGAGAGAAAAATAAGTTAAGAAAAAAGAAAAACAAGTATTCTTGCATGGTGAATCCCAAACTTGTATATTGTAATTACTATTATTATTTGCTTACCGTCATCTTGAAGGGTTAAAGAACATCAAGCATTGCGTTACAAAAGGCAGAATGGTCCTTTCTGAGGAATTCAAAAACAGGGCAGTGAAAATCAGGCCCACTTTACTTTCTTTTCAGCTCCGCTGTCATGATCCGCTGATGCTTCAGAGAGAGCGAGAGAGTGAAGCAAGCAAAAAGCTGTTTTTAGTGCAGTCACTAAACCAAATTAAAATCTGACTGAATGTTTCTGTCCTCTTAAAGGACTACTGTTGATGTATTTTAGGTGCTAAATGCTGTACATTCATTAATTCTAGAGTCGAGATGTTTGAAAATGTAAAAAACTAAATGGATCTAGATGGACGCTTCAAGTTGGTGCGGAAAAAGAAATTGTATGTTAGGATTTAAACTGACAGCAGTTTGGCCCAATTACATGGTTTTGTATATAATGACAGACAAGTAAGTGACGTTGTGGAAAAACTCTGAGAAGAGAAATCAGCAGTATGATAGTAAACCCCTGACGTACTTAAGTGCACTTCTTAAAGGAGGTATATGATGTGTGCGTGTAAAGCAGGTTCTTGGTCCTGTGTGCGCAAAACATATCTCAGCCCTCTTCATCGCCATTTCATTTTGTCCACTACTTGGTTGATTGACAGCTCAAGGGTAAGACAGTGTCCGGATGATTTAAAAAAAAAAAAAAAAAAAAAAGTTTATTATTATTATATGTAAGGAATTATTCAAAGTGAGATTTTCCAAAGGGACACTGAATTCCACCATGTTTAAAAGCAGCCATGTCTCATACAATTTCCCATGTAGAAGCTTTTAAACATTCAGCTCATCTTAGATTTCTAGGCAGAACACGTCATCTTTCATATATATATATATATATATATATATATATATATATATATATATATATATATATATATATATATATATATATATAATAAAAAAACTATTATATATGTGTATATATAATAAAACTATTCGGCAACAGGTTTTTAACCCACCACACATGGGGGGGAGGCCACATATTGCACAGTCGCAGCTTCATCAGTCCATTCTGCAGCTTCATCACATGTGTGTTATTCTCTGCCACCATTTTGTGTGTGCGCGTGTGTGTATGCATGTGTGTATCTGGCTCAGCTGCCACTGAAGGAAGCTTTTCGACATGTTCTCAGCGGTACTGCTTCGTGTCATTGTGCAGGACGAGCTACCTAGTTAGGCTGTCATAAATCAGGGAGGCTGGTGACGCTTTGTTTCGCAGATTATCTCGTCCACTAAATTTGCTCTGATGGACCTTCTGAGTCTGGCTGTGTGTGTGGTAACGGTCAAGATGCCTCCTAGCTAGATCAACAAGTGCAATAACAATAGGCTGCTCTGTGTTGACGGACAGGTATGCACGAGTTGTGTGTGCACGATATACGCACACGTGTAGAAAACTAACCTCCTTCGTGTTGTGACGGAACTGACCTTTTTTTTCCTTTTGAAAGAAGCAACACAAACGTGAAGTGAGAAATCCTCCTCTGGATAGTGTTAAGCTGGAACTCTTAGCATCTTAAGGGAGTTCAGTAGGAGGTGCACGCGGTTGTAACATTTTTACGGTGGTTGTATAGGCCCGGCCTCTGCTATTCCAAAGCTGTGTATGTAGTTTCAGTGGACATGTGAAAGGATCTTAGAGCTTTTGCTGTATGTGCAGTAGGTTTGTGCATTCAGTTAGCTCAGAGTCCAGTCGTTTGCTCTCTATGCCTTGTTAATATACTGAAGCCCCCTTTGACGTAAAGACTTTATTCTGTTTTTTTGTGATCTCACTGTTCACACACTCACATATACACTGACAAAATATAAGTTGTGTACCAATATATCTGGATGTCATTGTTTGCAACATAATTAAGAGTAATAAAAACTGTAAATATAAAGCAATCCCTTTGTGTTTGTCTTTTTTTGTAAATAAGGGCTTTTCAAAATGTGATTCATGATCTCATTAATTTACTACACATTTGTTAGTGTTACCTCTGGTGGACACCTGGCCATTACACCTATGTGTAGGACTTCCCTAAATTGTTGCTGAACAATTGCATAGATTGTATCTGTATAGTGTAGCAGTTTCATTAGTTTCCCTTCACTGAAACAAAGACGCTTGAACCTTTTCCAACAATTCCCCTGTGCACAAAGCAAGCTCCATGAGGACATGGTGTGTAAGGCTGGAGTTGAGAAAAACTCAAGCGTCCTGCACAGTACCCTGACCTCATGACAAACCTCTCACTAACACACTCCGCCTGAACACCATTTACAGTCTCACGCCATTAGCTGTGAGACAGAAACAGGAAGTCAGTTTTCAGCTCAGGTGAGTTTCAAGTAAAGGTGATTTCATCCCACTTCCCATAAAAACAATAACACTCCTGGACACGCAACATAATAGACTCTGTTATATTCTTCAAAATGTTCATTTTAAAGATTAACGGTACACTGAACATCAGAAAAAATATCAACGTTTTGTTTTGTTTAGTGCATGATTTTATAATCTCTTCTTGATAATGATCCATGTTCCAAAAGATTGCCACCATAAACCTGTACAAGTATCTGGCAAATAAAGGTGTGCCAGAGCAGCGATAACACTTTCTACCTTTCTACAACGTTTAGCTCCACTTATCTTACATGACCCAACTAACGAATCTCTCCAGATTAGATTATTGGTCATTAATCGGATGATGCATGTCCAAGAAAAAGACACAGGCTGTCTCGGGGACAGGAGCAGAAAATTAAAATGGCATCTGGAGGACATTATCTCATTTTTCTACTACACAGACAACCTTGGAGGGCATGTCTTCTTGCACATAGAAGCATCTAGAGGGCAAGTCATCATACTTTCATGCATGGAGGGATGATTTTCTCACTTTCTCCACCTGAAGGGCAGCAAAAGGGCACTTGATCATGTTTCTTGTCACACAGGGAGAGCCGCATCGCTTATTCTACACTGGAGGGGCATCCTAGATAGCATTTTTTCTTCACATACCGTATGTAGGGGCACCCTAGGGGGCATTTTATCATGTTTTCTTGACTGTAAGGGCACCTTATGTCGTCACAGTGTTTCTCTGACCATCATGAGGACACTCACCTCTACCTTAAACCCCCCTCCTCAATTCCCTCAAAAGTAAATTAAAGATATAAATGCAATAAAAATTTAGTAGTGCATTCAGCATTATACATTAAAGATATAAATTATGCAAAAAATCATTCTATAAGAAATAATGCGGTACAGCCTCTAAAAGGTTTTACAATTGGTAAATATTTTTACCAATAAGTGCCTGACATTCAAAAGTAATATATCGACTCACAGTCATACTGAAAGTAAAAGTATTTTAAAGATAGTCAGAGTTATCTAGTAGTTCCTGTGATCAGATTACAATTCACCAAATATATAATTATAAAAGTTTCTTCTACTTCTAAAAGCTATTTTTTCTCACTTCAGGCTGAAAGTCATCAGACAATTTCTCTCTTTTTTTTTTTTTGAAGGAAACAATGTTCTCTCTTATCTAGAAATATGTCCAAGCATCTGATAAAGCTGAATAATATTAGATATGATTTATAATAATACTTATAATGATACACTTGCTCATATCTTTTCTTGCTTAGAAGCTAAGTGAAATCTGGAGGTTTCGGCTCGCACTGTTGATTTGAATCATATAAAGGCCAAAGGAGTTTCTTCTTCAGAACTACTTCAAGGTGATGTCTGATCATGTGTTTTGAGAGACAGAAAGCACATGATTTAGTGACCAGAACATTTTTTAGTAAAACTGGTAATTGAAATAAGAAAGAAAGTAACACAAAACAGGACATCAGCTTCAGTTTGAACAAATGCAGGTAGGAGACGTCAAAGGAATCCTCTCTGACCTCTGAGGAGCACGAGGAGGCTCCTAGGTGTGTACAGTAGTGTGTCACAGTCATGACGAGAACATGGGATGGTGATAAACACTTTTAGTGATGTCTTGAACGTGCACCCACTAGTGGCTGGTTTCTGTTGGAAGAATTACGTCATACAGCTTAGCTACAGACCAAGTCAGCCTTCCTCTTAGAACAAGTCAGCCTTCCTCTTAGACCACTACATCATACACATGATTTACACGTTTTAGGAATATTAGCCATGCAATGAATACTTTCATGCACAAACTTTTTGCCTTTCTGCTCATAGTATGGGCCATCTTTTAATTTTTTTATTGCTAGATATTAAAAAGTCATAATGCATATGACATCTACTTCTAAATGAAGAATGTGTGGATGGTTTTTTTTATTATTATTTTAAATCAATTGTGCACGTATTTAATTCATTACTACTGTATTCACTCTATGTCTTTCTGTCCTACTGAAATGCACTGCAGCTTCTGTTTGCATATTTAACACATCAGAATCCTTTTTTTTTCTTTATCCTGTAATGCATTTTTTTTTAGGTTTTATTAATAAAACACAATAACCATTTAAATAGGTGTCTTTTTTAAAGCTGAAATAGATTTCCCAGCAATAGATGAACATAATGTAATACAAAATACAATAATCCTGTGTCTAAGCCTGATGGTCAGTTAATGCAAGGAGGATATTTTCCTAGAATATGCACTTGTGTTTGAATAGTAAAGGGTCCAGTTTATTACATTTTTATTTCAATTAGTTTTTTTCATATCACATAAATCCTCTTTGGCCATTGAGTGATTTCAAATCAGGATATTAAAATATAGAGTATTTGAAAATAATCAGTCTCTAATTGACAATAAGCTTAGTTTTTCCCTTAGCGTTAAATCACGCTGCAGTTACTACACTCACCACACGGGGGAGCTCCAAGCCTTAACAAGAATAAACTACGGCTCACTAAGCAACAAAAATGTCATTTTAAAGGTCGCAATCAAGGCAGCAATCAAGAAACTATTTTGTTTGAGGTGCAATTTAAGCCACATGCTGTGTAAACTGGTGAATAAAAAAAAATCAACCAAAATTGGTGCTTGCCTGACACTCACAATGTCCTTCTGCAAGGCAAGGACTCAAGAAGAGAACCATCAACACTTTGCTCACTGAAGAAGTGTCGCTTTAAAGCAAGTAATATGTAACCTGATGACTTGTTTCTCAGCTGCAATTCTTGTCACTTCTGATCTACAGATAAGTGATAACAGATCTACAAACAACGCAACGCAGTTTGATGAACTGAATCAACACCACAGTGAACAAGTGTCAGTTTCTTGTTTTGTTTTGTTTTCTCCAAGACATTCGTAATGGAAATTGAAGCCGATTTTCCAGTTTGGGATTCCTTTCATACTCACTGTTTTGAGTCAAACTGATTTGATATCATTTTATTTGTTGTGTTTATGCACTACAATACAAAACAATATGGGGGGGGGGGGGGGGTACACGGTGGCTTGGTGGTTAGCACGTTTGCCTCACACCTCCAGGGTTGGGGGTTCGATTCCTGCCTCCGCCATGTGTGTGTGGAGTTTGCATGTTCTCCCCGTGCCTCGGGGGTTTCCTCCGGGTACTTCGGTTTCCAAAGACATGCATTGTAGGTTGATTGGCATCTCTAAATTGTCCGTAGAGTATGAGTGTGTGTGTGCCCTGTGATGGGTTGGCACTCCATCCAGGGTGTATCCTGCCTTGATGCCCAATGACGCCTGAGATAGGCACAGGCTCCCCGTGACCCAAGAATAGATTGGATAAGCAGTAGATGATGAATGAATGTTTACAGCAAGCCTATAGAAGGAACTGAATTGATTTTTGGGTGAAGGATATATAATCAGGGATAATCATGTATTGAGAACAAATCCATGTGTTCTAAACTGTAGGCCTGTGTTTTGAAGGAGGAACCACTGGAGACAGGTCTTGTTTTGTATGCATTTTGAGATTCAAAAAATTCTAAAATTGCTTTAAGTTGTAGTTTAGGTTCCAGTGTTCAAGTGCAGAATTTTTTAACAACCAGGGTGTGGTGAGGTCAGTGGATCCAAGCATTAAGTTCAGCCAGGTTTTAATTTAGTAACGGGGATAGAAAACACAGCCCAAACACTCATTCATTCATTGTCTACCGCTTATCCGATCTATTCTCGGGTCACGGGGAGCCTGTGCCTATCTCAGGTGTCATCGGGCATCAAGGCAGGATACACCCTGGACGGAGTGCCAACCCATGGCAGGGCACACACTCTCATTCACTCACGCAATCACACACTACGGACAATTTAGAAATGCCAATCAACCTACAATGCATGTCTTTGGTCCGGGGGAGGAAACCCCGAGGCACGGGGAGAACATGCAAACTCCACACACATGGCAGAGGTGGGAATCAAACCCCCAACCCTGGAGGTGTGAGGCAAACGTGCTAACCACCAAGCCACCATGCCCCCCACAGCCCAAACATACTTTTAAAAAAAAATTTATTATTATGTTCTTATACACTCACTGACCACTATAATAGGAAAAACCTTTCCACCTGCCCATTAATACAATTATCCAATCAGACAGAAACGTGAAAGCAGCAGAACAGTATATAAAATCATGGCGATACCATTAATGTCCATATCACAAGGTTGGAAAAGCTATCCAGTTTCTCTGACCAGTTGCCCAGACAGTATTGGAAGCAGATGTGGTTGTAGCTCATTATGTTGTAGCTCATCTGCCTCAAGATGACTTTTTTTTTTTTGAGCATTCTGAGATGTGTTTCTGCTCACCACTTTTGTAAAGACTGGTTCTCTGAGATTCTGTTTCAAATCAAATCAGTCTCTCCAAAAAAGGATGGTTTTTTTTTTACTCACCGTACTGTGTAAATCCCTGGAGAATGTTATGGGTACAACTCCCAAGAGATTTCCCAGCAGTTTCTGAAATATGCACATCTGCCCATCTGGCACCGGTGACCATGCTCTTTACGACCTTCCTAACTCAAAAACAAGCATAAATAATGTTAACTTTGACCTAAGCACTGGAAAGTCCAGGGAGAAAAAGCTATGGGGTTACAAGAGTTTTAATCCCCTGGTCTTTAGTATGCAGTGAAATTCTTCCTTGCATGTCTCCTAAAGAATCTACAAGTGTCTATTGCTGTAACGTTGTCATTATATTGCACATACTTTAAAATACCAATACATTTTTGCTTGTTTTTATGTTTAATGTTTATGTTTAAGCAAAGGTTTAATGTCTCTTCTTCACCAAGGCTGGGATTTCTTTAATAAGGCAGATATTAGGAAGGACCCAACCAACTTCCTGTCACGTGCAAGCACACTATGTAGGGTTTATTTTTGAAATATGTGACTATTTTGGGGTGAGAGATTTCATGCATGTTGCTTGTCTGTCTGTGATCACACTTCTTTTACTTCTGTCTTATGTCTGCTTTTGCAGCATGTGGCATGTGTGTGGGCATTTGTGTTTTCGTTCGAATGATATCAGCACTGACGCACTTCCAGAACGCCGTGCTGATTGGAGGAGACTCCGTGACTGTTTCCTGGTCGACCAGGGTTTTCCTCTCTCTCAGAGCGTTACCATGCCAACGCTCATTCATACAGATGGCTGAAGTGATGATGTGAAATGTCCTGCACTGCTGCTGCACAATATGTTCACTAACAGGTTCTTTTATTTTCAGCCACAGCTAACAGGGGAGGAGATTTCACTCAGATACTCCTGATATATTTCACTCATCTATCGTGATATCTAAATAACACCCATTATTTTCTGCAGAATCTGGCAAACTGCAACTCGTCCAGCATTTCACTGGCTATATAGATAGCTCATGTTCACAGTCTATCACCTGTTGCTCTCTGATCACGTGACTTATACTTGGGGAAAATAAGTCAGCTGATAATCATGAGGTCGAAGTTCATCTATCCAAGTTTCAACTCTATTTAGTTGAGTGGTAAACAATGAACAGCACAATGAACAGCTTTATAAAAGCTTTTATGCTATATGGCCAAAAGTATAAGGACACCCGACCATCACATCCACATATGGGCCACATGGAAGCATACAATTGTCTAGAATGCCCTGGTATGCTGTAGAATTACAATTTCTCTTCATTGGAACTAAGAGGCCCAAACTTATTCAAGCATTACAATAAACTTGTGCACAAAGCCATCTCCATGAAGACATGGCGAGGAAGTCCAGAAGGACACTCAAGTGTCCTGCACAGAGCCCTGACTCTGACTCGACCCCCTCAACCTGAACACCTTTGAGATGAACTGGAACACTGATTGCACCCCAAACCTCCACTGCCTGATCTCACTAATGCTCTCATAGCTGAATGAACACAAGTCCCCACAGTCACACTCCAACATCTAGTGGAAAACCTTCTGGAGGCTATGATAACAGGAACGTGGAATAAATCTGGAATGGGATCATGCACTGACTCACTCACTTTCAGTATCCACTTGATCTTGAGCAGAGTTTTGGGGGGAATCCTGAGGACACTGGGTGTGACACCATGCATGCGTGTTCACACACTCATTCACACCCAGGGTCACGTTATCAGCAACTGGGTGGTGGGAGGAGACTAGAAGGACTGGCCTGGAAAACCAGTAGAAACATGGACTGTTGAGAGAGAGAGAGAGAGAGAGAGAGAGAGAGAGAGAGAGAGAGAGAGAGAGAGAGAGAGTCCTACATATAATATATGAATACATACAGAATATACTGTTCAAGAGTTTTAATGGCTCTTTATGTGCCCTATTTAACACACTCCAAGTCTTTTAGCGTAACATAGACAATATGGCTACCGCTTACTCCTGCTATTTATTGGAAAAGCTGTAATAATGTTGTGGTCTGCCGGGTTATTTTATTTGATAGTAGCCTATCATCTTTCACCGTTCAAAAAATCTAAACCTGATCACGTGGTTCTGGGCGTGTCTAACAGACGCGTGACTCGGCGTGATTGACAGGCTCCAAGGCGGCGAGGCGAGGCAGGGTCACGCGCTCGTCATGCAAATAAGGCGCGCTGCAGCCCAGCGGGCGCCCATGTGGACGGACACCACGCCGTGTTGTCCTGCACGCTGATTGGCTGCCTCGGCCCGACGCATTTTAATCAAATGCAAACGAATCGCCGCTTGTAAAAGACGGAACTGGAATTACGGATCGAATTATTCCACAGCTTGACGCAGAAGGAGGGGAAGAAGAGAAAGTGGTTTCACTTTTAGAAAGAAATGTTTTCGAGGGCGTCTTTGTTAAGCTAATTTTATTTGTAATTAATAATTAATTGATTAATTGATTTTAGTAGTAGTAGTAGAACTACTAATATTTAAATGACATTATGACAGTAAGCTTGGGTTATTGTTTGGGTAGAGGTTCTCTCTCTTTTCTTCCGGGATCGCTGGTTACCTCCTACCTCCCAAAAACATCACAGACTAGCTATGAATAAGTGCCCCTATGTGTGAATGTGAGATGGACTGGGCACTCCAACTTGCCAGTGAGGTGCATCCATTGTTATTGGGGATTGGGTCCAGAGACACTGCGACCCTGAACAGGATAGAGCAGTTACTAAGGATAAATAAATAAATATAATTATTAATGAGTTGCAGTAGTTATTAGACCATAACACTTGGATGGGATTAATCCAAACCTTAGTAACTCTAGAAAAAGATGAGGTGTAAATATTGTCAGCTTGTGTCAATAGAAATTTGAGGAATAATTCTGGGAATCATCTGCACATGTGAAGTGAACGATAGCTTCAGACAGCTCAGTCACTGACATGCATACAATAAACATTCATTAACATTTTGATTATTTAATAAAAATTTTGCTAGAACCTGTAGTGCGTTTGTTTACAATATTAAAGCTATATTTGAACCAAATTTTGATTTATTTTAGTTATACACCGACAAAAATGCACATTGTTTATGCATAAACAGTCTTTGCAAACGTCCTGTTTCTTCTTTAACCTCCTAAGATCTGAGCTTTGGTTTGGCTTGCATTTTAGATTTCTTATTTAAGAGGAACCAATAAATACCAACAGATGGTCGTGTAAGTGTCCACATTTGTGTACAACAGGTTAAAAGAATTAAGTATTATGGTGCACACAACCAAAAATGTGATGTCCACGTATGTGGACGCCAGGTTGTAGGAGGTTAATATTTTGTTCAGAATATTTTGAGAGTCGAATTGAATCGAATCGTGACGTGATTATCATGAATCAAATCGAATTGTGACCAGAGGGTATTGATACACATTTAATAATTAGAGCGCATATGGATTGTAATAATTATATAGAATGTAATAACATAAACCAGATTCTATTGTACAATATTTGAGCTTAGTATTTCGTTCTGACGTCTATGACTCCCGATCCAATGCGTTATCCTTGTTTTTTAGAACCTATAGTATTTAGGGGCGGAGCTTTGTGTAAGGAGGCGGGGCTTGTTCGCTATGCCGCCTTCCACTCTGTTGTGTTTTCTGTTACTCTCATCGCCATCTTGTTGCAAGTCAAGTAATGCTCGTCTGAGGAATTTTCTTAAGAGCTGTAGCGATTTCTTTTATGTAATTAAAATCGATAAAGAAGTGTTAAAGCTAAGTGTACGCGAACAAACTGGTTAATCCGCAAACACGCAACTTGTAGTGTGTGTGTGTGTGCGTGCGTGTGTGTGTTTTAAAGACACTGTATCTACTCGGTGTACGCAATGAGTATTGATACACTGCTGGAGGCGGCTAGATATCTGGAGTGGCAAGCCCAGCAACTACAGATTACACGTGGTAAGGTGGAGGGGTGTGTGTGTGTGTGTGTGTGTGGGTTTTTTCACTGTATGGAAAGATGACTAAATGTATATGCATTTCTATGTGCATAGTGTAATGCATGCTGCATCACATGCAGCACACACACACACATATATATATATATGTATGTATATAATATGATCATTGTGGTGTTTCTGGCGCTTTGTGTGATTTCTTTTTGTTGTTGCCGTTATATTTGATTTTATTCAGTGGTGTCAGTCCGCGCGAGTGTTTCGCTTTGCTCGGTTTCCGGGTTAAATCCCTGCTATATTTAGTCGGCGACTCCGCGAGCTCAGTCCCGTCGTAGTGGGTGGGTGAACACACACACACACACACACACATACACGCACGCACGCACGTACCGTCTCTCTTACACACACACATACACGCACGCACACACACGCTCTTTACATGTCTCTCTATATAAATGGGTTTACATTTGCGCTCTCACGCACTTATATAATATATATATATATATATATATATATATATTATTATGAATGTTTGTTAGTTACCTGAATTGAAAACTATCCTTAATATCTGACCGTCTTTTGAAGTTAGGAGATGTCGTAATGCTGTTGCGATGGGCGGTGGCGACTGTGTGTGTGTGTGTGTGTTTACAGCATGACATTGCCTCGTGACTTTTCGTCTTACTTCCTATTTCATGATTGTGAATCTTTTGGAGCTTTTCCCTTTTATAAGGCTTACTCGGTTCTGTTTGAAAAGATGAATTGTGTGTTTGTGAGTGTGTGTGTTATCGCTGCAATGTGGCTATTGGGTTTTTTCCGTCGTGTTTTATTTTTTTTTTTTGTTATTTCGTGCTGGAGATGACGTGTCACTCGGTCCACACCCCCGATGGATAGCGCGTGCTGAAGGACCGCCTCCTGCGACCACGTGCGCACTAGACTAACCCCGCCCCTTCGGGTCACAACGTGGGGAAGTAGGGCAACTCCCTCCAGTTCGTCTGTCTACATGCACACGTTATATAATGTGGTGTTTGCGGGGGGGTTTTCCGTGCATAGTGAAAGAGTAGATCTGGATCTACGATATATATTTTAAATGCAAATCTCACGGATCACCTTGAGATAGATAAATAAAACTGTTTCAACCAACGTAGAGAACGACAGCAATAATATATTGCGCTATTATCCATATTACCTTTTATAACCACCTGGAAAACATTGAACATACATTCCACCGTTTCCTAAGATGCACTTTATTAATTCTGTAAACATGAAATAAATTTTCTAAATACAGTATCCTTCTTATATTGTACTTACAAGATGACAGTAAGTACATCACAGTACCCTTACAGTATCTTACTTACACTATCCTATTCTGTTGTTTATTTGTTGATTAGTTTTTAATGTGGTTTTCATATTGAGTCAATGTAGTACATAAAAAGTTTAAAATCTAAAAAGGCAAAACAATGAATCACGGTGAAGGAAAATGGTGCAATATTTAATACTGACTCAACAATCGAAAATAATGTTAATTAAACAAACGAATCTGTATATATGCAAATTTGAAATGCTTTTAAAAGCCTGGATTTAAGTAGCTTGCATTCTGTCCAAAAAGTCTGTTTAATTTTGTATATATTATTTACAACATATTCTCTGCATGTTCATGGGGGTGGCTCAGTGGTAGGTTTCTCGCCTATCATGCGGAAGGCCCGGGTTCGATTCCCAGCCTCAACCCCAGCTACTGGATGCAGTGCCGGTCCCAAGCCCGGAAAAATGGGAGGGTTGCGTCAGGAAGGGCATGCGGCGTAAAACCTGTGCCAAGTTGTTGTGCGGACCAGTTGGTCCGCTGTGGCGACCCCGAACAGGGAGCAGTCGAAAGCAACATTTAAAGCAACATTTTTAAATTTTTTATACACAGATGCTCAATTAATATTTGCTCAACATAATTCCATTGCTTCCTGACTTTTCAGACCCACTAGGCTATTTCAGAGTTACAGAATTGATATGATAGCTGTCCCCTTTAAAAATGACCAAGCTTTTGTTTTCTTACACTTAAATAACATCCTATGAACCATATCAACGTGGCCATGTACCTTTTCCGTACAGCGTACTTCACTGTGTTCTTGCAGGTCGGTTGTCGTTAAATAGAAATGCCTCGTAGCAGAAAAATGTAATAACGTAGTTATACTTTAACCAGAGAAAACTTTCTGCTTACATGTCATTGTGAAATATTTTTTTACACGCTGAGCTACGTTTGACCGTCTGATTTCTCTTTGGCCCATAACTCAGCTTATTTGAATGCGTAATGTTCTCTTTTAGCCAATTTTGTTCTCTGCGAAACCCTCTGAGGATCTGTATGTTTTAAGCCTTAGATGCGCAAAGCGATTTGTTGTCCTTTCTCCCATGGTGATTTCTGTGGAAATGGCATCAGTGTGCCGTTACTGAGGCATACTGGCATACCACGCCAGTCAGATTTGGGGTTGTGTGAGCCTTTTGTGTTTTAATATGCCTTTTGAAAATGTTTATTGCCATTTTTCCAAAAAGCGTAGGAAACAATGGTGTGTTTTAATAGTCTCCTACTAAAACAGTGCACAAATAACAATGCACAAGAGAATGGTATTTAAGATCAGCTTGAGAAATGAATAATCAGTGGTCTTTTATATGGTACTGAATCTATGGCTGTGTAAGCTTGCGTGGGTTCTTCGCTTTGTTTGTGCTCAAGACCGCATGTGTGAGTAATTGCGAGTGCTTTGGTGATGGAGGGAGGGAGGGAGCTTAAATGGCTGTGTCCTGTTGGCACAGGCTTTTTTTCCTGACTCACAGTAGTCTATGTAATCTTTTATAAGGAGACCAGGCAGTGCTGTGCCAGAAACACATGTCCAGTAAGAGCTGTGCTCTCCTCTAGAGTGTTTGTCCTATTGCTCACAACACCGTCCATCTGTTAACGTCTTATTCAAGAGCCTCAAGCTATCGTTCTCTTAGACCTCATTAACGGAAGCACTGTCTAGGGGATGTAGTAGCTGGACATACTGCTGTTTGGATGATTCTTATTCTATAAAAATCGATACAACGATGTTAAATGGTGTTATGTATTTATGCATCATGTAAAATGAGGGAGAAAATTCTTTGTAGTGTACTTTCAACTCTCGAAGCATTTTCTCAGTTTTTAATTTGCTCAGCGTGCAGCTTGGATCCCCAAAGCCTTGTTCTTGTGAATCCCAGATGCAGGATGGAGGTGTGGGGGAGAGTCGTGGTTTGGGTACACACTTGGCACCAACCTAATTTGACGTTCAAGGATTCCCACGTGCCTCTGTGTTGGTCTCTTTGCATCCATAGCAACTGTCGCCTCACACGCTCGACAGCATTAGCAGCTCACTGTTTTTTTTAAGCAGGACGCAGCGTAGGCACTGCAGCAGCGGATCACAGCTCGTGTCTCATAGCGCTAATGACATCAGCTGAAATGTGCTTTGGGAAGCTCGCAAATCCCCTCCCCCTTCCGCTATTAAAATCCAACCCGCAGAACAAAAGCAGGGACCCTCAGCCATTGGTTAATGTCTACTCTACAGCTCCGTCTGTCAATCACCGTAAACTGGCCAATTGAAGAGTTTGCAGACGAGACGCAGCCTCAGATTCTACCATTGCTTCCTCTGCATGCTGCTGAACCATATCAGGACTCTGGTGCTGGTTTCTGGGTCAGACACCTCCCAGGGCTTTTCTCCTAAGCCTGGATTATGCTTTGTCAGAATGGCTTCTGAGAAGAACTTCTGAAAGCTTGGAATGTTTATATATATATATATATATATATATATATATATATATATACATACATATACATACATATAATATATATATATATATATATATATATATATATATATATATATATATATATATATACATACATATATATATACACAAAGAACAGGAAGCAGGTTCTAGCCATTGATTGCTGTCCATTACACAGGTGATGTGGCATAAACGATTGTTAAATAAAATATTGGGGCACACTTTCACAGACAAGGATGTTGCAGTTTTTACAAGTTAACATATTTAAAAATAAATAAATTAATAATTAAAACAGCCCATTAATATCGAATTCACAGAACGTAGCTTCACTGCGTTGATTTGAAAGTAAAAAATAACATCTCCAGGCAAAAGATAGGAAATGAACTGTCAATTTCATTAAAATGTCAATTTCTGTGAATAATATTACAGTAACGATCTACTAATGAATGTGACCTTAACGTATTTCCTTTAATGATATAAAAACGTATTTCTGATTCTTTGCAGTAAAGTTTCATTTAACCGTATTTAACCTAAAACAACACGATACTCATTGATATGGCGAAGCTTTCTCTAAAACGGTGTTTACATAACATTTACGGAAGGAGTCTCCAGTGTCAGCGCTTTGTAACCGTCAGCAAGTTTCCACTGTATAGGAAGTTTGAACCTGCCTTTATCTGCATTTGTAAGCTGACTAACAGGACCTGCTTTGCCAGTTTTAAACTTCCACAGTTATTACACTTCTGGCAGCAGAGGAGTCATCCTTCTCCTTTCACTGCATTGCTTGAGGTCCATGTGGTGAAATGGGTTTTAGTGTCTGGCCTCAAGTTGGTGTGTGGTTTAGTCGTAATTACAGACCACAGTAATGAAAACAGGAGGAAGGATTTATGTGTATATATATTTACTTTATATATCGTTTTTTGGAATACTAATAAAGGGTGCTTTGTGGAAGCCAAACGATGCTCAATTGGTAGTACGGGACCCAATGTGTGTCAAGAAACCATTCCTCAAACCATTAAACTACCACAAACAACTGTTGACACAAAGCAGGTCATGCTGTTGAAGCTATGTTATAAACTATCCTCAAATCACAGAAAACCCCATCAGACCAGGTGACATTTTACAAAAAGGAATCTATTTTGTTGTAGCTCGAGATTCGAACATGGCCGTGTGCTGTTGTAGCCTGTCCACAGGTTGCAGTTTGAGATTCTTATGACGTTTGAACCAGTCTGGTCCTTCTCTTATCTCTTCCTTTGCAAGTGAAATCAATTGTAGATACATCTGTGTGTGTCTTTGTTCATCTATCTGCATCAGTGTAATCCTTTTATCTTTTTTTCCTTCCAGAGGAAGATGAGCGAAGACAAAAGGCCCTCCTGTACTGTGGAGCAGAACCCAAGCGTCCCGAAGTCGCTGCCACATCCATCCAGCCAGCGCAGATCAATCACACGACCTGGGCTGACGAGACTCGGACAGAGCCTCACAACCACCAGCCACGCCCTCCAGCCCCACCCCCAGTTCCAGCTCCAGCTCCTCCCTTACATCCACCTATGCCCATCACCGTCATCCCAATCCCTGTGGTTCCTGCTAGCCCCGCAGCCTCAGCGCTCCATACAGCATCCCCCATACCAGTGGTAACTTCTCTGGCTACAGCACTATCCCCTCCAGGCGCTCCTTTACTCAGCCCTATAGTGAAGGACACACACTCTCCCTCACAGCAGCAGCATCTCCAGCAGCTTCAGCATCGCCCCCTGGTCACCCACGTGAAGGCAGAAGGCAGCAACTTGCCTCAGTCAGGAACCAGTCCCAAGCAGCAACCTCAGGCCCTGCTGCAGCCGTACCCGGCGCCTGTCATCACCCCCCAGCATGCCCTGCTCGCCCAGTCCACTCTCGCACAGCCTCAGAGTCACGTGTCACAACCGGCCCGGCCCAACGGCGCAGCCTTGGAGGACACCCGCGGTCTGGAGGGCAAGAGGCGACCCGGAGGGTGAGGTTACACTTTTCTTCATGTTTATATATACGGAATTGCATATGTTCTGCTTCACAGGCAAGGCTAAGGTAGATAATAAGGCACAGAACATTGTGCAGTGGTCAGAAGGTTATCTGAGCTAAAGGATGTTATAAATATAGTAGTGGCTTGGATATATTGGTCATATGCAGCTCCAGTTCTAACCTAAATGCATCAACATTGTGCTTGCAGAGCAGGAACCAGGGAGGTGCACAATAAGCTAGAAAAGAATAGGTGAGTTACTTCTATTTCTATATCTGCTCCACATATTCTGCCTTGCTTTAAGCAATATTGCTCTGACTTTTATAACAGCTGGATCTAGTTGAGGGAATTATACAGGTAAAGAAGAGGACAAGATTCTGTTATAAACTTCAAGGCTGTAGATTCCAGCGATTTTATGGAGTTAGGGCTCTTACCCAGGCTACTGCTGTCAGGAAATGCAACCATATAATCCTTTACGTGAAGATGTTTTCTCCGATTGGTATTACATTACCAAACCTGAAGAATTTTGGGTATGTTAAAATGAGTTATCATTCAGAAATTACCCCAAGGAAACTCTCTTTTTTCTGCCAAATAAAATCTCTGAATATTGCATTAAACTTTCTGATATTAACTGTTTGCTTTGAAGCTCCGCCCCCTCCTCCTATCATCATCTGTCATGCTCTCGGGTGTCTCTGCGTTAACGGGTTGTTCTCGTTAATGTGCAATAAATATTAATCGTTATTAATCTTGTTAAGATGGAAAAATACTTTAAACATAGTGTTACTGTGATGATAACATCGTCCAATGCCAGGAAGAGCTAAGACGCATGCTAAATGTTAGTCTTGTAGATGTTTAACAGCTGATTTGTAAAATTTTTTAATATGGAAAATGCACAGTTTTGTGGGTTTTTTTTTTTTTTACTGTTTCGTGCACATGGCTGTAGAATCGTGCACAAACCCACCATAGAGTTTTATTGATCGCCTCCTCCAGCAAGCAGCTCCCGACTACATAGCTGCTAATATAATTACTCTCTCTTTGACTTTTCTTAAACATAAATTGCTCTGTAAGGGTGCAATGTCTGATCTTTAGATCTTTTTAGGTTGTAGTTTTTGGACAATTAAATAATTTATTGAGATTTTAATTTTTTAAGCGTGCCTGTTATGATCATTAAATAACGAGCCGAATCGTAGCCAAATCTCGAATCTGACCTAAAATTATTCACTAAAAGCTGTTCATAAACATATGAACTATAGCTGTAAGTAATTACAGTGCTCACTTCAGATTGTTTTGGTATTCCATATACAATTCTGTGCTATATGGTTTATAATGCGGCCACTGTAACCGTCACGTCAAAACTACATCGTTGATGACCTGCTCTATGTGTCTGCTTTAGACGTGCGCATCTGAAGGAATGCTTTGAAACCCTCAAGAGAAACGTCCCCAACGTGGACGAGAAGAAGACGTCCAATCTGAGCGTGCTACGAAGCGCCCTGCGCTACATCCAGGTACGAAATTGACAAGATCGTGAAAAGAAGAATAGCTCGTTAATACGAGTTAGCAAGCTTTGTTCGGAATTCATGTGCTCTAGATTAGTAATGCTGTCTCACATAAGGCAAAGGATCTGTTAGATGGAGACTGGTGGTCCATGGTGGACTTGAAAGGGGTGACAGTTTTTAGAGATGTTTAATAGCTTTGCTGTGTTAGGATAAAGTGTTGTGTGGGTATGTTTTTATATCTTCAGGATCAGATGTTCCAGTAAGGATAGGAACATCTCACAGTTTTGACCTTGTAGAGAAACCTTGAGGAAGACAATTTGGGGGTTTTTCCCCGAACAAAAAAAAAAAGAAATATGGAAAATTTATTACAGTAATCTTTGTTAGTGGAGTATCTTCACAAAGATTGTGTGTGTGTGTGTGTGTGTGTGTGTGTGTGTGTGTGTGCGCACTAGCACGTTTTCCTGACCTGATTTCATCCACGGACAGGGTTGGTTAGATTCAGGAAGTTTGTTGTTGTAAAAGTTACTGTTTAACGCTGACGGTGGGATGGTTATTCAGGGTCAGATTGTTTGTGCTTTCCCGAAGCACCTTGAAAAGCTAGGATTCAGGCTTTCTGTCTGGCAAACCAAAATAAAGTCTAGCTTAAATGAGAAAAACAACAATACGAACATGGACGATTGGGAAAATGAGATGGATATATAAATATATTTTCCGAGCATGCTCCTTTCTCTGACTTTTTTTTCATAATGAACTGCAGGAGTGCGATTAAGCCAGTATCACTCTCTGTTTCTCGTGTTTTCTCTCTCTCTCTCTCTCTCTTCCCACACACACATACACACACTCGCACAGCTTGCATGCTTTTGGCAGAAAAGTGTCGCAGGCATATGCCACGCTGCCCTGTTTTGGTCCTCGCTGAGAGATTATGCTTAGTCATTATGTCCGTTTGTCCCTCTGTGATTTCTTTTGCTTTGTTTCTGGTGTTCAAGTTTCTGTCAGTCCCAGTAGTGAAGTTCTGGGTCACATTGTGCATGCTGAGAATGATTTGTAGATGCGTACACAGGTTAACTACTGCATCGGATTGTTAGACTCAAGAAGTAAAGCAAAACATGACAGGGTAAAAAAATATTTTTTTTACAGAATGTTTTTAATTATATTTATCGTTATTATGCAACACGGTGAAGGAAATCATCATGTTCGTAGTGCAGGGAAATAGGCCATGCAGTGACACAATTACTTCGAATCCTTCTAACACCGAGCCTACTGTTCCCCCCTCCTTCCTGTGAGGCCACGTGAGGCCTGAGCACATGGCGAGTGCGAGCCTGGTGATGTCAGTGGCAGCTCTAGACAAACTCCTCCCCTTCATCCCTCCCCGCCTGTTTTTTCTGCTTGTATGCCAGACTCTGTTTTGCTGCACCCTGCTCTTCTGAAGCACATGCTTACTGGCGCGGCGACTCAAAGCTGCAGCCTCCTTCGAGGCGACTGAGAGCAGGAAGAGACGAACTCGATAAGAGAAAAGTCTGTATTTTACTCCTGCACTAGGGTTGACTCTTTACTGTGTGTTTTGTGCCAAGATATCTTGTGCTTTTTACACCATTCCAGTTGTACATGTAAATAGCAGAAGTATACTAGAGTTTGTGAGAGAAAGCCATAAATTATGCAGATCTCCTACATGGTATCTGGAAGGTTCCAGAGAAGTTTTTCAAGAAATTGCAAACATATTTTTATCGCTGCTGTCAAACCTCTTCTCGGATTTGCGTCACTGTACTAGGAAGTCGTGTACCGAGATAACGATTCAAATCTCGCTGGTGCTCTTTCTAGTGTTTAATTTTCCTCATAGAGGCTCGTTATGAATCTGTTGGAAACGAGGGCAAACCCAGTGTCTGTGTAGTGAAGGAGAGAACACGAGGGGTGAGTGTAATTACAGAGGAAGGGTGGACGAGTGCTGGGGTGTGGGTGTCTGAGAGGTGTCAGAGTGGAACATGGCAGAGGTTGCGCCGTCCAATGGGATCAGCCCTGCCGTTACGGCTCCGCCTCCTCCTCTGTCGCTACGTCGCTCTCTTTCTCTTCCGTTGCCAGGGAGACTGCGGCGGGTTCCAGCTGTTGCCGTGGTGATATCCTGCGGGACCCGGCGATACTGTCTGCTCAGTAGCTGGAAGACAAAAGGCAGAGCAGGTAGAAACTGACCTGAGATCAGACAGCGGCTGCTGCTTTACATACATCTTCATGAGCACAAGGTCACGGTCAAGTGATCCGTCCCACGGTACGCGTTCACTTCCTGTTCAAAAGTCACAGACGGAAACGATGCAGCATTTATGACGTCATTGTGCTGATCCGTTCGTGAAATCTCTCCCTTTTTATTACAGGAAGATTCAATATATTAATTTTGTTAAAGTAGAGTTTTATAAAATGCTATAAAAAGGAGTTTTTGATTTTTTTCATTCGCATAAATACGTTTGAAAGATGAGATAATTTGTAAACATTCGTACGTTATGTTTTCTCAGACTGATGTCTCACAGAAGTGTGGTTGAAGGTCTGTAGGATTTATACAGGCCTGCAGTTGAACTTGATTTTGGATTTGAAACCAGGGTCAACTCTAAAGTCAAGGTCATGGTAAAGTCAAATCCCTCCCTTTCCTGTATACAAAGTATATGCTAGACTTCTGTGTTAGCGCTATTTAAGGCAAACAGATCAGTATGTAAGATTGGATTTGAAGTCATCCCCATCTACACCTTTGGCTTTGAGTCTGCATGGTTGCTTATATAAAGGTCTGTGACTAACACGACTGAATTATTACAACCTTTACTTTCCAATATGCTTTTTTTTTTATTATAATTCATGGCTATGATTAAGATTCATAAATTCGATGGGGTTGTTTTATTTCTCACCAGCATTTCACATAACCACTTTTGACTCGGAACAGATGGGAAGCTTGAGTTTTTAACTGGAAGTGGAAAACGAATGCATACTTTTCTATCACTTCTTATTTGAATGTCGCCCCCCCCAACACACACACACACACACACACACACACACACACAAGTCATGTCATTAATAATCAGGCTGAAGTGGGTGCATGGAATGAAAAATCAGTGAAAATCTGTGAAAATTCTTTTCTTACTGACTTAATGTCTCTGCTCCTCTGGTTGGTTTCTGATCCAATAGATAGCACTGAATAAACTGTAATAGCCTTTTTGTTATTTTTAAGTTTGGTCCACTGAAAGATTTTGCATGTACCAGTTAGTGACCTCTGATATATTACCATCAGCGCTATGCGTGGTGATATTAACAAACCTGATGCCTGAAAGCAGTGGTGGAAGGAAGCAGCTTTACTTTGACAATGACATACACATTCAAATAAAATTTACATAAGTACCTAAACATAAGGACAGATATTTAGTGTAGGATTTCGTCGTACAGGAATCGGAACATTTATACATTTGTGTAAAAGAAAAACAGTATATTGTTACATCCCTGCTTAGGTCCAAAAAAAAAACAAGTTTCTGTTGCTGAAGAGTAGAACTTCCATCTGCATTTCTCATGTTCTAGACCATTGCGGACATTTTCATACTGCTACACAAGACTGAAAAACAAATATCACAAGCTCATTGGCTTTCTATTCCTGGAATCATTACTCTTGACATTTTGCTTCCAGAAAAGTTTCGAACTAAGCTCAAATCCTGAGACAGTTCCAGCAAAAAGCAAACAGCCATTTTTGGAGCATAAAGCAGGGATAGTGTGACGCTACCGGATTAAAAATAGACTCCCGGGGTGAGCAAAGCGGCTGGTATTAAAACGAAACATGCAGCAGGATCAGATTTGGCAGACGATTCGTTTCAGTCTGAAAGTCGTGTAATTTACTGGACTAGACTAACGAGCTGTTTGAGTCTAATTAAGAAATGCTATTTATTAGTCGATCACTTTTGTATTCGGATGTAAATGACGAGATTTAGAGCGGCATCAGAGCAATGTGGACATTTTTATATTGCTACAAAACATGGCTGCAGCACTGAAGAGTCATTCACATTATTACCAAGATGTTCATTGGTGGGTTTTTTTTTTTTTTTTTTTGTTGAAAAAAATGGAATACACAATTTTGGGGCTTTACCTTCACAGACCCCCTTGTGTTTAACATTCCTGTTTTTCTGTTCATAAAGCTATATGAGCAGTTGTTTAATCAGTTCTGTATAATGCACACTTCTGGATTTTAACAGTTGAGTTGATTACAGCTTGTTGTGTGTGTGTGTGTGTGTGTGTGTGTGTGTGTGTGTGTGTGTGTGTGTGTGTGTGTGTGTGCTGTCTTATGGCAGATTCACTGACCAGACAGTCAAATCACACTAATCCTGGATCAAGCTGCAGTTACACACGTGCTCCTTGTGCTCTCGCACTGCGGCAGTTTTCGCTTTTTCACATTCCCTTAATATTCGTGTTTACATGATCGTCCACACTTTACCTGAATAATATATAATCCCTCATCCTCTTTTTGCATGGATTCCGTTTCTTTGTACCATTTGCACGCTGTTTCCTGGCATCTTCTATTATTTATGGCACGTACAAGCACAGCGTCTGAGGTAACGACAAGAAATTCCTAAAAGCCAAAAGAAACATTTTTATGGCTGTGGAGAGGAGTTTAGAGAGATAGATTTGGCCATGTGATTAGGTGGCATGAAGGGTGTCCCTTTCTCTTATGCGCACCTGTCCATCACAGTGTCATTAACCAATCATAGGAGTCTGTGAGCTCATGTATCCGAAAGAGGGCGGATAGAGTACCCGAGATGCAGCATGAGCTGCAGTTGCTAAGCTCAGAAAGATGCTAAGGTTGGATTCATGAGGAAGCACGTGTTAGCTTCACCCTCCGCAGATATTTGACTGGTGGATTGAATTAGCCAGTCAGCAAATTGGGGAGGAAATGGGGAGCATTTATGTAGTTTTTTTCTCAAACTATGAAATCACTTTCTTGTTTTGTATTCATGAGGCAGAGGCTTATGAATGAATTCTCATGTTCAAGATCATGTAAAGTAGCCATTACCAGAAACAGTAAGGCTGTATCCTTTTCCCCGATTTGTCTTTTCCACAAGGGGAAGTTCTTCCTTTTTCAGGTGTCTCCCATCCCCAAAATTCAGAAACGCTGAAACTAAACCATAGATTTTGGCATATAATTCTTTCCTTTTGGTCTCTATCCGTATTATAGATTTTGTGTAAACATGGACGTGTTGTAATGCAGTGTTTTGCCTCAGAAGGAGGAAACTGGCTGGAATTTGGGCTGTCACTTACTCTTTCCCTCTTAGATGGAGGGAAGGTGGCCAAGTTAAACAGCCTTTCAGAACATACACTGTTTTTTCCACAAAAGCATGTGACTGTAGTTGAAAGCAGCCCTGAAATCAAAGTAGGTGTTTCAAAGAATTTGTACCTGTCCCTTAGCATTATGAACATGGATATGAAACTATAACTAGAAATTTTGTTGGAAATGTTCTTGCTATAATTTTCTTGCTCCAGGAAAATGATCAAATGTCATTGATGATTCTTCGTTCCTCAAATCTCAACGATCATCCTATTAAATGCTCTCTAGAACCAAATTTTCCCTGTGGATCAGTAAAGCACATCTGTGTATCTACATATATATGTCTGTCTATCTATTTCTAGGTCCCGCCCCCAAAAGTGGGTGTTGCTTTACAGTAGTAAATATCAGCAAATGTCATCAAACTGACTTCCTGTTCCAGCAGGAAGTACAACATACAGAGCAGAAACACCGCCAAGAACATTTCATGGTTCCGTCCTATTTCTTGTGAAGTCTTCTAAACGTTTTTAAGCTAGAAATCGCATGATGATGAACTTCAGGCTGGAAGTTCCCCTGACTTGTTTTTGTGATTCGATTTGCTGACCAGACGTGAAACTGAGCCACCAGGTGGTTTTGACCCGCATCCACTCTTCCTTGTGTCTCGCTTTTGTTCAACCTTTCTGAACTTACAGAAGTCTTTTGTAGTCTGCATCACTAAAAAGTCTAAAAATACTGTGATTAAAATCCTGTTAGAGAGGCTTTACGTAAAACAAGTTTGTACAGCTGCCACAAAAACACACACGTCACACATTTTTCTTTCACATTAGTGATTAAGAAATATAAGAGAAGTTGACATCTAGGAGAGGACACACCCACTAACACAAAGCTGACACGGCCACGCGGAACTCTCTCACCAAAGCAGTCAGGCGGGTTTTCTATCAGAGATCCAATTGGATGAAACTGAACGCTGTATTTAATCCCTCTGGGCCACGCCCACTCCTCTCAGGACAGGATGTTGGGAAGAGGCGGGGCTTCGTTGGACGAGGAAAAAGAGAATAAACAAAGGAAGCCCATCAATAACAATATAAAGCCTGTACACAATGTTCCAGAAAGATCTTTTGTGCAGAGATTTCATTATTCCTGACCTGATGTTTTAAAATATAAATCTATTTATATACTTGGAACAAAAGAGCAATCCATTTATTTGTAAAACACAATAAAAATATCTAGGTACAATAGACAGATAAACGTATTTATTTAAAAGATCAAAACAAATATAAAATTTACATCAGATTTTGTGTCTTAATTTAAAAATTGTAATAGTGGGAACCATCCTGATGTCCAGTGCTAACTGCAAAGACACTGCTAATCCTTAAATGGTCATAAAAATCATCAGAAAAGATTTTTTTGCCTAAATTTTCATCAACTATAATTGTTTCACGTAATAAAAAACACCAGTGAACTATAAAGATTGTTAATAATTGAATACATTTATTAATCTTTTCAAATAATCAAGATATATTGTGTTTATTAGAAATTTTACATATACAGGTGCATCTCAATAAATTAGAATGTCGTGGAAAAGTTCATTTATTTCAGTAATTCAACTCAAATTGTGAAACTCGTGTATTAAATAAATTAAGTGCACACAGACTGAAGTAGTTTAAGTCTTTGGTTCTTTTAATTGTGATGATTTTGGCTCACGTTTACAAAAACCCACCAATTCACTGTCTCAACAAATTAGAATATGGTGACATGACAATCAGCTAATCAACTCAAAACACCTGCAAAGGTTTCCTGAGCCTTCAAAATGGTCTCTCAGTTTGGTTCACTAGGCTACACAATCATGGGGAAGACTGCTGATCTGACAGTTGTCCAGAAGACAATCATTGACACCCTTCACAAGGAGGGTAAGCCACAAACATTCATTGCCAAAGAAGCTGGCTGTTCACAGAGTGCTGTATCCAAGCATGTTAACAGAAAGTTGAGTGGTAGGAAAAAGTTTGGAAGAAAAAGATACACAACCAACCGAGAGAACCGCAGCCTTATGAGGATTGTCAAGCAAAATCCATTCAAGAATTTGAGTGAACTTCACAAGGAATGGACTGAGGCTGGGGTCAAGGCATCAAGACGTGTCAAGGAATCTGGCTACAGTTGTCATATTCCTCTTGTTAAGCCACTCCTGAACCACAGACAACGTCAGAGGCATCTTACTGGACTGTTGCCCAGTGGTCCAAAGTCCTCTTTTCAGATGAGAGCAAGTTTTGTATTTTATTTGGAAACCAAGGTCCTAGAGTCTGGAGGAAGGGTGGAGAAGCTCATAGCCCAAGTTGCTTGAAGTCCAGTGTTAAGTTTCCACAGTCTGTGATGATTTGGGGTGCAATGTCATCTGCTGGTGTTGGTCCATTGTGTTTTTTGAAAACCAAAGTCACTGCACCCGTTTACCAAGAAATATTGGAGCACTTCATGCTTCCTTCTGCTGACCAGCTTTTTGAAGATGCTGATTTCATTTTCCAGCAGGATTTGGCACTGCCCACACTGCCAAAAGCACCAAAAGTTGGTTAAATGACCATGGTGTTGGTGTGCTTGACTGGCCAGCAAACTCACCAGACCTGAACCCTTTAGAGAATCTATGGGGTATTGTCAAGAGGAAAATGAGAAACAAGAGACCAAAAAATGCAGATGAGCTGAAGGCCACTGTCAAATAAACCTGGGCTTCCATACCACCTCAGCAGTGCCACAAACTGATCACCTCCATGCCATGCCGAATCATCACAATTAAAAAAACAAAGACTTAAACTACTTCAGTCTGTGTGCATTGAATTTATTTAATGCATGAGTTTCACAATTTGAGTTGAATTACTGAAATAAATGAACTTTTCCATGACATTCTAATTTATCGAGATGCACCTGTGTGTATGTGTGTATATATGTGTGTATATGATAGAATTACAGAATTTTATAATATATATTTAAAAAAAAATTTGCATTGTGTATGCTGAGTATAAAACCAAATAAACAAAACGAATATTTCACAATTAAAATAATACCCTGTTTTGATGTTTTGCATGTAGACTCTAAAACGTAAGGAGAAGGAATATGAGCACGAGATGGAGAAGCTGGCGAGGGAGAAGATTGCCACACAGCAGAGGCTGGCCGAGCTGAAGAATGACTTGAGTCAGTGCATGGACATCATGGAGATTGAGCGCCTCCTCCGGCAGACGGTCCAGCCTGAAGACGACCAGGCGTCCACATCAACGGCATCAGGTACCGCTTCATTACTCATTCAGACAAGCATGATAACACAGTGTCTTATTCTTTCAGTCTTGGGGAAACATGTTCCGTCTCATCGATCAGACTTTTTAGGTACGATTGTGTAGAAATGTTCTCCTTGATCAGACATTTTGTTTGTTCTAATATGAATGAATAGCTAGACGTATTTGTCTTAATTCATGATGGATTGCTTTCTTACAAGTGAATTTAATATGAAAATATGCAATGTAAATTTGTTAAATTGTAACACTGGTGCAGTAAATCCTCACTAGTAAGACAGCAGGAGTTTAAATTTCTCCATTAATTTGACTGTTTTTTCCTGAATACCACATTTCTGGAGAAAATTGCTCCTTTGACTGATTTATAAATACATTTGCTCATAGCCAGTTTGATAAACTGCCCTCTGAGGGCAAACACAATGAAAGTCTGTTTTTTAACATTTACCATATCAACTGTTAACTGAAATTTAACGTGAGAAGTGTGTTTATGCCGTATAGATAAATGATGAACTGTATTCAATGTAAATGTATTAATTACCATCTAGAAAAACTCAAAAATTATGTGATCGATCTTTCTGCAGAAGGCGAAGACAACTTCGAACAGGATGCAGAAGACGGAGCCCCGCCGTCATCCCGCTCCTCGGTCCTAGGATGTCATCCGGCACCGTCTGAGCCACGCGGCCCCGTTCTCCCTCCTCCACCGTCCATCCTCCCGTCCCACATTACTTTCCAGCACAAACCGTCCACCCCTCCACAGCCCCAGAACACAGTCATTGCTCCTCAACCCAGTGTCATTGCACACGCCTCTGTGTCTCATGCCTCAGTCATCCAGGCGGTCAACCATGTGCTACCGGCTGCTTCCAAATCCATCAGCCACATAACCGTGCACCCGGTGACCCTTTACCCGCAGACAGTGGCCGTCTCACAGCCGCCAGTTCTGGGCCACATTACACAGACACTGGCTCAGCAGCCCCAGAGCCACAGCCATGTGAACGGTGCAGCAGTGGGGCAGCAAGGTGCCATGGTGGGAAAACCCACGGCTGTAGTGGCCCACCATCACACAGGTCTCGTGGGGCAGGCGGTGCTTAACCCAGTGACAATGGTGACTGTACCGCCTTTTCCTGTCAGCACACTTAAGCTAGCATGAGACACGCAGGATTTTGTGTGTGTGATTTGTGGCATGTGAAGAACATCTGAATGGTCAGAAGAGCACAGGACTTTGTTATGAATTTAGCATCATGAGCGTGCCTTGCTTAACGGCATGCCTAATCACGGAAGGGTCTCTAGTCACGTAGACTGAACGACAAAACACGTGACGCACTTGCAAAGCTTCAAATCATGAAACGATTCACAGCGAGCGAGTCACAGGAGGTGCTAAAAACAAACTATCCATTTCACTCCCTCTCCACCCTTCAGTCCTGCTCCTCCTCCTCCTCTGATTAGCTAATCGTACTTAAATGTCTCAGGCATCACTTTCTCATCCAGTCATAAAGAAAAAAAACATTAAAAAAAAAAAACAGAAACAAAAATCAGATGATCAACGAGAATGCATGATTTGTTGCATTATTATCAGAAAATATTATTGGGCTGGCAATTCGATAATCCGTAAATCTAGAAGTGCCTAACCTGTGGTCTAAGTCTAATGGCGCCCTCTGCTGCTTACACATAGCCCTGCTGTGCTTTTTCAGAGAGACTGCTTGACTTGTCAACCTGTCCTTTTTTGCAATGTCAGCCGCAGGCAGCGATAGTGGGCGTGATTGCTGTCCTTAACACACGGACTGTGAAACAAAATGAAACGGAGCAACCAGGATAGCACTGAAACATTTGAAACAGAATCAAGCAGTTAGCCTACAAACGCATTTCTTCCATTACAGTTGTGTTGCCGATATTTCTTCACAATGCGATTATACCACTAAATTTCCAAAGTCTTCTACTGGACACGCAACTCACTTCCACAAAGAAGCAGTCTAATGTTAATCCTCTAGTTATTTACCTGTTGTATGAATGTCAGT
The DNA here is from genome assembly GCA_033459395.1 of Hemibagrus guttatus. NCBI lineage: Eukaryota > Metazoa > Chordata > Actinopteri > Siluriformes > Bagridae > Hemibagrus > Hemibagrus guttatus. The sequence goes on along the minus strand of JAUCMX010000014.1, from coordinate 18,167,122 downwards.
ATACTGTATGTTAGTTTGTCCTTCAATTTCTTTTTTTTCTTTTAGAAAAGCCGCCTGATCATCACCTGGTCGTTTTTTTTTTGTGTGAGAGTGTGTGCTTACTTTGAGGAGGTGGTATTCACTGTATGAACATTTCCTCAAAAAAACTTTTCTTATTTTTTTTTTTACATTTTATTCTTTTAATTTATGGGCCACTTCAGTTTCTGTACATCGATGAAACCCAATACATGATGCTCTTTTCCCAGCATCCAACATCCCTGTACCATGTAACACTCACGTGACATATTCCTTGTGTTGCTTCCTTATGGTACTTTCCTTTTTTTTTTCTTTTTTTTTCTAAAATCTGTATTATTTACAGCTATACTACAAACCACTTTTTATTTTACTACAGAAAGAAAAACTCTGCTAAGAGGAGTCGATGCTCTGATGTACTGTGTCTCATTGCTACGTACTATCAAATTTAACCAGAACACTGTGATACCCTGCTCTTAATTTACCGTCCCCGCTTCCTTCAAAAGAAAAAAAAAAACACGTCTGGGGCTTTGATTTACACACCTAAAAATCATGGAAAAATCAGAAAATCATGGGATTATATCCACTTTAGATGTGAATTTTTTTCCCCGAATCTGATGACCGATTGATGAGTGAACGATACATGCTGTGCTTTATATTCGGTAAAGAAAAATAACTTACCCTTTTGTAACAAAATAAATTAGTAGTATTTTCATTTTTTTATGTCTATGTATGTGTATATATAAATGTGATGGATATGCACGCATTCACATATACGTGTATGTATTTGCGGATTACACTGTTGCCTGATTTTGCATGTAGATTGCAAATTTTTTGTTTTGTTTAGCATTGATCCCCTCATTATTATTATTATTAAAATTATTGTTATTTTAGTTTATTTTTGGGACCATGTCTAATACTGTATGATGTGGTGGGGACCATTAGACCTCATTCTAACATTGATATTATATATACATATATAAAAATCTGCATTTTTCTCTATGGAGAAAGTTTAAGTTATATATCGCCTGTACATTTTGGGCTGCATTAAAAATCTAATTGTCCACCATGAAATAAAATGATAATAATGGTAATCATGTTGAAATATGCTAGAGTAATTAAAAAAATTACTATTCATAATAAATCTTACATTTACAATTTGATTTGTCCTGTATGTTTGTTTGCCACTGGATAAAATGTATACACAAGGTACTTTGCATGATAATTGTCCAGGATTTTTATTTTATTTTTTACTTTTACAAATTAATGACTGGATATGACCTATTCTGTATCAGTTTCCATGCTGCATCTGCTCTTGGATCCTTTGTAGCATCTCTTGCATTCTTTGTAGCTGCACATAAAACACACACACACCAAATCAGAGAGAAGAATAACACCACTTAAACACTAGTTAAACCATACCTACAGTATTACTACTTGTATACACTATATAGCCAAAGGTTTGCGGATGCCTGACCATCAAGCCCATATGCGGACATTCTGCAAAAAAGGGAGTTCTTTGAAGTGGAAGAACTTGAGTGTCCTGAGCAGAGCCCTAACCAGAGCCCCCAGTCCCCTAGTGCCTGATAGCACTAATGTTCTAATGGCTGAATTAACACAAATCCCCACAGCCACGCTCCAGCATCTACTGAGTAGAAGAGCTCATTATAACAGCAAAGGAGGACTGAGATGAGATGTTCAAAAAAAAAAAAACACACAAGTGTGATGGTCAGGTGTCCACAAACTTCTGGCCATAAGGTGTATTACATATAAAGGCTAGAGAAAAGATGGCTCCATCTGGTTGGTCCTGCCGTATTATACTCCATACAAACGGCCAGTGAGACACATTCCAGCCCTGTAAGTTTATTCATTGCAGGTCAATTTTAAATAGAACCCACTAGAAGTGTAAACCTCAGGCGTCTACGATATATGAGATTTTTTCGATTTTCAAACTGAAATCTGATGCCATTGGATCCAAAACAATGGCATACAGTAGAATCTGATTTAGTAGCCTCTGATCGACATGAGACCAACTTTGCTCAGAATCTGCGTACCCTTAATAAATGATGATGATGACAGAGACGGACTAAGTATCAAAGTTATAGCCCAATCACTTTAGTGTTAGTTGAATCAATCATTTATATTATTTATCAGATTGTAGTTTCTTTGCATTATATTATTTGTTATTTATCATTTCATATGTATTTAATCTTTTGATGCTGAAATTTATAATCAGTTATAATCCACAACTGAATTATAAGCACTGACTCACTTCATTTCTAACCTTTTCAAAGGTTGCAACGTTCCAAATTGTGTTCGACCCACCACACTTAACCTAGACTCAGATGAACATCTTTCTTACCTCCTCATCTTTCTCCCAAATGAGCCGCTCTGTTTCATCGTCCAAAGGCACCAGAGGTAAGTCTGTATTGCTGTCTCTCAAATATTTACACAGACTGCCATGAGTAGAAAAAGAAATAAGTTCTATCCACAAAAAAAATCAACCTGAGAATAATAATACGTGCAATGAATGGGTTTATTTGCATTTGTCGTACTATAAACATCTGTGGATCTTTCTAGAAACCTCATGCCCTTGAATTCTGGATAACACATTATTGCTGGCGTACACAAAAATGGCTATGGATTTAACTCTCCTTGATGGACAGTAATTTTACCATAGTTCATTGTGGTGCTATGGAAGATTTACAAAATTTAGATTTTACTTTAGCAGCAGTTTGACTACCACTGCAAATAACAGTTTCAGACAAACATAATTTTAAACATTGTTAATGCAATGAATCATCTTTGATCCAGTGACTCTTGTTCTAAAAGGCTCACTGAGTCATTGACTTTAATAGTTTGTGTTCCTGGTGGAAAGAGGTATACAGAAATATTACACACGGAAGCGTAACTAGCCAATCAGATCGCAACCTTTAACCTTTAACTACCCCCATACTGCTTTCCCAAGTTTTCCAGGCGTCAGACATCCTCATGTTAGGAAGCTAGATATTTAGCGTGAGACTATGAAAGTGACCTCTTGTGTGCTGTGTGCAGACCTGCGTTTTCTCTCTCTGACCACCATTAGTGTCATGTTCCGGATGCACTCAGAGCGGTAGTTCTCGTAATGGGTTTCCTGCGTCACGTCCTTTAGGTCCTGCATGTGGGTACGAATCAGCATGTTCCTAAGCTTCAGGAAGTCTGAGTGGGCAGGGTTTTCCACTGAAAACATACATATCATCAGAAATATTATGTAGTGCACTGTGTACTGGATCATTAGGCAATAAACTGTGTATGTGACTAAACATTTGAAGCTTTAATAGTTTGTAAAGGAAGCTTAAAATTATTCCAACTGAATAAGATTGTTTGTGACTGCAGTTACTGTTTGATTCAACACAGTTTGTTTTTATATTAATATACTGTATTTACTCAACAAATACACAACATAGATTCTTCATTAATTTCTCTATATAAAACTGTTTTTACATTCTATAGTATTTCATTCATTCATTCATTGCCTACCGCTTATCCGATCTATTCTTGGGTCACGGGGAGCCTGTGCCTATCTCAGGCGTCATTGGGCATCAAGGCAGGATACACCCTGGACGGAGTGCCATCCCATCACAGGGCTCACACACACTCTCATTCACACACTACGGACAATTTAGAGACGCTAATCAACCTACAATGCATGTCTTTGGACCGGGGGAGGAAACTCCCGAGGCATGGGGAGAACATGCAAACTCCACACACACGGCAGAGGCGGTAATCAAACCCCCAACCCTGGAGGTGTGAGGCAAACATGCTAACCACCAAGCCACCGTGCCCGATCAGGTTTATTGCATCAAAAAAAAAAAATTAACAGTGGAATGTGCTGGTATAGGAAATGAATCAATAATGGGGTGGTGTGATACATGCTACCACAATGAAGTTGATTATTCATTCATTCATTCATTCATTGTCTACCGCTTATCCGATCTATACTCGGGTCACGGGGAGCCTGTGGCGTCATTGGGCGAAGTTGATTATTTATGCCCTAAATTTTTTATTAATCTTAATTGACTGCAATTTGCAAACAATTACATAAAACAACACATCACACCCTCCGATTCATTTAGAATCATCTTTAATGTTGTGGGCCAACTGTAAAACATTAGTTCCTGTTGTCGCCTACTAAACAATGATTTCCTCAACAGCCTTTTTTTCTCTTTCTTTCTTGGGGTTAATAATGCAAGAAACCACAAAATTGTCTGTCGTTTACTTCTAATTGTTGCAAAGCACTGACACGTGAGACTCTTCCCAAAAATGCAAAGCCCACAAAAACGTCCTCATCCAAAATGGCACGTTTTTTTATCTTATGTGGACTGTCCAACATACTGTCCAACAGCCCCTGTGTACATTGATACTACCAAAACAATGTCTTGTAGGAAGCCAGACATATAGAAATTTAATAAACATATGATTTATTGCTAAAGTACATTATTTATTGTGGTGTAACCTCATTTATTTTTTATAATTTAAGCTACTGTTAATGTTACTGTTAAGTCAAACCTCCATGCTCGTGACAGGCCTAGTCAATTATGCAAAGTATTAGAAATAAAAAGAAATGTAAAATGTGCAGAGCTATATAATACCTTCAACCACACCCCAAGAATACGCACGGCCTCTGACTCTCCTGCCTTTGATTTCAACAAGAATGTTACTGCCGACCACAGCAAAGGGAATACTATCCTACAGAGAACAGAGCACATAATAGACCAATCAGACCTCAAATGAATGACAAACAACAGAAGAGAAAGAATACAAAGCCTTAATGGTGGCCTTGAATTGACTCAATATGTAACAACCGACACATGATTTTTGGCACATGACGTTAAAAAAAGTATGAATTCTTTGCTCACTTTCAGGTCTTGATCTTGGATTTTAACATCATCATCAGAGTCCGAGTCGCACTCAGGGAACTGGTAGATGTTGATCCCGAACCTCTCAATCTCCTCTCGGATCTGGATGAAGCAGGACATTAAGGCCACGCTGTCATAAACCTACACACTCTTGTGACATAAAAACAAGATGGTGACACGAGCACCTTTTTTTTCTTCCGTGCCAGTTCCAGTGGTGTGAGGCAGTCTGCTTTACCCAGCACAGGCACTAGGTTGACCTTCTCATGCAGAGCACTCATAAACTCCACGTCGACCGGCCTGAGGCTAGAGACACAGTTATTATAAATAGATAAAATATTGAATTTAATAATTATGTAATAAATTCTTAATACAATAAATTATGCTTAGGTTTTGTTTGTTTTTTTTGTTTTGTTTTTTTACCCATGGCCATATGGTGAGATAAAATAGAGGCAGCAATGTACTCGGTTGTCCTGAATGTTCTTGCGGTTCAACCCACTCTCGTCCCTGAAGTACTGCTCAAACTGATGGTCGATAAAATCCACAACTGGCTTCCAGCTATCAAGAGTATAAAGGCATGTTAAAAAAAACTATGGCTACGTCCTGTGGACTCCTGACCATTATGTGCTTTCTGAGCATCCCATTCCAGATTTGGTGTTCGTTTACAGTTACAACATTCTCCATTCTTCTGGGAAGACTTTCCACTACATGTTGGAACGTGGTTGTGGGGATCTGTGTTCATTCAGCCACAAAAGCATTAATGAGTTAAAACACTGATGGAGGTCTGGGGTGCAGTCAATGTTCCATTTCACACCAAAGATGTTCTGTGGGGTTGAGTCATAGTCTTGGGCTCTGTGCAGGACACTTGAGTTCTTCCTCTCCAACCACACTATGTGTTCATGGAGCTCGATTTGTGCACAGGGGCATTGCTACAGAAATCGAAGGCATCCAATACATGTGTGTGCTTCCAACTTTGTGGCAAAACTTTGGATGTGAGGGTCAGGTGTCCACAAACCTTGGGCTATATAGTGTATCATTACCTCTCAGTGTTGTTGACAGCATCTCCAAAGCCTGGTGTGTCCACAATGGTGAGCTTGAGTTTCACGCCTTTCTCCTCAATGCAAATGGTATGTTTGGTGATTTCCACCGTTTTGCTGATCCTTTCTGTACACAGGGAAAACAAATCGGCAAATCCGCAATATTCCATAATTCTTAATTAGGAGACTATTTTAAATCCATTTAAATTTTTTATTACCCAAAGAACAAAAAAATGTTTTTTATTTGTTGAAATAATATATATAATAGATACATACATATAAGTCACCAAATTGTGTCCGGCTTGCTATTGCTCAGTATACACTGTATATGAAACCTTTCTGACTTACCTTCAGCATTTAGCAGTGTCCTGTCCTTGTAGACATCTGTTAGGAAAAGACTTTTGATCAACGTGGACTTTCCCAAACCAGACTCCCCTAGAGAGATTTTGTAAATCAATTACAAAGAAGTACGCGTTAATAAAATATCTTCTGAATTGTGATCTTTCTTCTGTGAACTCACCAGCTACCATCAGCGTAAAGGCAAAGCCTTTTTTCACAGATTTCCTGTGTACTTGGTTGGGAAGTGTTGCAAATCCAACATATTCCATATCTTGATCCTTAAAATAATTACAGAGAATAATTACAAATGAACAAACAAATTAGAAGGTTGATGTAAAACTCTCTTGAAGACTTCAGACATTACCCCAGGAGAATCATAAGGATCTAGTCTACTCCAGGGGCTCTTAGATCGTGAAGGACTAAGCGGAGGCTCTAGAGAGCTGTGGGAAGTGAAGTGACAGCGGCGCAGCAGGTCTGGTTCTGAGCCCTGCAGGTTTCTTCCCCTTTGACGCATGAAAGTGGGGGTGCCAGGGGTGTGAGGACAGGTTCTGCCATCCAGGTCCCTGTCCATCACACGTGTCTCTCGACTAGGAAACGTGTGTCCTGTTCTGGGGGGCAAAGCTCTCATGGTGTACACCGGCTCTGTGTCCTCAGGATCCTCTAAAGATAAACTGGACAACTGATCCATGCAAACAGAAAGTTTATTGATATTAAGGATGTTGAGTGTGAATTTCTATTTTTCAGTCCACTTTCTAATGAAAAAAAAAAGCTTATAACATCTATAAAAGCATTTTCCCTTTAGAAACGATTATAAAGGAGCATAAAAAGATCCAAGATCCCACAGCCTTGTCTTCAACCTTATTAGAAATTACTGTATTGTTTTGTTATTGCTTCTTAAACATGCTTAATCTTTTTTTTTTTTTATTTAATGATTGTTATATCTCTTGTTAAAAGAAACAATGCATATTTACTGTCTTGCCCTCTATCTGAGAATGAGTTTAAGATGCTGTTCAGGTTCTGTAAGGGGAAAAGACATATTCTTTTATTTTTGTTATTTAACTTAAGCTAGCAGAGATTGGAGAAGAGTTGGAGGATGACCTGAAAGCAGCAGGAACAACAATTTCAATACATTGAACAATTAGCAACGATCAGCACTGCAATCATCTCCAAAGCTAAAAAAAGAAGCACAGAGATGCATTTCAAAAATATGCACCTGAACCTTCAGATAAATCAGAACTCTGCTGGAACAGTATACTCTGGTCAGACAAAACAAAAATAGAACGATGTTCCCTGTTTTTTTTCACATTAAGATATATCTACGTTTATCCTTATGAATACATATTGTTTGCTCATACTTATAATTACAAAGTTAAAAGACACTGTGTGTAAATTTGAAGTGGATAAATGCACTAGAAGTAGATTAAATAACAAAACTAAAAGTTGTTTCCTTTCACAGGCTGCTCTTCAAAATCCCATTTGCCCTGAAAATGCAGCATGTTACTACCCTTAGCTCTTAAGCAGTGTGTATTCATTCTGTCACTTCTGATTAGTGAGCAGCCGCTTTAGCACGATTAAATCCTCACACTAATTCCCTGAGCTGCACTAAGACATTGGAGACAGGTTGCAGAAGGCAGGGTCTTTTTATTTGTTCACACCTAGGGCAAAAGAAATGAAAATTTCATTTTTAAACTTAATGCACAGCTTTCATACCTCATGTTCTAGACCGAGTGCATGTGTAAGCATGGAAAAAAAGGGACAACATAATCATTCAAGCACAAAAGCACTATAATTCTTTGAGTGACCTAGTGTTTTTATATACTGTTTATTTACTACATTAATAATGTTTTGACTGCTAGAATCATGTTAAAATGATTGCTTGGTAATTAAATATCGATTACAATGAGTATTGATGTGACAAATAAAATTTGAAATTGAATTACAATAGATAATTGTGTAGAATCTTTCACGGATAAACATTAACACTTCAAAAGACATGAAAAATGAATAAAATTGAACATTTAATATTTCTCACCATGCTGTTTGAACATTGCCCTGATGAAGCGATCCGTGCTACGTCTTGGGCAATCCATCTGTCCTGAAAATCGAACTGAGCCCAAATGCGTTGCCGTCTTCTTTGTGCTTGTCTGTGCCTCTGTCTTCTTTAGTGTGCTCGCTCTCCGTGGGGATTAAATGACCTTCTGAGATGTTCTGTACAGTTTTCACGTCTTATACATAGCAAAATGCAGTTAATCTTTGTGTTAATTAAGCTCTGCCAGTGTTCACTTATGTGATGCTGCGGGTACTGGATCCACCCTGGGGATTTCGATGCTCGAATCCATTACTAAGTCATCATCCATCACAAAGTTTTACAAAATCCATCTCAGATGATACTTTATACCACAGCACTGCTGAATTCTCAAAACTGACTGGTGAAAAGGTGTTAATTCATTTTCTACAACTGCAGATTTGACAGCAGTACCAGTCACAACATAAAAGATTTATTGGTATCTAGTGAGCTTTATAACTGTCAGTAACAGTAATATGTACTTCTGCTGTTTATGTGAAGTGATAACACAAACATTATTTATAATTATAATATTTATTATAATATCATTGGGCATGTTCGAGTATGTTTAGCAGAGTTTAAAAACTCAAAAATTTTAAATTCAGAACAAAGAGTCCATGTTGTTGCATATTTCCTGACATTTTATTTGATCTTCCAATATTCCCAGCAGTGCATATTCCTTCAATATCATCCTTCAAACACAACCCTAAATGGACAAAAAAAGGGATAAATATCTACATAAATATTTTTTTTTTATAATGAAATAAAAGCTGAAAGCAGCTTGTGAGGGTGTTGTTTCCTACCAGATTATCAGCAGGGTCTTGGTTCTGGCACAAGATCTGAGTACGGTAGTTCTCATACAGTGTGTCCTCAGTCAAGTCTTTCAGGTCTTGCATGTGTGTATGTACCAGCATGCTCCTCAGGAGCACAAAGTCACAGTGAGTGGGGTTCTCCACTGCAAAAAGACATGAGGTAAAGAGAAATGGAAAAAAAAAAAACAATTCAGTTGAGAAAGAAACATATACTATGTGAGATATTTAAAATACATTTTAAACCCTACTTTTTTTTCTTTTTTCAGGTGTATACAGAAGTTCAATTATGTGCACTATGAATCCAATCCAAACAACAGCAAACTCAGCAAATGCATCAAATTCTTTTGCATCAGTCTCAACAAACGAATTAAATTGTTGTGAATGCGCCCTAAATGTGGTTTTACACATAATCACAAAGCTAATTCATCCATCTAGTACCACATACCTTCTACAGTACCCCATGGATAAATACGAGCTCGAACCTTCCGGCCGTTTCTCTCGACTGTTGTGTTGCTCCCAATTACTGCGAATGGTATGCTCCTCTAAAACAGAACAATGAAAATTAGAAACAATATATGATCTCTGTGAGCATCATATGTCCATTACAATGCACAAGATGTACAATAAAATGCATGTATGCAATATAAGGTGTACTTTAAACCTGCAAAAAGAATTCTAGTATCCCATCACCTTCAGGTAAGAGTTGTGCTTTCTCAGGAGTTCATCATCATCTGAGTCACATTCAGGGAAGTCAAAGATTTCGATCCTGTGTCTATCAATCTCATCCAAAATCTGTGGGGACAAAAGGCAAAGTGTACTATTAATCATTAAAGCTCATCCTAAGAGGAATGTGAAATTTCTCTCACCCTGGTTTTCATAGAATGGGTCTCTGAGCGAGTGAGGGTGTCTGCTTTAGCCAGCACAGGCACTATGTTGACCTTCTTATGGAGTGCCTTCATGAACTCTACATCAACCAGTCTGAGGCTGCCACAACAGAGGAACACCAAGAGCATATTAATATTCTCTTCTAATCATGCTGACAAACAAGTGTCTATGTGCATAGGTATGTCCTGGAAAAAAGGTCAGTGCTGTTGCTGATGCTCATTCACACAGGTGAGTTCACAATACCCTAAAAATTACCAAAAATACCAAACATTGCTGGATTCATTTGGGCTGACGTGTCAAAAGTGTTGGGTTTCCCTTGTTTCCCTGAATGAACATGATCAAATAAAAAATGTGTGAGTCGTATAGGTTATTACATTCATTTATCAGTCATATAGGTTATGTTTTTCTGACAGTTTTTGGACCTGTAATACAGGTAAAGAGTCAATGCTGTTAAATCAAATGCTAATTGATTAATCAATTAGCAGCTAATGCTAATGCTGTTAAATCTATCATGCTAATTGAGTCAAGATAATTGCACAAGTAGACGTTATTATGGCAAATGTCATTACTTACAGCTGATGGTGTTTCTATTACATCTGTAATTAATCTTAATCTAACTTAAGGTACAAAACAAAATTCTGACAATACTATTTTTTAGAGAGTATTAATAAAGAGTATTAATATATTACACAGTGGCCATTAAGGAAAAAAACACATGAAGGTATTTTGAAAGTCAGGATTATTACCCGTGTCCACTAGGTGAGATGAAATATAGACAGCAATGCACCCGACTGTCCTGAATACTCTTACGGTTTAGACGGATCTCTGCCTTTCGATACTTCTCAAACTGTTGGTCGATATAATCTACCACAGCTTTCCAGCTAAGGGCACAACCACACAACTTCTAGTTATGTTTCTATCCTATATTTTGTGTGTCTTTTAGGAAGGTAAGACTAACAGTTAAATTCATGTACATAAAATAAACAGCATTTGCAAAAGCTCCTCTGTTCCTAATGCATGTTTTTCTTAAGTGGTTTAATAGACATAAAACATCACTCTACTTCATACAGTTGTACGTAGTTGCTCTTTAGTGCTTGGAAGTTCTAAACTACCTGTTAGTGTTGTCGAGAGCATCTCCAAAACCTGGAGTATCCACAATGTTGAGGTGTAGCTTAACTCCCTTTTCAACAACTTCTACTCTCTTCTTGGTAATTGTTAAAGTCTTATTTATCCTTTCTGTGCACAGACAAAACCTTTCTGATCAGTCTTTTGAAGCTGCAGCAAAATTACATACAAATTAACATTTGGATTAACCTCACCATCATAAAGAGTCCGGTCCCTGTACAGATCTGTGAGAAAGAGACTGTTGATAAGAGTGGACTTGCCCAAGCCAGATTCGCCTGCAACCATGAAAGATAAACTCACTATGGTTTTACATATACAGATATATAAAAATCATTTAATGATGTAATTGTGATCTTAAATGTAAGAGGGTTTCTCATGAATATTGTGTACAATGAGAGCAATCCATCATATTTCTAATGCACTAGCCTCTATAAACAGCTATATTTAATGAATACTCTTGTATAGCGCTAATTTTTCCTAAGTAAACCATGTTGCACACTGAAACTTATTTTTTATAGTAATACTATATCACCTGACGCTCAATAGCAAGAAATGAGAATGTTGGTTTTGTTGTGATTTGTAGTGGTGATAAAACTGCACTGAAAAAATTTATTTGCTATTACATTCATCTTCACTACTACAACTACTTTATCCTCGTCAGGGATTGTCCACCTGTCCAGTTTTGGCGATTCTGTATCCTCAGATTTCAGTCTTGAGTAGAACCTGATTTTTCCTTCTGCTTTTAAAGTCCATCTGCCTCAAGGTTCTATCTCAAAATATTTCATATTGAGATGCTTTTCTGCTCACTATAGTTGAAAATACTAGAAATTTTAGTTACCATAGACTTTGGCCAATCTCATCTGGCCTCTATCATCCTATATTTCCACCTGCAGAACTGTCGCTCACTGAATGTTTTTTGTTGATTTTCACACCATTCTGTACAGAGACTCTTGTGTGTCAAAACCATTTTCTGAAATCCAGCATCGACACAAGCCCAGGTCACTGAGATACACATATGGTCCCCATTCTGATGTTTGATGCGAACATAACTAAACAGTCACTAAAGCTACATGAATTTATAACCTGTGCTGCAGCAAACAGGTGTGCAAGTGTTCCTATAATAGTGAATAGGTATTGATGTACATCTTCAGGAGCTCTTAAAGATGCCAGCTTGTAACATAACTCTATCATGAGTGTTACGAAAGAAGCAGGAATCCAAGAGCAATTCTAAGAAGAATGCAGAAGTGTTTCTATTTTCAGCAGATGGATCCAGAGGAAACTCATGCAGACATGGGGAAACTCCTGAGCTCAGGATCAAATTAGAGACCCTAAAGCTATGAGGTACCCCAAATTTATTAGTACATAGTAAAATATTTTCATTTACTCTCACCTACTACCATCAATGTGAACTCAAATCCCTTTTTCACTGCTTTTCGTTGGACTTGGCACAGCAGCATATCAAAACCGACATACTCCTTCCCTCGGTCCTTGCGGAACAGAACACAGAGGTGAATAACTACAAGCTTAACAATATTGCCAGAATGCGTACTTTGACATCTGGAAGTTAAAATTTATTAAATTGTGTGTTATTTTTCTACAGTTTTGTTTAAAAGAAAAATCTGACCCTCATGGTGTTTTTTGTGTACCGATACCTCTGAGGGTTTACATGGACTGGAGCATCCACAAGGACTATTTGGGCTGTATAACAGTGGAATAGTGTCGTCATCATTCGGATCCACCTGATGGGCCCACTTGTACATAGGTAAGGGGGATGAATAACGAAGTATGCCCTTGGAGCGGGTCTCCAAGTCTCCTTCTGTGTCCAGTCTGGTATCGTCTGAAGAATCTCTGATGCTGCTTTCTAATTCATTTTCACTCCTGTCTTGTAATGAAAAGCTGGTACACTGGAATAGAAGTATTTAGTGTTTAGGTGAAGCTGATAATATAATGTGTATGGTTGTGAGAATTTCTCTAAACATACCAAGAACTTCTGTTGTAACCCTGCATCTATAGAGGGATAAGAACGACAAGAACCTAATGAGCTCTTCAGGAGTATGAACTTGAAATCACATTGCTAATCAGTAACAGGTATGTTTCTTCATATTTTCATTTTAAAAGTCTTGGACCACCTTCATTAGCCAGCATGTAGCTGCAACCTTCCAGAGGTTTCTCTTCGTCCTGTAAGTCAAAAAAAAAAAAAAGCAAAGCAGTAAAACCCAAGTAAATGCTCTCTTATACTGATTATAAAATAATTATCTTAATTTCTGTATGATGGTAAGGTAAGGACAACGTTTTCCTAGCGTTGTTAGGTGTTTAACTTGCTATTTAGCAATACATCCGCTTTTTAACTATTTAGCTACTCGTATATCGAGCTGTAGGGAATGCCGAAAGATAGCCAGTTATTCACTACTAAACTACATTTAAATGTTAAATACATTAATAATCGTCTTAAAAATAAACTTAGGTCCTAATTAGCTACTCACATTTGCTATCTATTGGGTCCATATTAGCATAGTAGCTTTATGGTTAGCTTTGTCCAGTGATTCCGTTGGGCTAAACTTTCTGAAGTATTTATACGTTAATTATGAATATTTGAATGTGAATCGAGTTCTTGAGTACGTGAGTCAGTTTGTGGCTAGGTTCACCGTAATTAGCTTCTCCCCCCGCATAATCAAATCAGAATGAATCTAAACTTATTCTAAGTGTACAATTTATTTATTTATTTTATTTATTTGATTCATGTAAGATTTATTTGTATTGCATCATCAGTAGTGGCGTGCTGTTCGTTAATGAATCGGCTCTATGAACCGACTCCTGTAGCTGACGTTGAGAACCGGCTCTCATATGTGAGCTAGACTTTAAAGATGTTTTTATTTTAGAGGTGTACGCAATGACGTTACTATTGCAGTGTAGTTTAATTAAAACTCTTTCCTGATAATATTAGACATCGGAGTTGCTTGTTCATTTGTTTCCCGTTTCGAATCCTAATGAACCGACTCTTACTGACAATTATGTGAGCCAAAAGATTGAGCCAACCCCCCCCCCGATAACACATCACTTTATCTTCTTGTTTAATATTTAACAGTACAAATCAGTGCATAGTTTTGTAAATAGAAAAAAAAATGGTAAAATAGATTTAAGTTAGATTCAAGTTGCATAGGTTTATGGACTATTAGGAAAAAGACCTGGTAATACCTTTTGAGGATAGGACAACATGCAATAATTAGTAACCCTGCAGCTACAGATTTATTCCTATTAGCCCTCTAATGAGGCAGTCATATTTCAGTGCAGGTTTTACCTCTTTGTCTGGATTCTCACTGACATTTGCTTTTAAACCATTTCTAATAGAAACCAAACAGAAGCACAGTCCCTGCAGCAACACAAAGACTAGTGAAATACTACAGATTCAGTGGCTAGTTACTTCAGTCAGTTTCCTCCCCAACTGTGTACTTGTATCAGTCTTAAATGACTGTTAATGGTAACTGATTAGACAACTGATACACATGATATCGAGTAAGTGTTTTACACAGTAAATAAGACACTAACATATTTCTGAAGATGTTTTTATTTCAGTTTCATAAAATCTATAAAGAATTTATCCATGGTAGAAATTTTAGGACAAAAAAAAAAAAAGGTCTGCGCTTGAAATAGCCACACATTGTTTATATAAATAAATAATGTGTAGAGATTGTAGAGCAACTTTTACAAAAATAAAGTTAAAAATATACATTAGGTAGTTTGTACCCAGATTTATGTATATGGATTCACATTTTTATAAGTTAGTATATTAGCCAGACAAAAATCCTGCTAACTTCCAATATGTGGCTCAATTTGAACTGTAGACTTATGAACTTGCTTATTTACAACCTCCCATGCCACTATAATTACAAGCTCCCTTATTATTGCTAAATTCAATTGCTAGAGTAAAAAATAGGCATTAAAAGGGAGTGAGGTTTGTTCTGAAATGCCCACACCCATGAACGAATTGTCCCTTCACAGTTTGTTCTTAGCTTTTCCACAGTTTCTTCAAACATGGTGATGAAGTAAACACTGAGCATCACTCCTGATGTGACACTCGCCTCTCTTTTTGTTCCGACTGGAAACCATTCTTATGCTGAATTTCGGTGTGGTTTTCCCAAAAAGCTTTCTGCACCTTATCCAGATCTGAGATCAGAGGAAGTCTCATGTCCAGATGCATCAGCAAGCTCTCTAGCCATTCTTCTAGCTTGGCAAATGAGGGCCTAGAACAGAAAGCATAAAAAATAAATAAATGAAGTCTATGAGCATGGTCATCTGCACATCCATATTCTGCAGAAGCGAAAAAGATTTTAACCCTACCGCTTTTCAGCTTCTGTGTCACAGCAAAGAGCTGCAAGAGGAAAGAAGGCTGATGGACATTCTGCTGGATAGTAGCGGTTTAGAAATTCCTTGACACCAAGTCCAAATTCCATAGTGCGGGGGAGATAGTCTGGATCTGCATAAACTCTGCCAATAATCTGGTGCAAAGAAATGAATGTATGTTTACACTGTATGTATAAAAATAATGTAGTATCTCATTCATATTTAAATAGTGATTACCTCACAGAGAATGATTCCAAAGGAGAAGATATCAACACGTTCATCATAGCTAATTCCTTAAAGATGAATAATAAGAAGAGGAAGAACATAGAGCTCATGACTGTGAAGAATCAGCAGATGATTTGGTCTGTTTGCTTTACTGCAGTGACTCACCTCGCATCATCTCAGGTGCCATCCAATAGGGGTTCCCTACCACTGTATATCTTTTTTTCCTATGCGGCTTACTCAGCTTTGATGCTTGCTCAGGAGATGGATTCTTTATCTGAGATTTATCCTCCTTCAGAAGTCGGGCCAACCCGAAGTCCGCCACCACAATAGAATGATTCTGTAAACATAAACCAAGACTATTATGTCTGTAGGAATGACATGAAATTGGGACTGAATCCAAATCTATCGCATCCCTGATTACGATAAAATGATAACTGAAGATGAAAGAATATTCACAATAATCGATTCTCCTGCAACACAGTATAATCTGCTAACATTACGCTTTGGTTGCTAAGAAACATAACGGACAATGATTAGGGAATAATGCAAATCTATACAATGGTTTAAGTGAAATGATTTTACTGTTTTAAATTCTGGTTTATTAATACAGAATTCTGTTATTGAAACGTGGTCACAGGTGTGGCTCAACCCATACGACTCGCCTTAGAAAAAGAGCTTAAATTGTGGTCCAGATGAAGCAACATCATGATTGTTATGCATCATTACCTGTCTAACAAAACAGTTATGTGAGTTCAGATCTCGATGGATCACATTCATGGAATGTAGGTAGGCCTAGAAGAAGAACAAAATGAGAGAACAACATGTTTACAAAAGTTGGCTGAGTAAAAACCCTTCATATTGTGAGTATAGTAAAGGTCTGAAAACTACATTCATTCACTATTATATTGAAGCATTCTAAAATCAGGTTAAACTGAAAGGGAAGATCATTTTTATGTAAAAATTGTGTTACCACTTTAGCATTGTGAACATTTTGATAGCTGGTATATGATTACAAACAGAATTGATTTGGCTCAATTTCTTTTCACTATGGCATATGAAATATCTTTATAGGAAAGTAGCCTAGACGTAACATTTTCTTGCCATTTTTATGAAAGACATTCATTGTTTACAACGATAAATTGAGGTGTCAAAATATGTTATAAGGACAAACAAACTCCTTAGTTTGCCAGAATTCATCCTCAGTGACATCCAACAGATTTTCTCACACTTCCACATATATATTTGCATGATATTGTTGCAATCTGAAATAAATACATGCACATAAATCCATGTTTACCACAATAAGTGCTTACCATTCCAGCAGAAATGTCCTTTGCATAGCTTACTCTTAGTTTCCATGGATGATCACTGCCCTGTTGGATAGTTGAATAAAAAAATGCTCATTGCTATTTAATACAATTAAATACAATATTTGATTCCATTAAGTAAGTCATGGATCAGAAACATGTTTAAACCATTTTCTCTATGGTTTCCCTCAGAGTCCCTCCTGGCACATATTCCGAGATGAAGTTTACTCGCTTGTCTTTGTAAAGAACTCCAATAAACTTCAGGACGTTTGGGTGATCCAGACAGCGCATCACTTTGACCTGGAATGACAGTAAATCCAGCTACAGTTAGTTAAAACCCTGTTGAGAAATGAGTTATCCAGTACATGAACCTAATTCAATGATCTCAAACCTCCTTGAGAAATGTTGTCTGGGTCTCTTCATCAAAACGAAGAAGTTCCTTAATCACCATGACTTCACCTGTTTGTTGATGTGTCACCTGATTATAAGCAGAGATAGAAATTGCATTTAATGTGCCATTTTCTTTTGGCTGGCAATTTGTTGTTATAAGTGTAACAAGATCTTTACCTTGATGGCTTGTCCATAGAAGCCCTTGCCAAGAACTTCTCCGTATATCAGGTCGGAGGGACGGAAGATGCGCTGTGTTTTGTCAACTGGATCGACACGCAAAGATTCAGAGCGATTAATGTTTCTTCTGTTAGAGAGCAGCGGCAAGTGGCTTTGGGAACACGGGCTTTTTTCAATGCTGCAACTGCGCCTACTCAGGAACAGGTTAGTAAAAGTGTTCCAGTTACTTTATTTCAAAAGCACTACATTGTAATGTGATAAATTATGGACATTAGTTCCTACATAATGTTTCTGGAGCGGTGGCGGACACCGTGGATGTGGGGCGGGAAGAAGTCTAAATTCCCTGGTTGGTCTGCTGCCTCGTCCAACAGACAAGATCGATCCTCTGGACTAGAAAGGCCACCAGGGTTGTGTTCAACAGTGAGTTTCAGGCAGTGCTCAATGTCATGGATCAACAGGTCAATCTGTTAGAGATTAAAATGTGATGTATTATCACGTATAGGGAATAAGAACAAGATAGGAGTAATGTCAGAGATAAATAATAATAGCTGGGCTGTTTTTTTTTTTTATTTTGCAATAAAACCAAATCCTAAAGTGTTTTATTCCCCTTATACATAATCGATTTGACAATTCTTGCAATTTTTTAAATGAAAAGCATGATGAATGTTTTATTTGTTTATAGTTCACATTATAACAATATTATATTATAGTTTATAGTATTGCTTACATTATAGTAGCCATAAACATTTGTTCTCTCACTAGCTTATGCTTTCACTCTTTCTTGAATGTAATAAGCTTGTCATGTTACCAAGAAACTGCAGAAACTTTTCTAAAGACTTTTCTGCTTCGGAAGCAGATTTACTTTTAACTGTTTCAAAGAACTGACCCTGAAGACTCCTTTAATAAATGTTAAATAAACCGTAGGCATTCTGTCCTTAAGATTTTTTGCTTCAGGAGCAGCTTTCCTTCTGACTGTTCAAAAGCACTGACAATGAAGACTCCTTCCGTAAATGTTAAATAAATATTTCTTTAGAGAAAACCTCACCATATCAACAACTACACATGTTTTAAACATTGGTACTTAGCAGCCATCACACAATTGTGTGTTATTATAGAAGCAATAACGTATCAGAACGAGCACATTAATATAATTTCATCAGCATTTCATTGTGTATATAATCTCTTACCTCATCGAGTGGAATGTTTTGAACAGCTCTTCCATTGATTTCAAGGACAGTGTCTCCAATGTGAATCATTACCTTAATTTCAGGACTGATTGTGGACGTATCTAACCTGGAAAAGGTGAATGGTGCAGAATGAGCCAAGAATTGTGGGTGAGTATCTAAAAAGATGGCGGTATGTATTATATAGACTCACTGAGATACTTTGATAATGGGATCGTTTCCATTGAGAGGGCACTGATCTACAGTGAACGCCAGACCTCTCCTGCTTTCTGCTGTAGCAGGAAATGACACCAGTGCCACAGTGTGAGGAAGCTGGGAACATCCTGTCCCTGGATGCCTCACTGATGCACGCTGATAATAACACTGCTCACTAAAGATGAAGTAAAGAAAGACAGTCACTGGACAGATCCTGGGAAATATTGATATAAAGACTGAACCTGTCTTTTATCATTATATTTAAAGATCTATAAACAGCATTCACATTCCCATACACACATTGAACTTAATTCATTATTTTATAATGTGCCTTAAACACAAACAAACCAGTATAATTTGGAATGCTCCTCTAAAGCATATGAATCGCCATCTCCAATGAACATGCTGCATTGTTCGCAGATGAAACATTCTGAATGATACTTGCGTTCTCCCGCCACCTACAGAGGAAGGAAGCAGATTTGGACAGAACATAAAACTCAAAGTAAAACACAATGAGATAGAGGATGTAGAGGTCAAAGTATAAAGGAAAGGTGGTGGTGACATCAGCACTTGAAATATGAGCTGGATCTGTACAATGAATGAATGAAAGGAAGCACAAATGAGAAAGAGTAGAAAGGTTTGTGTGTCATTTGAGATCATTCAGGCCGTTAGATGAATAATCATTACAATTAAACTATAAGATCATGATGACTCTGCACTATACAGTCATTACTAAACTCATCTTGTGTCTTAAGTGATCTTGGGAGAGTTTCATTATTGGGATATTTGGAGCTTCTTACCATAATGACGCCAGTGGTGATGATCTCTGAGCATCCACAACACTGTTCTCCAAAGCGAGCCCAGTAGTCCTTTTTGCAGAAATACTGTCCATCTCTTTCATAATACCAGTGAGAGAGTGCAAAGTTACACACGCAGCACCTTCATATGGTGAAAAGACAGAGAGTGAAGCATCAACAGCTTGTGACCTTAGATTTTGGTGTTGCATTAGTAATGAAAAAAATCTCAAAGCTATCATACTTGACGTATGCTACATGCTAGTACCTGGTGAGTTTTTAAAGGAACTCCTTATCAGGCAGTTGAGAAATGACAACATATAGTCATCCAGCGTGCAGTCCTACAGCTGTTTTTGAGTGTTTTTAGACATACTTTTATTCATCTTTGTTTTATACAGCAGGTGTATATCCTGTCACCAGCCCCAGTGTACTCATATCATTAACCAGGGTTGCCAGGTTTCCAAAAAATTTCCAACCCAAATACATCTCAAAAAGCACAGTAAAAAAAAAACTGAAACTAGTGCAAAAGCAATTTGAGCTGGAAAGGATGTGAGAAATAAAATTACTCCGGTGCACACACATTTGTTTCTGATGCACAGACTCCATAATTCCCCGTCTTCTACCTCTTCTAATCATTTGCACCATGTCTTACAATAGAAAGCTTCTGTACATCATAGACATACTGTCTGCACTTTGTCTTTATTTGCAGAAATGTGTTAGATTTAATTCTGGTTATTTGCTATAAAACAGGATCAGGGAGGCCTCTAAGTATGCTTCAAAAAAGGGACTTTAGCAACCCTGTCAACAGACCAGTCTGCAGAGCCTTCACCACTTAAAATGTTTATAGAGCGAAAACTAGGATTCCTGCCCCAATTGCCTTCTGTTAGTGTTTGTTGTAGCAAAAAAACTACATAGCTATATAACTATATAACTCTCTATAGCTACAGGAGGTAGTGAGCATGCTGCAACACAACTGAGTATCTTCTAGAAAAGCAAGAAACTCAACAGAACATCGTCTTATATTTATATTTGTTAAATAGCAACACTTTACATCATTACTGCCCCACTAAAAGTGGTAATTAGCATTTCCACAGAACTCATGAAATTGTGAACTGTGCTACTGTTAATATGCTGCTGTTACTGAAAAATCTCCACACACAATTATAGATATTTAAATTCTTAAACCCCTTCATATTTTGCATATGATGCTCACTGATCGTTTACTAGTGCTGTTTTAAAAAGAACTGCTGACAGCACCAGGGGATGTTTACTAAACTCTGTAACATATGTACAGGAAATTCCCCCTTCCCCTTGATAACACGTTTTCTTTTGTTTCGTCGTTCTACCAAACAGAAATGATCACAGCACGACAAAGAAAAAACCTTTTTATGCTTCTACATGCTTCCGCTCTCAGTGAATTGAAAACAGACTGCGGTCTTTCTTCTTGTTGTAATCTCGGGTTAAATATCTTCCGTCTCCGCCCATTTGTTCCTCTCTCACAAACATTTCTCAGAATTAAAATATTTTTTAAAAAACCAGAAAACTCCCTTTTCCCCCAAGCAGACTAAAATTACCCACCAGCCCGACATTCCATGCCCGACATAGGATTAGATATTATCTCAGATTTGTGTTCATGTTTTTGTACCGCAGCAAGCGTTACAGCCAAAAGAGGTGGAGAGACAACAGTAAAAGCTGGATCTCATTAACGTTTCTGAACTCTTCGTACTACGCAAACATGTGAAAGAAAACTGTGCAGTCTCGTAAATATGGTGTTTAGTTCACAGATTAGGAGTTACAAAAAATAACGTACAGGATGTGACTTTGAAGAATTGAAAGTGTAAGCCATTTCCTGCTACAAAGCATTAATTTTAGTGCGAAATTACAAGCAGAAGAACGAGAGCATACCTCATTTGAATGATTTCAGACAGATTTTGTGGAATTGTGAATCAGTCAATCAGCCTACCTTGCGCTTATTCTTTTCATGTAACGCTCGTCCTGTTGAGACATGTGTTTCTGTATAGTATGAACCGGTTGGTGAACTCTCTCTCTCTCTCTCTCTCTCTCTCTCTCTCTCTCTCTCTCTCTCTCTACTTTGGGGAAGTAGAGAGCAAGTGGGAGGAGAGGATCCCCCGCTGTACGAAAATACTCTCTCTACCTTTCCAAATGCATCCAAATTCTAAAGAGTGTCTGTCTTTCTTTACGACCCTGCACACCAGATGAGATTTACTGATCTCATGTATACAAGGAGAACTTTAACTGTGACCGTGTCTCTGTCCCTAACTTTAGCCCGACCCTGTATGTCAGAATGCTCTGATCAGCAGTTAAAGAAGGGATCAAGTTACACTCCCACCAGATAGCTGATATCCTACAGAGTAGGAGCATGTAGAGACCTGCTCATAAATCACCAGAGACTCTCTCCTTCTGTGTGTCAGTGTCAGAAAGGAAGGAAATGATCAGCAGTTCCACTCCAGCTGGAACATGTGTAACCTCCCACTGGTGCTTACAGTCATTTTACTAAACAATTTTTTAATAAAAAATTTACTATGACGACATGAAGTACGACCTGTAAGTCAATAAGTAGTGCTTTAAAGATCTCGTTTTTTCACATTTGACCTATAAAGCAATATTTCCCCGCCCTTTCAGTGATTTCAGTTACAGTTCATCCATTATCCTTTTATAAATAATATAAAAGTAACCTGAACTTTATCATTTTATTTATATAACTACCTTCTGATGTATTTTTCCAGTTAGATTTTCATAAATATCTGTAGCTCCTTTAGAGATGATGATGATGATGATGATGATGGTGGTGGTGGTGTTTTAAAAATTTTAAATGGCATTTGCGTCCAGACTATATTGAAAAAACTTGAATTCATGTAATCATATTTAGGAATATGTTTATGTCATCTACACTCCTTCCCCAAACCATTTCTCTTATTTGTTTTATTCATCCACAAGCAAAATGGCATCTAGCTGGCATTTACTGAATTTTGTATGCAAAAACCTGCAACTTGTGTGAATCCTTTGGGGGAATGAGTTTGAGTGAGCATGTCGGGCAAACTGAAATGTCAGTGCTGTGTTTTTGCCAACTTTTACATTTTTTAATTTTTTTTCCAGAAAATGTGGGTTAGTATTTAACACTGACAGAAAGATTTTACTTTGTGATGACATAGAAGGCTGTTTTCAATTTGTATAATCTTTTCTTCTTGATGAGAGCAAATGTGTAGCTGCTTCTCTGCCTGTTATTTATTCATTCATTCATTGTCTACCGCTTATCCGATCTATACTCGGGTCACGGGGAGCCTGTGCCTATCTCAGGCGTCATTGGGCATCAAGGCAGGATACATCCTGGACAGAGTGCCAACCCATCGCAGGGCACACACACACACTCATTCACTCACACAATCACACACTACAGACAATTTAGAGATGTGAGTCAACCTACAATGCATGTCTTTGGACCGGGGGAGGAAACCAGAGTACCCGGAGGAAACCCCAGAGGCACAGGGAGAACATGCAAACTCCACACATGGCAGAGGCAGGAATCAAACCCCCAACCCTGGAGGTGTGAGGCAAACGTGCTAACCACCAAACGTGCTAGGCACCAAGCCACCGTTCCCCCCAATGTCATTATTTTATCTATCTATTTATATTTGTCTAATGTCACCACCACTTCAAGTAATTTATTATATGATATAGAAAAGAAGTGTTGAAAAGAAGATTTTTGGTCACGTTATGTTACATTGCATTTCTTTTCTGAGATAATGCAATTGCTCTCAATTAACCATAGACAAATAAAGTCCAAAGTCACGTTGTGGAATGATTTCCACAATTAAAATTCCTTACCTTAATCTTTTATTTCGGTATTTAGTTAAAGAAAAAGAAATACATTATATATATATATATATATATATATATATATATATATATATATATATATATATATATATATATATATATATATATATATATGCAAAATGCATCACATGAAAAGAGTTTTATATGATTTTCAAGATTTGTGAAAATCAAAAAGGTAAACATTGGAAACCTGCTGGTAATGAATAGGATTCACTGACTGAACCGTCATTCCCATTATCTCAGGTTTCTTTTCCAAATATCAATACATGATTCACAAATGTAAAAAAAAAAAAAAAAAAAAAAAAAAAAAACCCTCAAAAAACAAAGACAAAACACCCCAAACCCATACAGCGAGAAATCACACAGTAAGAAAATCAAAATCACACATTGCTATGGTTAAATGCATAAGGAACACTAAACCCAAAATAGATTTAATTTAATGAAAAGTAAGTGAAAGAAAGAAAATTCTGATCTCACTATATCAAAAACTAGATGAACTACCTTAAAATCCTGAGGTGTCATGAACATGTATTCCTCAGCATTTATATTATACTTCCTACAGCAGGATGTTTGTTCAATAAAATACTAATACACATGGCAAACACATTGACGTGGAACACATCTATGTTTCAAGAACAGCATTGTTCACTCATAAGGAGGTCTGTTTAAGCTCTCATTAATACACAAAATAAAAACAAATATATATGGCACCATCAAAAGTGAAAAAAGCATGTGTTAAGTATGTGATGAGGTGGCCTGAACCACTTAGCTTAATGACAACTTGATATTACTATCACAGTTTGTCTATTACAGTACATAGCAGCAACATTTCCTCATACAGCATGGCTAAATATGTAGGTATGGAAGTGAAAGTGAAGGCTGAGGTGTAGACACGAATCAGAAATAAACACATCAGAAATCCTGGTGTCTTGAGTTGATTGGTAAGACAGTTTATAACTAATTTATGGTGAGGTTACAGTGAACATTAATTAATGACATGGTGAAAACAGTAAACCCTCAGATGCTGTAAGTATTACCCGGTGTTTGTGTGTGTGTGTGTGTGTGTGTGTGGTGTGTGTGTGTGTGTGTGTGTGTGTGTGTAAATAAGACTTGGGGTTTAAATTGTGCTACACAATTGTGCATGAGTAAGTGCACACTGCATACATCCTTGAATCAAAGCTATGTAAAAAAAAAAAAGTATGATTTGAACATGTCTGTCTCGTGTTACGAGGTGCACTTTGAGCAGGAATACTTTTACTTTTCTCCCAGTAGAAACGAAAAAGTACATTCGAGATTATGCAGTAGCACCACTTGTTCATGAGGTCACTTCTCGCTGCAGGCCTCTCATTTCCTCCTCCTCCCCCCACAGTATTTGCCTTGGCATCCAGCACCTCCTGCAGTCCCAAACACAGCCAAAGAGATTAATATATATATATATATATATATATATATATATATATATATATATATATATATATCGTGTAATGTTTAGTGATTATAAAAATCTCGAGCTTCAATCCGATGGTACATGCATTATGGATGTATTCATATTCCCAGTTAACAACCTGAGGTGGCACTATATGAATGCTGAAATCATTATTCAACCAGTTGTTTTGCTTTATGTCTATTTGTCCATCAGAACTGCTCTCAGGATATTTACATGATATTTATTGTATATTTAAGTATATATACTAAATGTGCACTGTACTGTACCTCTGTAGCCTCCAGCACCTAGAGCACCCTGGAGAGCTGCATATTTTGCTGCTTTAGCTGTAGTAATAATAATAATAATAATAATAATAATAATAATAATAATAATAATAATAAACAAACAGACAGACAGACAGACAGATAAATAAATAAATAAATAAATAAATAAATACACAAATAAATAATAAACAAACAAACAAACAAACATAAATAAATAAATAATATTTACATTACATAGAAAAGCTCTACTGGACCCAACACAGCCAGAAAGAATGATACTAACAGTACAAACACTTTAACATGTACCTCCCATACATCTGGTCCAAACTGGATACTTTACCTTTATGACCACTGCATCATTATATCAGAGCAAATATACTATAAATATAACATTTCATTAAACATTGTTTAACAATAGTGTTCACTATAACTATACTACAACTATACTTCTTTTCTGTTACTGTATTTTTTACAATGATGTCATGGACTTATTTATGAGCAGAATAGAAAAAGAAATAGCCTACATTGTTGAGGTGTAAGCGGTGCACTTCCAGCTCCTCCTGGCCCAGCTCCAGCATAACCTAATATAAAAGAAAATTAATCCATTTATGTATGCCTCTAATTTTTTCTTTCACCCAATCTTCTCCCCAATTTGGTCATTTGCAAGTTACACAGACTAAATATGATATCTGTGTTAACTGTATTAATCATATGACGACTGCCAACTAAAGAAGGCCAAAGGGAAACATGTGCTTCCTCTGAGGAAAATAAAGTCAGCCCATTATACCTTTTTAAACTGCTGTACATGATTTGTAATTGGGAGACATAACACACTCAAAGGATGGCACTATTTGCCCTCTTCTACATACATGAGCTCTCACAACTGGCTAAATTCACAGTGATTGATAGAGAGAGAGAGAGTATGCTGTCCCTCCCAACAAGAAACCTATGCTCACTTGACTCCTGGCCATGAATGGCTGGGGCATCAACAGTATTTGAACTGGGGATCTAATTCTTTGTCCCTTATATGATTTAGAAAGATTTTTTTATTAAAATGGCAGTCAATGATGAGAGTTTGCCTTTGCTTTCTCACAGCTGCTTTCAAGGTGTGAAACAGAGCTTCAGTACCTGGGAGTGGTTGTTGGTAGCCGCCTGCACCACCACCACCACCATATCCTGGCACTCCACTGCCTGCAGAATTTAAAGGTATTAACTTTTTAATACTTAAGTACATCTGAAAGCAGAATTTTTAACTACATTTCTTTTTATAGTATTCTTCTGATACTTTCACTTTTAACTAGAAGTTACTTTCACTTTCAACTGAGAGTAATGTTTTATCCCGGACGAGAGAATACACCGATCTCTATATAAGTTAGAGAAAAAAATACTGTTGTCCTACCTGGCTGGTAACCTTGACCTCCCAAGGCACCAGTGCCATACCCTGTAACAATGGGGAGAAGCAAAATACATGAACAGAGAAAGGTGTCTTACCAACCAACAAGGTGATTTCATTAAAAAAAAAAAAAAAGATCATTGACATTGATTATTTTTGGGGCACCTGATTTACCAGGCTTCCCAACTCCAGCTCCCAGTCCAGCACCACCTGGGTAGATTTGACCTAAAAACAAAAGAATTAGTTGGCTCATACTTCTACATTGGTTTTACTGATGTTAGGCCTGAACAGTTCTTGTAGCTTTATAATGTATCACGACCAACTCCACCTGGGCCACCAAGTCCTCCTAGCCCTCCACCTACACCACTGGGACCTCCTCCTAAAGCCCCACCTGTACCTCCAAGTCCTAGGCCTCCTGCTCCACCCAAACTGCCAAATCCTACAAACACAGGAACATGTTACTGAGCACGTAATAATCCATATAATAACTTAGCTAAGAAGTGGCATCTTAAATTATCCATTGTATTTATTTTGCTCTTTATGTAGGTCAAAATGTGAAGCACTGACACACAAAAATGCATATATATGAAAACAAAATTCATGTATTTGGATTCACGTTGACACTGACAACAGTAAAATCCCAAAGACTTTTTTTTTGTGAGCAATTCTTTCAACTGAGTCTTGAATTGAGTCTAAAAAAAGTGCCTTGGTATTTGTAAGTGGTGGGTTCATATGCAGCAAGTAATTCAGTGTAATCATATCCAAACCTAAACTAAATGTTATATATCTCCTCAAATTTGTAAGACCATTTCTATGTGTTCAGAATTGATTTTATAAAAACCTGCTTGTAGTACTTAGTAAGTGGAAGATTGTGCAATAGTACGTTAGTCATGTAAGTGTGTAGTTTTTTTCCATGAAACATGCATGCAGAGGTGTCACACATCAAACATATAAGGAACAACAAGCTCCCTTTAATTGTAAAAGTTCCACTTTAATTCATCCATATTCAAATTCATACAGCAAATTGTTTCAGAGTAAATATATTAGTGACCACAGACAAAGTTGAATCACCATCACAATTGTGTGGCTATTCAAACAAGCAGCACCTGATTTCCCAGGTTTCCCAGCTCTTAGTCCTGCTCCAGCTGGGTAGCCCAAACCTGGAAATAAAAACACTGAGCTCTTCTACTGCAAATCTGACAATATGAATTGTAAATTAGCAGGATTATAAGGTAGAAATTAAAGATACAACTTGTTTCAGTGGTTCATTAACTAGTTGCATTAAGCAATGTATATTAAAATCCTTTTAGTGTAAGTAGGCTTTTACAGTAATATCCGTTGTTTAATACCTCCTCCTTGACCACCCAGACCAACACCAATTGCACCAGGTCCTCCACCAATGCTTCCTTGACCTCCGCCAACTCCTCCTAAAGCAGTGCCAACACCTCCAGGAACTCCTCCAAGTCCTCCTGGGCCTCCCACCCCACCCAGTGCTCCAGTTCCCCAGTAGCCTGATGTATAAAAAAAAAAAAAAACATTACAAAAAAACTGATTTCTCATTGGAAGAAAAAGGAATTTTCTAGAGACCTACCTTTAGCTGGCTTTCCAGGGCCATATCCAGGACCTGTAAAAAAAAAAAAAAAAAAAGAAGAAGAAGAAGAAGAAAAAAATGGTTGTCATTGGATACATAATTGCTTGAAGACTGTTGTATCTTATCATATTTTGTGGTAGCTTAATGGTTAAGGTGTTGGACTACTGATCAGACGTTGTGAGTTTAAACCCCAGATCCAAGCTGCTACTGCTGGGCCCCTGAGCAAGGCCCTTAACCCTCATATACTCAGTTGTAGAAAAATGAGATAAAATGTAAGTTGCTCTGGATAACGGTGTCCACCAGATGCCAGAAATGTAAATAAAACTACAACTGCACAGACCCAACTGCCACCAAGATCATCAATCTCCAACACTAACCCATACCCAACCTCAATAAGTATGCCTAGTACTGTATAAGTTGAGGATGTGATCAGACTACAAATTATATGATAACATTTTATGAATATCATATTTATGAATAGTAAAAAAAAAAGTCCTTTAAATTTAGAATTGAATTGAGGAGAACAGCTAACCTTTGCTTCCCACAGCAGCTCCACTTGGGAACCTTAGACCTGGAAAATATGAAATTACTTCACAGGAGGTATTTTTGAATGCCTATATAGCTTCTTTTAAGATAGAATTAAATCAATTCATAAAAAAATAATATTTTTTAGATTTTTTAACAAACCATGAACATACCATTTACAGGAAGAAGGCTGCTGGTTCCTAAACCTCCAACTCCACCATAACCTAAAATAAGCAAAATTGCTTTTAAAACAACACAATGCAAAGTAACAAAACTGACCAGACTATAGACTGGCAAACTAGATCAAAGGTGACTATGTCAACATAGATCAGCATGTGGCCTATGAGCTGGAACTGGCCTGATAAGAGTTCAAATTCAGCCCACCAAATTAAAACCATCTTGCGGACAGTTCTTATGCAAGCTATCTAATATATGGTAAAACCATAATTTCTGGTGTATCTGGTGTATGTTTAATCTGTTTATGCATTTAGATGAATGGCAATAAATTAACACATTTGCGAGTATTTCTTGTTGTTTTATTAGTCACTGAACAGTTTTTTTGTTTCCAGCCCACATGTCAGTAAACTAACTGTGATGTGGCCAGTTACATAAAACACATTTGACATCACTGAGCTAGATAATTAATTATATGCATTTTTTTTTGGTGTATGTAGTTTTGTCAGAATTCTGACCTCCAGTTCCTGCTCCTGTGCCTCCTGGCAGATGACTGCTACTTCCAGGCACAAAGCCAGTTCCTGTTGTCACTCCAGGCCCTGTAACTCCACCTGGGCCTCCAATGCCACCAAGGAGTCCTCCAACTGTACTAAAATATCCTGAAGTAAGACCAAAGCATGGCATGAAAAGGTGTTACTTGATACACATATCAATTGATGTTTCTATTATAATATATACTTTTGTTTCAAAGATAGTTAGAAAATTTTGCATGGATACCTTTGGGGGGTTTAACCGTTCCACCTACTCCACCTGGTCCCCTTGTGTCCTGTGCACCGGTTCCTGCTCCAAGTCCACCTGGGCCCCCTCCTCCAAGGTTTCCACCCCTTTGGTTTCCCCCCTCCAACTCCACCTGGCCCTCCTCCGACTCCACCTGGACCTCCTCCGACTCCACTTGGTCCTCCTCTGACTCCACCTGGCCCTTCTCCGACTCCACTTGGTTCTCCACCAACTCCACCTGGACCCCCACCAACTCTACCTGGTCCACCTTCAACTCTGCCCAGTCCAATGCCAGTTCCACTTGGCTCTTCGCCAATTCTACCTGGAGTGTCACCACGTCCAGGTATGACACCACCTTCAGCAAATACATACACAATAATGTTACAATTCTGGTATCTGTAGGGTGAGATGTTCTTGAGCAGCCATGTTAAGGGGAATTAGGAATACCTGGAGGTTTCAGAGGTTTGGCTCCTGGTAGATCATCACCCACTCCACCTGCACAAGATCACGTCTAATCACACCTTATAAGACAGTCTTGATCACAAATAATTAGATTTTTAATATTGTTAAACAAAAGTAGCCATGTATAGCTGTGTATGTACCGGCCTCTGGGACTTTGTATTTTGCTACAAATAAATTTAATTAGCTATATAATGCACTCTATATTGTTTTGCAAACCCTACTGTCGTCGTCACATTTCTGACAATTAATTGTAAAAACACTATTACAATATTTTCACTAAATTTGTTGTTATTGTCTATAATAATAGCA
Organism: Hemibagrus guttatus; assembly: GCA_033459395.1. Taxonomy (NCBI): domain Eukaryota; kingdom Metazoa; phylum Chordata; class Actinopteri; order Siluriformes; family Bagridae; genus Hemibagrus; species Hemibagrus guttatus. The sequence continues at coordinate 18,136,540 of JAUCMX010000014.1, read as the reverse complement.
CTGACACAATCAGAAATCTTTATAATCTTATAGCTAAATTATTTGCAGTCTCCTGCACTTGGTTTTTGTGAATTTCCACCAACACCTATACCAAAACCAGCATCTTGTGAAAAGATTGATACACTTTTAAATCTTTTCCCAACTTTAGATTGATGAGTAGTTTTGTTAAAGAGATCTTTGTAAGCTGTATGTGATTCCAGTTAAATCAAATCAGAAATATTTTCATAGCTAAAGCAAATAAAATATGAAGTTAGATTATTAACTACATAGATAATAGATAAGGGCAGTAGTTATGGTGCTAGTGGAATACTTTTTTTTTTTTTTTTACAATTTGTTAAAAAGAATACCAAGTGAAACTCAATCTGGTTTTTATGCATTAAACTTGTTAAAAAGTTAAAATATTTATTTCTTGCCGAAATGTTATTATTGTTTGGCATTCAAACGGAACCTTGAGAAGAATCAAGGAAGCTAAATTCAGGTTTATCATCACATTAGCATGGCATATTAGTAAATCCATGCAGCGATGCAGACCCACTCCATTCTCAGGCAGCCTTATTTTTACCCCATGGGAATTAGTAAAGGGTTGTTACTCCATTAGGTTTCAATTTATACTCATTACAGTACCTGCTCCTGCCTCAGCTGTTAGGCTTGGGAATCTAACAGATCCAACACCAATACCAATACCGAGACCTGTTTGAGAGCCACCAATACCAATGCCAATGCCAATACCTCTGGCAACATTTACACTAGTGCTGTCACCAAAACCAAGACCAATCCCCAAACCAAATCCTGATAAAGAGATCAAAAGTTATAGTACATACATTTCATAAACTGTATCTACAGAGAGAGACATAGGAACTGCTGAGGTCTGAGCCATCAAGCGTGATAATAAAAATTCCCTTTTTTTCCTTTTTTTGAATGTAAGCATTTACCACGGAAAACTATTCATTACTAAGGACAATAATGTGTTAAATACACATTCAAAGTAATACCTGGTCTACCACCAGCTAGGATGGGTATTCCTGTCCCAGTAGCCCCATCAAGTCCATCCCCATCGATAGGACCACCAGTAACTCCTTTAATTAATAAAAAAAGAAACATGTTAGTAAAAAACCCAAAAATTCTACACAACTTCAAATGGAAATCCAAGCTTTAAATACCACAAAACAAAAAATACATGCTGCTTTCAAACTTCAAAATAGAAGCATCAGCCTTAATGTTTAAGATTTACCTTCACCTGGACCACCACCAATAGAATTTCCAGATCCCTCTATCACTCCTGTTTCCCCTTGAATAATTAAATTGAGGCATTTCAACTCAATTTAATTATTTATTTATTTTGTCTATAAAAAGAATGGTGAAAAAAAAAACTTACCCAACCTAGGGGCCTTAGTAGCACCTGTGTTCAAAATAAAGACAAATGTATTATATTCTTAAAGAGCCATTTAGGATGAAGTTACAATTTAAGTTAACATTTCACACACACAAGACCAATAACAAGCACCAAAATTGTATTCTGGATGTTAGCAGGTTTGTTACTAACCTGTTCCTTCTGTAGTGTCATTATCAGTCCTAATAGCTGATCCACCAGGATGTAGGGGGAAAACAGTAATGGAAAAGTTACTACACAATGCATATCACTGTATTGTTTCTGTATTGCTTCTTGCATTTTCATTATCACTTAATTTCTTTCCTACTCATGGTCTTTCTTTCTTTCTTTCTTTCTTTCTTTCTTTCTTTCCTTTTCCTTCCTTCCTTCCTTCCTTCCTTCCTTCCTTCAACATATTACCTCCATCAATGTCTGTTTTGGTTCTCTGATCTGTGGATGCTGTTGGTACACTGCCTGGAACTCTTGTTCCTCCTGTCGCTCCTCCTGTGATGCCTGGAACTCCTAGGGTCAGATTTAGATATTCCTTGTTGATTTTCAGGTCAGGAAATAAATTGATATATGAAAATCAACCCGAGAAACACAAGGGAATGCCAACGCACCATATTTGTCTGCCTTGCTTCCAGTGACTGGTACTCCTCCTGCCCCACCAGCAGTGGCTGAAAATAAAAGAATTTGTCAAAATACAAGGCTTTATTAATTGTATAACAATTTTCTAAAGGTTGATCATCACCTGCACCAGTTGCAGTCCCTATTCCTGTGGTTGTGGTTCCAGCTCCAACAACACCAGGCACTGACCCTGCTCCACCTAACACAGTCCCAGTTCCAAAACCAGGTTGACCTATTAAGAAGGTAAGTGACAGAGGTGTCAGAGAATATTTAAAGCAATAAGACTGTATCTCATTGCTTTAAACAGCCTTAAAGGTCATATCAGAAAAGGGTTCGTACCATATTTTGGTGGCTTTCCCCCTGGTCTGTATCCTGCATATTGTAAAAGAAAAGTTACTTAGATCCCATCACTATTGGTTTATTAACAGAAACCTGCCTGCATAGCTTCCAAGACAAGTGCCTGGTCCACTACCAGGAACTCTACCCAAGGCAGATCCAGAGCCACCTACAAAGCCCCCAGGTACTGCTCAATGGGTCAAAAGAAAAACTCACAGTTTTTAAACAGTTACCCTTATAACAGTTCTAATATGCTATGTTTGCTCTGCTTTATCATTCTAAATTGCCAAAACATTTTTATTTCACCATTGTGAAAAAATAATTTGTAGTGTGCAGATTGGGCATAGTGTGAAAGCTGTCACTGCAGAGGTTTTGCTGTATTTTTAAAAAGACTTAGTAAGAAACCTTGCCTTTACATTTAGATTTGGCTGATGTTTTTTCCATAGCAATGTATGACTGATGCAGGATGCAAATGAGCATTTGATGGTTAATAAGAAAAAGCACTACTTACTGTAAGTAATCTTTTCATTAGATATTTTACTCTTAGCAAAGTAATTTTGTGTAACTTCTACTTTTACATATTTTTTTCAGTAATAGTTTTATTGCCCTTTTTTTTTATTGTTTTTATTGTTTTGCTCTAATGTGAAAAAAAGTGTAAGATATTTTGCTCACCAGCCTGTCCAGTGCTTGGTACTCCTCCTGTTCCAGTGCCAAGTACTCCTCCTGCTCCTAATTGCCCTAAGTATACCCAAGGAGGGATAAAATGGTAAAGTTTTTTGGACTGCTCTGACAGAATGTTCCATTATTTCTGAACTTGTAATTTGACTTATATTTTCCAGCAAGAAAACAACCAAACATACCATATTTAGCAGCTTTTGACCCTGGTCCATATCCTATAAGAAACAATGGTTTGGAGAAATAATTAATGGAAGTATGCATACCTAAACCAATTAAACTGTTTTGTTCACGCCTTTTCAAACTTTAATAACCTACAGCACCTGTAGGCCCTCCCCTGACTCCTGTTCCTGCAGGTACGCTGCCTGCTCCAAGTCCATATCCAGCCCCAGGACTCAATCCAGTGCCCTGACCATATCCGCCAACAGGTCCTGCTCCAGTTCCAAATGGTCCACCTACACCAGATGGAGCAACACGTCCAGCCTGACCTGCACATCAGATTTACATAACATTCACAATGTAAAATAGCATTATGTGCCTATAATATTTTGAAAATAATAAAATAAGTTTACGTACCATATTTAAGTGCCTTTGATCCACTTGGATATGCTACAGTTAGGACAGAAGACCCAACATATCAATACAAGATAAAATATATGAAATTTAATTATAACAATTGTGCAACAATTGATGCCTTACCTCCAGTACCTGGACGATATCCCCCAGGTACTCCACCAGGACCATATCCCCCAGGTACTCCACCAGGACCATATCCCCCAGGTACTCCACCAGGACCATATCCCCCAGGTACGCCACCAGGACCATATCCCCCAGGTACGCCACCAGGACCATATCCTCCAGCTTGTACACCGCCAGTTCCTACTCCACCTCCTGGTGCCACTCCAGAACCAACACCACCAGTTGGTACTCCTGGTCCTAATCGACCACCAAGTACCCCTCCTAATCCTCCAGGCAATCCTGTACCAACAGTCCCACCTGTTCCACTTGGGATTCCTTTTTTGCATCAAATGTGTAAGACAATTTCAGAATGATGATTCAGTTAGAGGATTCTAGCTACATTTATACATAATTTAATGTGCCTTACCATATTTGCGAGCTTTGGCTCCAGCATACCCTGACAACATTGTGATGCAAAAATACAGCACATAGAACACAAAGATTGGGATTACTTGTTTATAAATATTATAATAACAAAATAAATGATAATAGACATTTATAACATTTGTGGACTTTTTTAATGTCTTTTTAATGTGTTTTAATGTCATGATCCTAAACTAAGGAATAACTGTTTAATTTTGAGTTTGAGTGCTATTATTATATGTTATGCATGCTATCCAGATGCATTTTCAATTCTGACATTTGCAAGACTTCAAGTCATTCTATTTCAATAGGTCTGTGAATTAGGTTCACGTCACACTCAGTCTTAAAATATTATTATCATATGTAAAAAAAACAAATAGACTGCAATACCACTGAGTCCTTCATGTCAGCACTTTATGGATCTATGTATGCATATAGAAATATGCTTTAAGAGTATATTTTTTCTTTTTGTTAGAATGAATTTCCAGCATACTGAAATATTGCAACATAGGCTCATTTACCTCCAGGTCCAAGACCACCAGGTACTCCTCCAGGTCCAAAGCCACCACCTGGCAAACTTCCAGGTCCAAGGCCACCACCTGCCACACCTCCAGGACCAAGACCACCACCAGGCACACCTCCAGGTCCAAGACCACCACCTGGTCCACCACCAATTGTCCCCCCTGGTCTCAGTACACTTCCAGGCTGACTTCCATCTCCACCTGCTAATATTATGAATTATGGAGTATGAAATAATATTAAACCCACACATTAAAACCAGAAATTAAATAATTACCAAAATATGACATTAATTAATACCCCCAGTTCCAATAGCAGGCCCAGGCCCTCCACCAGGCAGCCCTCCAACACCTCCACCAAGTCCCCCTGGTAATCCTCCTGGCAATCCTCCAGCAGCTAAAGCCCCACCAGGACCTCCAAGCTGAGCTTCAGAACAAAATAATAGTAGAAACAATACATTAATTTCTTAAAACTTTAAAAAGTTTATTGTGATTGAAGTGAAATTAAAGGCTAAAATATCATTGATTAATAAAGCATTGTGCTTTAATCCTATGAATAATAAACTAAACACACATGGATTAATTTGCTTAATTAATTCTTACCATATTTTCTTGCTTTGGCTGAAGCATATCCTGAAATTCACAGAACAAAAGCATTACTCAGAAACAAAACAGGCCATTTTCATTTTAAATTATGCAACAATATTTAAACAAGTTACCTCCAGGTCCAAGACCAGATCCAGGCAGTCCACCCAGTCCAGAGCCAGGAAGTCCAGTAGCACCAAGACCAGAGCCTGGAAATCCACCAGCTCCAAGTCCAGAGCCAGGAAGTCCACCAGCTCCAAGACCAGATCCAGGAAGTCCACCAGCTCCAAGACCAGAGCCAGGAAGTCCGCCAACTCCAAGACCAGATCCAGAAAGTCCACCAGCTCCAAGACCAGATCCAGGAATTCCACCAGCTCCAAGTCCAGAGCCAGGAAGTCCACCAGCTCCAAGTCCAGAGCCAGGAAGTCCACCAACTCCAAGACCAGAGCCAGGAAATGCACCAGCTCCCAGTCCCCCTGGCAATCCTCCAGCACCTAAAGCTCCACCAGGACCTCCAAGCTGAGCTAGAGAAACATTGTTAGTAGAAAGAACACATGACATTATGGAACAAACGTGTAAATTTTCTTGTGGATTAGGTGTAATTAAGAACTAAAATATCATTAGTGAAATAAGCATTGTGCTTACATAATAAACTAAACATACATGGATTCATGTGTATAATTAATTCTTAAGTCTTACCATATTTTCTTGCTTTGGCTTCAGCATATCCTGAAATTTATGGGAAAAATGCATGCCTCATTATTCAGAACAAAATAACCCATTTTCAATTTACATGATGCAACAACATTAAAACAAGTTACCTCCAGGTCCAATTCCAGACCCAGGAAGTCCACCAGCTCCAAATCCAGAGCCAGGAAGTCCAGCAGCACCAAGACCAGACCCAGGAAGTCCACCAGCTCCAATACCAGAACTAGGAAGTCCACCAGCTCCAATTCCTGACCCAGGAAGTCTACCAGCTCCAAGACCAGACCCAGGAAGTCCACCAGCTCCAATTCCTAGTAGAAACAATACATGAATATATTATTGAACAAACCTGTAAATTTTTTTGTGGATTAAGCGAAATTAAGGGCTAAAATACCATTAGTGAAATAAGAATTGTGCTTTAATGCTATACATACTAAAAAAACATACATGGATTCTTGTGCATAATTAATTCTTAGGTCTTACCATATTTCCTTGCTTTGGCTCCAGCGTATCCTGTAATTTATGGGAAAAAAGCATGCCTCATTATTCAGAACAAAATAACCCATTTTCAGTTTACATGATGCAACAACATTAAAAGAAGTTACCTCCAGGTCCAAGTCCAGACCCAGGAAGTCCACCAGCTCCAAGTCCAGAGCCAGGAAGTCCAGCAGCTCCAAGACCAGAGCCAGGAAGTCCACCAGCTCCAATTCCTGACCCGGGAAGTCCACCAGTTCCAAGTCCTCCTGGAAATCCTCCAGTACCTAATGCCCCACCAGGACCTCCGAGTTGACCTAGAGAAACATTGTTAGTAGAAACAATACATGAATATATTATTAAACAAACTTTTAAATTTTCTTGTGGATTAAGTGAAATTATGGGCTAAAATATCATTAGTGGAATAAGAATTGTGCTTTAATTCTATACATCATAAACTAAACATACATGGATTCAGGTGTATAATTAATTCTTAGGTTTTACCATATTTCCTTGCTTTGGCTCCAGCGTATCCTGAAGTTTATAGGAAAAAAGCATGCCTCATTATTCAGAACGAAATAACCCATTTTCAATTTACATGATGCAACAACATTAAAAGAAGTTACCTCCAGGTCCAAGTCCAGACCCAGGAAGTCCACCAGCTCCAAGTCCAGAGCCAGGAAGTCCAGCAGCGCCAAGACCAGACCCAGGAAGTCCACCAGCTCCAAGACCAGAGCCAGGAAGTCCACCAGCTCCGATTCCTGACCCAGGAAGTCCACCAGCTCCAATACCTGACCCAGGAAGTCCACCAGCTCCAATTCCTGACCCAGGAAGTCCACCAGCTCCAATACCTGACCCAGGAAGTCCACCAGCTCCAAGACCAGAGCCAGGAAGTCCACCAGTTCCAAGTCCTCCTGGCAATCCTCCAGTACCTAATGCCCCACCAGGACCTCCAAGCTGAGCTAGAGAAACATTGTTAGTAGAAACAATACATGAATGCATTATTTAAAAAAATGGTAATTTCCTTCTGGATTAAGCGAAATTAAGGGCTAAAATATCATTAGTGAAATAAGAATTGTGCTTTAATTCTATATATAATAAACTAAACATACATGGATTCATGTGTATAATTAATTCTTATGTCTTACCATATTTTCTTGCTTTGGCTCCAGCATATCCTGAAATTTATGGGAAAAATGCATGCCTCATTACTTAGAACAAAATAACCCATTTTCAATTTACATGATGCAACAACATTAAAACAAGTTACCTCCAGGTCCAAGTCCAGACCCAGGAAGTCCACCAGCTCCAAATCCAGAGCCAGGAAGTCCAGCAGCACCAAGACCAGACCCAGGAAGTCCACCAGCTCCAAGTCCAGAGCCAGGAAGTCCACCAGCTCCAATTCCTGACCCAGGAAGTCCACCAGCTCCAAGTCCAGAGCCAGGAAGTCCACCAGCTCCAATTCCTGACCCAGGAAGTCCACCAGCTCCAAAACCAGAGCCAGGAAGTCTACCAGCTCCAATTCCAGACCCAGGAAGTCCACCAGCTACCAGTCCAGAGCCAGGGAGCCCACCAGTTCCAAGTCCTCCTGGCACTCCTCCAGCACCTAAAGCCCCACCCAGACCTCCAAGCTGAGCTGGAGAAACATTGATAGAACAATAAATACATGAACATTTTATTGAACAACTTTGTAAATGTCTTTGTGGTTCAAGTCAAATTAAGGACTTCAATATAAGGGTTAGGAATCACTGATTAAATGAAACCCATGCTTTAAAAGGTATGAATATGACCATCTTGATTTTTGGACATTATCTTTAATCATTACAGAATGTCAACAGATTCATGTACATTATTAATGAATTTTACCATATTTCCTTGCTTTGGCTCCAGCATAACCTGAAAATTGTAAAAGGGAACATCATGTATCACCATGTATCATATACTCTGAAACAAAAACAATATATTTTAGTATATATACATATATATATATATATATATATATATATATATATATATATATATATATATATATATATATAATGCAACAGTATTATATTTCATTTAACATAAGAGTAGAAGGGGTGAACTCTGTGGAACAGAAAGTAGATAAGATTAGAAAGGATGAAGTCAGGAAGGCTTTGAAGAGGATGAAAAGTGGAAAGGCAGTTGGTCCTGACGACATCCCGGTGGAGGTCTGGAAGTGTCTAGGAGAGGCAGCTGTGGAATTTTTAACTAGTTTGTTCAACAGGGTTTTAGAGAGTGAGAAGATGCCTGAGGAATGGAGAAGAAGTGTGTTAGTGCTGATCTTTAAGAATAAGGGTGATGTGCAGAGTTGCAGCAACTATAGGGGGATAAAGTTGATGAGCCATACAATGAAGCTGTGGGAAAGAGTAGTGAAAGCTAGGTTAAGGAAGGTAGTGGAAATTTGTGAGCAGCAGTATGGCTTCATGCCCAGAAAGAGCACAACGGATGCAATTTTTGCTCTGAGAATTTAATGGAGAAGTATAGGGATGGTCAGAGGGAGTTGCACTGTGTGTTTGTAGACTTGGAGAAAGCGTATGACAGGGTGCCAAGAGAAGAGCTGTGGTACTGTATGAGGAAGTCAGGAGTAGCAGAGAAGTATGTCAGTGTGGTGCAGGACATGTATGAGAGGAGCAGGACAGTGGTGAGGTGTGCTGTAGGTCAGACAGAGGAGTTCAATGTGGAGGTGGGATTGCATCAGGGATCGGCTCTGAGCCCCTTCCTGTTTGCTGTAGTGATGGACCAGTTGTCAGAGGAGGTCAGACAGGAGTCTCCTTGGACAATGATGTTTGCAGATGACATTGTGATCTGTAATGAGAGCAGGGAGCAGGTGGAGGAAAACCTGGAGAGGTGGAGGTTTGCGCTGGAGAGAAGAGGAATGAAAGTCAGTCGTAGTAAGACTGAGTACATGTGTGTGAATGGAAGGGAGGGAAGTGGAACAGTAAGGTTACAGGGTGAAGAGGTGAAGAAGGTACAGGAGTTTAAGTACTTGGGGTCAACAGTCCAGAGTAATGGAGAGTATGAGAAAGAGGTAAAGAAGCGAGTGCAGGCAGGTTGGAATGGGTGGAGAAAGGTGTCGGGAGTTCTGTGTGATAGGAAAATATCAGCGAGAATCAAGGGGAAGGTGTACAGGACAGTGGTGAGACCGGCCATGCTGTATGGTTTAGAGACAGTGTCACTGAGGAAGAGACAGGAGTCAGAGCTAGAGGTAGCAGAGCTAAAGATGTTGAGGTTCTCTTTGGGAGTGACAAGATTGGACAGGATTAAGAACAAGTTCATCAGAGGGACAGCTCATGTTGGACGTTTGGGGGACAAAGTTAGGGAGCCCAGATTAAGATGGTTTGGACATGTTCAGAGGAGGTAGAGTGAGTATATTGGTAGGAGAATGTTGGACATGGAGCTGTCAGGCAGGAGGCAAAGAGGAAGGCCAAAGAGGAGGTATATGGATGGAATTAATGAGGATATGAAGCTAGTGGGTGCAAGTGTTCAGGATGCAGAAGATAGGGATAGGTGGAGAGAGATGATTCGCTCTGGCGACCCCTGAAGGGAAAAGCCGAAAGAAGAAGAAGATTATATTTCATTTAACAAGTTACCTCCAGAACTAACTCCAACACCAGGAAGTACACCAGCTCCAAGTCCAGATCCAGGAAGCCCACCAGCTCCAAGACCAGAGCCAGGGAGCACACCAGTTCCAAGACCAGACCCAGGAAGTCCACCAGCTCCAAGACCAAATCCAGGATGTCCACCAGTTCCAAGTCCAGATCCAGGAAGAACACCAGCACCAATCCCACCCGTGCCAAGTCCAGGTAGCCCACCCACACCAATGCCTGAGTGTTAAAAATATGATAATTCTATTATAAGGTAAGATAGTCCACTTGAAAATCTAGTGAAAAAACATTTTTAATAAATAATATTCCATTAGGAATTGGCATTAAATTAGTTTCCCCCATATCTGCAGCTTTCTTTTTTATATAATTGTTTATATTTTCCTTACCATACTTCCGTGCTTTGGCTCCTGCTCCTGGTAAGAGTAAAAACAAGACATTTAATATCTCAAGACAATATCTGCTATCATGAAATTAAACCACAAGCAACCTTAGCTTACCTCCTGGATAGGCACCAGCACCACTGGGATACAAGCCTCCAGGACCAGCACCAAAACCAGGTACACCACCTGCACCAGGCACAGCTCCAGGTACACCACCTGCTCCAGGAACAGCACCAATACCAGGTACACCACCTGCACCAGGCACAGCGCCAGGTACAACACCTGCTCCAGGTGCAACACCAGGTACACCACCTGCTCCCGGCACAAAACCAGGTACAGCACCAGGTACACCTCCTGCTCCAGGTACAGCACCAACACCAGGTACACCACCTGCTCCAGGAACAGCACCAGGTACACCACCTGCTCCAGGAACAGCACCAGGTACACCTCCTGCTCCAGGTACAGCACCAGGTACAGTACCAGGAACACCACCTGCTCCAGGAACAGCACCAGGTACACCACCTACTCCAGTTCCTAGACCAAGTCCAGCTGCTGTTGGAGACATTAATATTTATGAGTATTCTAGGTTATATTCATTATAAACAGGTAAATACACTATATGGCCAAAAGAATGTGAGACACTTGACCATCATATTGAACATGGGCCTTCCCCAAACTACAACATTGGAAAGACACAATAATTCAGAATGTGTTTAATTGCTGTTGGGGCCTAGCCCAATCTTGTTCCAGCAACATTCGTGTTCACAAACCAAGGGCCATAAAAACATGATTTGCCAAGGTTGGTGTGTAAGAACATTAGTGGTCTGCACAGAACCCTGACTTCAATCCAACTGTACGCCCTTGGAAGCAACAGGAACTCTAACTGTGTGCCATGCCTTCTTGTCCAATATCAACTGCCCACCAACTGCCTTTCCCCAGTAATGCTCCTGTGGCAATTTAGGCAAATCCCCAATGCCACTTTCTAAAATCTAGTGGAAAGCTTTCCCAGAAGAGTGGAGGCTGTTATTGAAGCAGTGGAGGAGATCAAAGCCATATGCCCATAGTTTTGTAATGGGATGTTCACAGACAGTTAAGGAGAAGTCAACCATCCATAAATCACTGGCGTTATAGTGTAGCTTACTTTGTGATTCATCTTCAGCTTTCAGCTTGAAGCTCAAAACTTACCATATTTAGCAGCTTTAGCTTGAGACTTAGCTGTGCCCAGTCCTGAAGGAATAAAGAATGAACATTTTAGAACAGAAATTATTTATATAATTATACAAATCATACATGTGGTATTTATATGGCTCTGATATGGAATACAGCATACAGGTTTTGACTAATGTGTCAGAGCTAATTAATTCAACTTTATTGTGATTTTTCCGATATAGTGTTCCATGCACAGGCCCTGTATCCACTATGAACCTGACCAGGATAAATCACTTAATGAAGATAGATAAATAAATGTATTTTCTTGAATTGGAGTCAGTGTGTGATTAAAAGATGTGAAAATGTTGAGAGATTTCTTAAATCAGCCAGCATAAAAAAATCAACCAGCTTAAGTGAACCTTTTGGCACATGTTTTAATGCTAGTAAGTAATATAAAACAACAGATGTCTTAAAAATATTTGCTACTTTTCCTATTCATAATAATACCTCCAGACTTTGGTGAAATGAGAGGGTATCCACGAAACACTCCTGGTAACTGTTGTCCAGCAAAGCTCCCACGACCACCATTGGCCCCAAGTCCACCTTGACCAAGCTGAGCTACAAATTAAGATTCAAGATTCAAAGCGTTTATTGCCATGTGCACAGTTCTTTCTTTGCTGTCCACAGTGAATGCCAGACAAGTACAAAAACATAAAAATAAATGTAAAAAATAAAATGAAACACACACATAAATACACACACAAACATAATAAAAAATAAAACTATGCAACAGAATTAGAGATATAGACTATGGAAATATAGAAATATAGACTATTTTATCTGTATGTGCAAGTGTACGACGTTGACTTATGTTGCAAAAATATTTACTTATGTGCAAAACAATATTACTGTAATATGTGCAAAAATTAAATACAACTGTACATAGTAATAGCAGCAGCAGCAGTAATACTAACATGTGCAAACTAAATACAATTGTAACAGCTGAATATAAATGTAACAGTAAAATAAACAGGGAAAAATGAGAGATGGATACAAAAACAGACAATTGATTCTATAATCCAAACAGTTTAAAGCTCACCAGTCTGAGATCCTGTAGCTACCCCTGGCAGAACACCTTGACCACCAAAACCTGCATAAATAAAGCTGGTCTAAATATCTGATGTTGATAAAAGAAAATTTTCTAGATGTTATTAATTGATTTTGGTGTATTTACCTTGTCCAGGAACGATACCACCCTGGTACAACCCAGGAACATTAATACCTAATTTAAGATTAAAAAAACAAAAGCAGCACTGCATTTGCAAATTCTCATATTAGGCTACTGAATATGTGGCATCACATTGAATAACTAAATAATAAGTGACATCACAAGAATAAGTGGTATCACATAATAAATCCACATTACCTGGTACCGGTGCCTTCCCTGTCTTGCCAACTTTGCGCCCAGGGCCTGTTCCTGTATCTGGTAATCCAGTTTGTGGCAAAATAGGTGCTAAAGGGACACAGATATCAGGGATAAAGTAAATATATAGGTATGTCCTTTCCAAACAACAAAAAATCACAATAACCATGATTTTTGGGAGCTACCTCCTCCAGGGCCAAATCCAACTCCACCTGGACCAACTCCAGCTCCACCTGGTCCAATTCCAACTCCACCTGGACCAACTCCAGCTCCACCAGGGCCAACTCCAGCTCCACCAGGGCCAACTCCAGTTCCGCCAGGACCAGCTCCAGCTCCACCAGGACCTACTCCAGCTCCACCAGGGCCAATTCCAGTTCCACCAGGGCCAAATCTAGCTCCACCAGGACCTACTCCAGTTCCACCAGGGCCGAAACCTGCACCACCTGGAACAAATCCAGCTCCACCAAGACCTAATCCACCAGGTCATGTTATGATTTTTATGAATAATGTAAGTTATAATTGTTCTCAACTATGGCTATTTAAAACTATACAGTTTTTAACTGTAACATGCCTCAGACCTTTAAATGTCTAATGTTTTATTGACCACTTACCAGTTTTTGGTGGTTTCTGTCCAGGATATAGACTTCCAACACTGCCATATATTCCATATTTGCCTGAAAAGACATTGATTTTCATCTACTGATGTGGCTGACCAAAACCTCTCTAAAGCCATTCATAAGAAATAAGAGCCACATTTACCCACACATTCAAATTCAGCAGTAGGTTTTATTCTAAATGTTTGTTTGTCTTTGTGTGGGGACCTATGCAGAATTTTAAAAAACATCTTTTTACACAATATACACTGTATTAAATAACCCCTGTATAGTACTGACATTGTTTTGAATACTACTATTAATTCATATTCAAATTAGATCTCAATGACATCATTTTATATAACATATAATTTTTTTCTTTTTAATATTCTTAATTCTTATTCATTCATTCATTCATGCAGGGCACACACACACACACTCTCATTCACTCACACAATACGGACAATTTTTAGAGATGCCAGTCAACCTACAATGCATGTCTTTGGACGGGGGGAGAAAACCGGAGTACCCAGAGGAAACCCCTGAGGCACAGGGAGAACATGCAAACTCCACACACACAGTGGAGGCAGGAATCAAACCCCCAACCCTGGAGGTGTGAGGCAAACATGCTAACCACCAAGCCACCATGCCCCCCTTAATTCTTATTTCTATTAAATATTGTATGTCTGCCTGAATTCATGGGTTTTACAACAGCTCCTATGGAAAGGTACATGCTCATGTATGTAAGAGTTAAGATAGAATTTTACTGTATTGCAGTACATCAAGGTTCCTTACCTATTCCCACTCCACCAGGACCAACTCCTCCAAGACCAACTCCTCCTGGCCCAACACCTGGACCAATTCCACCTGGGCCAACTCCTCCTGGTCTCACGCCTCCAGCACCAACTCCTCCTGGTCCGACTCCTGGACCAATTCCACCTGGGCCAACTCCTCCTGGTCTGATGCCTCCAGGACCAACTCCTCCTGGTCCAACTCCACCTTGACTAACTCCTCCTGGGAGAATTGCTCCTGGACCAAATCCTCCAGATCCAAAGCCCCCACCTAAGCCTCCTATAGAAAAAAATGGGCAAATGTGCATTTAGAGCAGAACGTTTAGAAAAATCTAAATACTGTCACTTAAAAAGAACTGACCCAGTTTTGGAGGTTTCCCTCTGATGCGTATTAAGAATAAACCAAAACAGATGCCATTTTGCTAGGTTGCTAGGAACATTTTAAAATTAACATTCTGCAATCATAACAGCAGAGGTAAAAACATAAACACAATATTGCATTATTTCATCCTAAAACATTGTATTACAATCCTCAGATAAAACATTTCTATAACTTTTACATAATTCTATTAACTATGCATAATATGTATATTTAGCATTCACTCTAGTTAAGGGATAAATACTTGGTCATTACATCTAACCTTGTCCAAGACCACCAGGGCCAAAACCACCAGTTCCAAGACCACCTGGACCAATCCCTCCAGGTCCAACTCCTACTCCAAGAGTACCAGGCACTCCTGCACCAAGGCCTAGTCCTCCAGCACCTAATCAAGTACCAAGCACTGGTAAACAAGGTACCCAATATTCTCTTAAGTTTTACTATGGAAAAATAATGACATTCAATTCATGAACTTTCAGGGTTATAAAAAAGCATAAATCTCACCAAGCCCTGTAAATCCAGGAAGTCCTCCTAGCCCACCACCTCCAAGAGTACCAGTTCCAATTCCCTGAGCACCATATCCTGCTCCTAGGAAAGTATATATTAATTAATATACATTTAGTTTATATTAATAAACTGCATTTACCATGAATTAATAACATTAATATTTATGTTTAACATAAATATTAGTTCATATTAGTAAATAATAAATACATAAAATCTGAAACTGCTGAAAAGTTGCTGTCTTGCATACTCTATATAAGGTAATATTTTATATATAATTGCTATAGAATATTTGATTCCAATCTCACCTGTTTTTGGAGGCTTGCCAGCAGTTCCTGATTTAAAAAATAAAGAGTGAGCTATTAAACAACTGTACAATGAACAATGAAATGAGGAAATTAACAAAAAGTATGTGTAATGTGTCAATAAGAATAATTGTCTGAAAATTATTTAAGACCTTACCAACTATCAACATGAGAAACACAAAGTACACCAAATAATAACCATAGTTGGAGAGAGCAAAAATATTTTGAAACTGTCATAAGATGTCTAAAAATAATTCTATTGTGTAAAAATGCAAATATTTTCACATTTATCATTAGAAATTATATGCAATTCTTTACAAGATCTACTATAAAACTGTTCCTGCTGTTTTTTCATGAGATCTGATATGACAGGTCCAGAGCCAGCACCCATACTACTTGGCTCACCATAGAGTGTTTGGGGGGGAATTTACAGGAGAATCCCTCAAAATATGTAGTTTACAATAAAATATTAAATGTGACATTTTATGTAACTTGTATACTAAAATGTCCACAAACCTGCTCCAAGTCCTCCAGTTCCCAAGCCACCAAAACCTATTCCACCAGTTGCAATACCCCCAGTGACTGGTCCACCTGTGCCAGGACCTGTGCCATAACCACCTGGTCCTAATCCTCCTGTACCAGTACCAGGAACAAATGATCCAGTACCAAGTCCTGGCCCACCAACACCAGTACCTAATGCAGTCCCTGTTGTAGAAGGACCTAGATTATAACCAATAAACGTGAGTCCTGCTATAACCTGTGTATATTGCCTTTAAATTAAAACAACATTAAAAATTATAAATGTATAAAGATTGTAGGGTGTCACTCACCAGCTGTCTTCCCTGGCTTGTAACCGATAAACCTCCCTGGTACTAAATACATTGAAATATGAGAAAACATTTTTACATTTAAAGAATAGATTACTTGTACACATTGTGTTAATCATGGTGCATGTCATGTTCATGTTCATGGCAAATTTTAGAATTTTTAAAATCACATGCATAAGAGTTAACCAAGATTTCTGATAAGCACATATGTGTTGTTAATTAATTGTGCTAGAAAATTGATACTAGCATATCCTTAAAAAGGAACTATCTACCACCTCCTGCTCCAGGACTGGTGCCAATTCCTGGTCCAGTTCCCAGTGCACCTCCAGGACCAGCCCCAAGACCACTCCCTGGAAGGACTCCGGTCCCTATACCTCCAGGACCGAGTCCTGTGCCTACTCCTACCCCAGGACTAATTCCAGTACCAAGTCCAGCTCCAACACCAGGTCCAATGCCAGCCCCTACTCCAGGCCTAGCTCCTCCTCCTCCTGCAGCTGGTATGTAGACTCCTTCAACAGAAGACAACTTTTTAAATGGATAGTTACTAAATTGTTTGGAGTGACAAATGAATGAGAAGAGGCAATGTATACACTTCAAATTGTATTTAAAGAAAAAAAACTAGAACATGTGAGTTACCATTATCACCATGACACATGTGTACAGTATAGGGTTTTGTGCATACCTCAAAAGGATGCTGGGTTTAGAGCCCAGAGGGAGCTTGCTCAAGGGACCATAATTGATAGTTCACGTAAAGTAACTCATTATTCCAGTTACCTGCTGGCCCACTACATTTACAGCGTTTAGCAGACTCCCTAATCCAGAGCAACTTACATTTATCTCATTTATACAACTAAGGGTTAAGGACCTTGCTCAAGGGCCCAGCAGGGGCAGTTTGGTGTTCCTGGATGTGAACTCACAACTTTCCAGTCAGTAGCCCAACACCATAAACACTGAGCTACCCACTAATATGTCCCAGTTTCCTGCTGACTTTATAACATTCCACCAGTTACCTGCTGACCCACCACCATTCTTCCACTTACTTGCTGACCCACTATTATTCTAATAACAAGACCACTTCTTAGAATTCAGAGAACAGGTTCTATGAAGAATCTTCCTGATGGACAACTGAAAAACCCTTCAGGGAATGTAAAAGATTTCTTTTTCTATTAGTCTATGATACCAAGAGAACAGTACATACCTGTAATTTGTTACTAGATAACAATTACATCTCTGCATTCCTGAGCACATGTAGTAAAATAACTAATTTTAGAAATAAAAAAGGTGAATGATTAAACTCTTGCTGAAATCTGATTTGGATGCTAAATGTACTGTATGAAATTTTAAAACTGCATCAAATTGTGCACCTGTAAACAATGCTTTTAAATTCAGCCAGTCAGACAAAACTACTTTAACTACTTGAAATAAACTAATATTGGTTTTAGTTTAATTGCATATAAAGATTTTTAAAAGTCTTGATTCTAGTTCGGAGAAATGCACTAAAATAATGATTTAAATGGTGGAAAAATAAGATGATTTTAGTGGTGTGTTTATAATCTAGAAAGTGATTATAGGCAAATAATGTTTTTTGTATTTACTTCATCCAAAATTCCAGTTCTTTTGCTGAATGTAAAGTCTGTGATTTGAATGTCAGCTCAACTAAAGCCATACTTTTATTTTGAAAGTTCTTATTGTTTATGTTAACATAAGTGATTATACTTAAGCTCAGTCTATGACTATTGGTTGAATCTGAAAGCCAAAGTCAATGCAGAATAAATTTAAAAGTCTCCAAGAACTTTACCCCAAGAACCTATAAAGCTGAGGTAAATTACACCAGGTGCACTTGCTGCCAAACACACTCAATCTAATTATAAACACTCAGTCACTGTCTATAATAATGATTGGAGGGTTTGTAATTAAGAGCACCTGGTAGGTTTTATAGGGAGAAAGGCTGTATCAGATAACAGAAGACATCTTACCTCCTTGAAGTGAGGGTCTACACAGAGCCAGTAGGACAAATCCATGGAAGAGCAGCAGAGCTTTGCCCCTCGCCATCCTGCTCTGTAATACTCCTTTCCTTTAGCAACCTAGGGGTTTTATTCCCCCTCGAATGCTTATAGCTGCACACCCATGTCTTGAAAAAGGAGGGAAATTGGAGTGGGATGTCCATTTGTGTGTGTGTGTGTGTGTGTGTGTGTGTGTGTGAATTCAAGATGGGGGGTTGGACAAAGGTACGGGTATGATTCACTGGGTAATTATTACACCCAACACTGTGTCTATGTACATTTCACTTTTTTTCTCTTTACTCCACGTCTGGGGCTCAGAGTAATCTGTGCCTGAGAAATATATTGCTGAACAAAAAAAAACAAGACTCATATAACAGAGAGAAAAAGAGATTACAAGACAATCCTCATACCAGCAAAAGAAAATCTCCTGTATGGCAAATATTCTCAGGAATTCCAAGAATATGCAATTTTCTTTACTTCATTACTCCATTGTTCTTTACTTCATTGGTGCAAAACAGCAAGCTATCAAAAGGTCGAGACTCTTGTGTTGCTTTTCTAATATAATAATGTATCATACATTTTCTGAAATCATGGATTGCCTGGTATGACAGTTTCAGTGCATTTTGCAGTCAATCGAAGGTTTTTTTCTTTTTTTTTTTGGAAAGGTATCTTTTTTTTTACTCCTTTAGTTAAGTTTAATTTTTTGGTGATCTAGCTCTCCTTCTATGGGCTGAGAACCTTCTGCCAGAACACAAGCTGTGTTTTTAGGCTGTTGGCAAGAATAAAGATTAGGTCATTCCTGCACTGATAGACATTTTGAAATTGAACGTAAAACCACATATATATGCAGAGAGAGAGAGAGAGAGAGAGAGAGAGAGAGAGAGAGAGAGAGAGAGAACAAATGCCCCCACAAGGATAGAAATACATGCTTGGAGGTTTTTTCTTACAGCCAAAAACTTTCTTTTTGGTTACTAAGGTTAAGGCTGTATTGGGTTGTATGTACAGCATTAATTAGCTGCATTAATAATAATGTCTTAGAGAGATCTTGTTATACAAACTATATGCAACACAGGAAATGTTCTAAATTAAAAAGCTTAATGTACAACAAAAATAAACCAACCCGAGCTGTAGTGATGTAATCAATTACAAGTCAATCACAAGCAGACATTTTTAATTCTGTGGTCCAAAGCAAATCGTTGTGAATCTGTCTTCCTTCCAAAAATATAAACATACCATGTTAGCACCACATAGTTCAATTATAGATGTGCAATAAATCCACAAAGATGACTTATTCTTTTCAGTCAGCTAGTTGCATTGGTAACAATAACTGCAAGAATATGGTGCATTTGGTAAAAGAAAAGAGATCCTAAAAAACTATACATGACGATTCTTATATTTTCATAGAAACGTTAAAAAATACATTGAAATCCAGACAGGTTAAAAAAAGATGTCTGGCTTGTGTGAGAACTGATAAGTTGAGTCAGTTAGTTACTGGCCATGGCAGAGAAGTGACTTCGCCAATGTCTAATACGCCTTTAATAAAGCAATAGATTTGCAATGGAGTAGGTCTGATGCTTGCACAATGCTGTAATTCCTTAACGCAAAACAGTGTAATACCTTAATTGGACACAAAAGCTGCTTTTATTGCCTTGCGTGAAACATGATTGAAACCATTTTTACGTACAGTTTGATGGAGCAACATAGTTATGCGATGAAATAATTGTAGAATAAAAACAACAGGGGAAAAGGGTCTGCAGAGGAGATATACATTTCTCTCCCAGGCTGATAAGCTGCAGCGTGTATGAAAAAAAAGCTATTTGGAAATGAGGCAAAGCTGTGGAACCACCATGATATTGTTATCCATTTGATTATACATGCAGTATGTTTACGAACTCAGGTATTTTCTTGTGTCCAGCAATGAAAAGGAGTAAAGACATGGTGAGACCTATTCTAATTATTACACCTCAATACGCCGCAATATTAATTTACCTAAAGTTTAATTCTAATAATATTACATATTATAAAACCCTTAACACAAAGAAAGCTGTGATTTTCCTCATGGGGACCAGACAAACATACCAACATAGTCAAAACTCTTAGATAACACAGATATTGCATGTGGAGATATTTGGTCCCTACTAAGATATATAAACATGCACACGAGGTCTCTCTCTCTCTCACACACACACACACACACACACACACACACACACACACACACACACACACACACACACACACTTCAGTGTTGTGTGCCCAGTGCCCCACTCTCTTTGCCAGCTCAGAGAGGCATATCACAGTTATGAATAAAACTGTTGATTGAAATGCGCCTATTTTCAGTTTACCTAATGTCTACCTTACGTTTACCTAACGTCTGCTGTCTATATAAGGATCTGCATGCTGCCTGCTTACAATCCCACAGACTTCTCTCACCATTTAACAAGGCTAGGGGAATGTGGATTGTTTTTCAACAGGATATCAGAATTTGGTCTTGAGGCCCCTTTAGGTAAGTTGGCATAAATGTAACTTCTCAGGTCACATCTAGTGCATCCCTCATACATGTGAATACAGGGGTGCAACTGTTAAAGTTAAACCAGTCCAATGAATTCTGTGAACATCCAAAAGTTAAGTTGCTTGAGAACCCCTTGTTTGACCAAAAACTGTAATTTCTTGCCTTATAGCTTATGATGATAAAAGCTTATTGACGGATGGAGGATGTGATGTCTACAGTGGTATCTGGCAGATTCAACCGTGTTCTGCCAGCTAGCATCAGTCATTTGACTCTAAACTAGCTGAGTAGGACCTTGTGTACACCGCTTTACTTCATGCAAGGTGATATCACAGTATTAACAGTCCATTAAAGCAAGTTGATCGTAGAAATGGCTTCATCTACTCTGAAATATTTTCAGTCTAACAACTAATGTACATTTAACTTCTTTCTTTGCCATCTAGTCAGTTACCTTGACTATTCATTAACACCGTCAATGGCTGGGACTGAAGAGACAAAAAAAAACACAAAAAAAAGCAAATCAATAAATTTATTAGTATTAAAAAAATTCTAAAATGATATAATACATAAATAAATACAGGGCAGACTACAAGAGTGTTGTTTGGCAAAATAATCCCAAAGACAGGACTCTGAGAACAGTGAGAACAGGACTAGACTTTATTTGTTATTTATTTGGTCTGCACAAACATATTTTGTGAGTTTTATGATGTAAGAGTTGTAGGACTCAAAGTAAAAAACAAAATAAAACAGAACCGAGAACATTACAGAGTATTGTACACTGCTGTAGTCCCACATGTAGCGTGAATGATGTGTGAATATATTATGACGAGGCAAGTGACATGCAGTAAGTGTCTAAATGCTAAGTTGAAACTTCATGAGATGCATGAAGTAAAGCTCATGTAAGAAGGTGTTTAGTGAATAAATTTTAATATATATATATATATATATATATATATATATATATATATATTTTATATATATATATATATATATATATATTTAGAATACATTTACAAAGAAAAAAACATACTTAGCTACGTAGCCCATCTAACTGTCTTTGTGTAAGGAGTGTGTTCTTCATTCTAAAGACACTTAAGGGACTGTGGCACAGCTTTAAAAACAACATTAAGCAGTCTGACGTCACATGAGTTATGCCGTATGATGTCATCTGCAACAAGCCCCCTTCCCATGACTCACTAGCCTTGACTAGCTGATAGGGGGGGTCAAGGGATTAATACATTAGCAATAACAATGCCTTTAAGTGCAGAAACGTAGGAGAGTCCCAGAGATAAATAAAATGTCAGGAATAACAGAAGAAGGAGCTACAGCCAACGTTGTCTTTGATTACAAAAAAGGATTTATATTTCTTCTTATTTTTCATTGATGGATGTAAAGATTTGCATAATTTCACCTCAGTCCAGATCGCGAATTATTTTTTGTGTTTTGTCTCACAGTATCCCAGTGTTCAAATTGTAAATTCAATGTTTTGTTCAAGGCAACATCTTGATGTACATATCGTCCAGATATTTGAGTGTTATAATCACGAAACACCTCAGACCCATTTTCCCTCAGACCCATTTTCAAATATTTTAATATCTTACGCATGCTGCAGCGCTTTGTGAGCTAGACTGAGGTGAGGCAGAAGGACAATAAGAACAACATAACCTCTATCACAAATGACTTATTCTACAGGCTTCTATCTAGAGAATTTTTTGAGTTACTAATAATAGGCAGCTGCGAGTTGAGTGGTCCTTTTTCTCAGCCTTTGCATGTGAATCAAGGCCACTGTAATGTACATGCATTTTAGATCTTTTTTGTGATATAACTTGCAATAGAAATATTCTATACATTATAGACACAGTGTCTTTACCTTTCTATAAAGCAAGATCTTAGTGGCTGCTGAATATTTTAAAGCACAGTTTGGCATAAAAGAACAAAAAGGTGATAGAATTTTCTTTTGGGCTCACTTTTTGAGAAGAAGTCTGGTTCGTGCTGTCTGCCACTCCAAGCTGATATATCAGGGAAAAGTAATGGCAAAATATCTGATGTTGTGATAGATATCTTTACAGGTGGGCTGATGACAGAATGTCTGCTCGAAACATAGTTTATTCAATTAAAACAAAGAATTCCTTGGTCTTAAACAAAGGATAACATGGTCATAAGATAAGGTCATATACAAAAGACTTCACAAAATCAGCCCAGAACGTGGCAAGATATATTCAAAATATATCAAAAGGTGACCAGGCTTGACCGTGGCAGCTTGATTCCTGCACCAATGGGCCTTCATTAGCACTTATTACAGTTCCTATATTTGATGACTAATAATAATTCTATGGATCCAGTGGGGTGTTGAACATCCTGCAATGCGATTGCACTACATTTAGAAAGGCGAGCAAATCAATAGAACTTCAGCACATATCTGTCAAATTGTAATTTTTTTAATGTTGGTCACTTACAGTGGTAATTGCTACGTCAACAAAACTTAAAATGTATGGAGTTGTATATTAGGACTTTATGAAGAAAATATTTATTGGATGGTCACCTGCCCCAAAGGACAATCTACCGATGTCCAAATGGATTGTAGTAATGCTTATAGCAAGTATGTGACTTGGCTTTCAAATGAGATCTTTCTAACTTTGTAAATTTTTAAGGAACTTTTTTTAACTAGAAAATTCTTTATCTGTCTGTGTTGCCATCCTCAAATCCTGAACCTAATTCTTTGAGTAATAAGCAAACACACTGACTGAGATATTTCTGGACATAATGTCGAGTGCCCTAATTCCATGAACCAGTAAATTAACTTGATCAAAAATTAATTTTCGGAGCCATTAGCACAGGGTCACTTGGAAACAGTCACTGACCTAGACAAACAAGCAGTTTCCAACACCAACAGAAAATGAGAATAAGAAATCAGCAAAGATCTGAGGTTTGTCCATGCCAGCTTGTTGTTGTAATTTAATACTCTAAGCAAATGTTTTGCATTCCATGTTCCTGAAGACAGCTGTTATAAAAGGATGATGTCAGTTCTGTCTCAGCTGAGACATCGTGGGGAGGTAAGAGGGCAGGGTGAGAATAGAAGGAGAAATAAGGGGGACACAGGAACTCAGTGAGATAGCCCTCTGCCAGAAGTCTCAGCCAGCAAAAACAAAGTCATCCAAGTCAAGATGTGAGCCTCTGTGAAACGAATTGTGTATACAAGGTCTTCTAAGAACTCTTATGTTGTGCTTGCAGAATAATAAACTAAATTGGAATGTTAACTTTTTATTTAACATTAGAAATAAAATTTCATATGCATGTCACATGCGTCACCTGGTTGTATCGTGAGTGTGTGTGTGTGTGTGTGTGTGTGTGTGTGTGTGTGTGTGTGGTGGATTGTGCCCTTCATTGGGTTGGCACCCTGTCCAGGCTGTCAGCTGCCCATATATGGATGGGTGGGTGTCACTTCTGTGGGTGTATCAGGTACAGTTGACACCTCAAAGCTCCAGGCTTCCTGGTCCAAATTTGTTTTGAGGTGATGATCCTTGTCTGTGTATGTTTTCCTCATGGCTTTACTCTGCAGTCTCTGTTTTCCTCCAACCTCCCAAAAGCATGCCAGCTGAATAAACAGGTAAAATCAGGATTGATTGGAATGAAAACCTGCACCCACACCGGCCCTTTGCAGAGAAGATTGGACACCCCTGATGTTAAACTATCCTCTACCTAATAGTCTCACTGTAGATCTTCAGATCTTTAGTGGTTTCAATCCAATATGTTGTACGTTTTCTATAAACTGGCCTTCCAGGATGTTTTCTTGGTTTCCTGAATGAGTACCATATGGACATCTAATGGAAAATGTTACCTATATCTCAAAAAAGAAGTTGTTCATTGGAGAAAATGCGAGAAAACATGTGTCTTTGCTACATCACATATAATGGCTTGGCATATTGGTTGCACTTTGCAAAGGTCAGTACAAAGTGTGTCAAATCCAAGTGCTGCACATTGCCAAAAGCGATGTTGTCGAAGTGTCCACGCTCACTCCATAGGGAACTAACAGCTTGCCAAGCACAAAGTTTTCATCAAGCACTTGTCATCTCTAGGAGGCCTAAATACTTTTTGTGATTCCTCTCTATGAAGCAAATAATACAGATAAGTATGTTGGTTTAACCCCTGATGCCCCAATTTACATGTAAGTAATATTTCGTGTTTAAATGATTTAACAAAGCCAACATAGCACAAGTAACATATTCAAATATGTTTGACCCAAACAAATGGTGACCCTGAATAATTCAAATAACCCCTAGATTTCCATATACAGTATAGACAATACTATTTGCATACCCCCAGTTTGGATATACAAAGGCATGTTATCAAATCAAACACAAAAAATTTATCCTAACTTTCATCCTTACATTATTAAGTGACCTTGAATATATTCTCTCTACTAAACTACCAGACTTTCAACTGCCTTCAACTTCAACTGGATAAGTCAATATGAAACTAACACCATGACTACAACAGTCTCGATCATGACATCGATCATCAAAACAATCCAGCATTCAACATAGCAAAGATAGACACAGATAAGCAATGAACAGATCGTACATATCACCCTGGTGTCAAATATGAGCATGTGGTAAATATATCTCATGCCACGGTCATGAGAACACTTTGTATCTACAGCATTAGTGCATGCAGAATCACTGAGTAAACATTGGAAATTTAATCAGGAGAGGGAAAAAAATCATTCAAGGCTCTGGGCAATGACTCTGCTCTCCTAGGTTTAACCATACATAGAATTAGCTTTTATCAGATATGGCAGGGGATATAAATAGTGAATTTAGAGTGTCTCGTTTACTGAGAACCAATAGCTCAATAGTGCAACTTTGGCAGAACATTATGTTAGCTATCATCGTTCATTTTTGCTTTGGTTAAATTTTGGAGTTTATGGCATTAGTGAGGAAAGATGCTTGACCACGAAGCATCGTAAAAACAAAGCAGATAGTGAACACACACTTACAGCACACAACAGTAGGCTTGGTGACAGGGATAAAAAATATTAAGTACAGAGGGCTATTACTCTGAAAGTATTATTTCTGAAACAAAACATACTTTTTCACATTACATTTTAATTTTGACCTTCAACATTCATTCATTCATTCATTGTCTACCTCTTATCCGATCTACACTCGGGTCACGGGGAACCTGTGCCTATCTCAGGCGTCATTGGGCATCAAGGCAGGATACACCCTGGACGGAGTGCCAACCCATCGCAGGGCACACACACTCTCCCATAGACCTTCAACATACTCATTTTAAATTCTCAAATTTCTTGAGATAATTTTTGAGCTATTGGAATGTTTTTTGTTTTTTTAAACATTTAATCAAATTCACATCAGTACCAAATGAAACTATGCACTGTTCTAACTGGTGTTTGTTCTTTTTTATTCTCTTTTGATATACCAACAATTCATACATACAGGATGACTAGTCTCCACTGAGTCCAGGGTAAAAGCTAAACAAAAATTAGCTAGTTTGCTTTCCGTTGCTAATTTCATCTCATTATTAGCTAACCAGCAAAAATCTAGGTTTAACTGAGTTAGAAGTTAGATACATACATATTACTGTTTAATGGAAGTTTAGTCTATGAAACTATGGAAAAGTCTGCTAATTTGATGTTTAAAAGAGTATGGCTACACTTGTGGCTGTGGTTTAATATACAATTCAAGTACTTCACCAATTTGTGAACTATTATTTTAAAGCACACAGTCCCTCACCCTCACCCTAACCCTCAGCCAAGCCAGCATATATACCAGTAAGCACTTTCCAACTTTGTCCCATGGCATATAACAAAGACGGATTCAGACAGATTACATTTGATGTCTTACAGGTTTTCATTGCAAACATCGATAGTGCTAATTCTTGTCCCTTTTTTTTTCAGTTTCCATTTTATCATTAATTCAGTCCAGCATTTGTCTTCCCATGCTAATTCAAGATATAGCTTAGCCTCAGCTATATGTTATCTACTGTTTGGACTAGACCACAGGGATGACTTCAATGGTCTAAACCAAAATTGTTCATGGTATTTGAATGGGATATTTGTTTGGGATATCACTCTTGGTCACAGGCTTGCTTGGCCCAAGAACGCTCAACATATACTGTATGTACTGTATATACACAGACAAGCATATATATGGAGGAGACATCTTATATAGAGGAGACATCTGCTGTAGTCTGCAGGAGTGGAACGCAGTGTACGCTCAAGAACGCTCAAAACATTCTGTATGTACTGTATATACACAGACAAGCATATATGTGGAGGAGACATCTTATATAGAGGAGACATCTGCTGTAGTCTGCAGGAGTAGAACCCAGTGTAATGTTCTGCTGTTGTAGCCCATTTGCCTTAAACTTTTGAGTGATTTGACACACTTTTCTGCTCACCACATTGTAAAAAGTGTAAAAAGAAAATCTGCTCATCAAATCTCCCCGTCTGGCACCAACAACCGTGCCATAGAGGTGTTCTTATTAAAGTGGCCAGCAAATGCATGTTTAGGCACCTTATGAGAACCTTATGCAATGAATTAGCCACCAGCATAACTAATCAACTGATCGGATTTGATTTCTCCACAAATTTCAAATTGCCAACATGTCACTGATTGCAAGCCCAACCTCGGTTGTGGTCCACCAGCTGAGTAGGAATTTTTTAAAGGCATATTGTTCTAGTTAGCAGCTGTTTTATTTTAAGAGAGTTGGAAATAAAGTCTCTCAAATACCTGATGTTTACACTGTTATTTACCTGGTTGATGCCAGAGAATAAGTAGAGTCTAGGAACATAAAGAATTTATGAGAACTAAGAAATTAGGGAATGATACTAAAGAAACTAGAGTATAGAAGAATGTGGTTTCTATAGAATTGGATAGAATAATAGTGAGTTACAATAGCAAAGTATTGATCCTGAGGTGTGATCAGGGAGGAGCTAGAGCAGAAGTGATGCAGGAAATAAGAGCTTCCATAAAGCAGCATGGGAAGAATATAAAAGTATCTCCAGGGCCAAGACCAAGTCTGGGTTATAGCTCAGAGGAAAGGACTGAACCTCAAGGACAAGGTCAAACACTGAAATGTACAATGGGGATAGAAATTAGGACTAGGGTAAATGACTTGGGCTCATTTCTGAAACATAGTATACATATACACCGGGGCATTGGTGGCTCAGTGGTAGGTTTCTCACCTATCATGCGGAAGGCCCGGGCTCGATTCCCAGCCACCGGATGCAGTGCCGGTCCCAAGCCCGGAAAAATGGAAGGGTTGTATCAGGAAGGGCATCCGGCGTTAAGCATTTGCCAAGTTGTTGTGCGGACCAGTTGGTTCGCTGTGGCGACCCCGAACAGGGAGCAGCCGATAGCAACTTCTAGTATACATATACACCACATATTGTATATCGTGTGAATGAACACACAGCTACAGTTATAAAAGTTGTTTCTCATGTTCCTTGGCCTCAGCACTTCAAACTGTTTCGGATTTTACTATTAATCCTATTTTGAGTTTCTATAAAAGGATTTCTATTTCATTCTTCAGCCAATGAATGAAATAAAATGTATTTTTATTTTTGTGTGTGTTTTTTCTAATTACACCTGAAGTACACTATAATTTCAGATTAAAAACTCAATGAAATGAACTGAATTGTTCACACAGTTTAGCCTTATAAGCTAGGATTAGTTTTGAAGAAACACAGTCAAGTAAGTGGTGAGTGAGTGGACAGAGCTGGAGCCAAAGTGATAATAGGAATCAAAGGCTGTAAACAACAAAGAAATTGCAAACAGGAAGTATGTGAAAATGTCTAAATTTGTGACTGAAGCACACCTCAGTCTGTGGAGCAACATCCAAATTTAAGAAAAGTCCAAAAAAAGCAACAGAAAAATCAAACATTCTTTGTAGCTTCAATACAGACATTCCAGATTTTAGCTGTATGTAGCAGACTCTCTAATAATCTATCCATTCTGTGCCAAAGGACAAAATGATTCCCTCATTGCACACATACATAATTCATTCCTGTTATGATCTCACTCTGTTTTCTCACTGAGCCCATACTGACCTTCTGTAACAAAGAAGGTCGTCTATAACATCGATTACAAAGATCACCAAAATGAATAAAGCAAAATGAAATAAGAAATGAGGCACTAGAGAGAAAAAGGAGTTTTCCCTGCTGCATTTCAGAGGAAAATGTGTTGACAGAAAATATGTTGTAAAGACGGACTAATGACAGAATAAACCAAGTATTTACATTCTTTTGTTTTTATAGCCTGGACTCTGCAAGAGAGCACTAATTGCAAGAGCATTTGCTCATCGTGGCTTGAAGCATAGTGTGGATGGATTATTTGGGAGGCAGTAACAGTTCTGTTTTCACGGATATTAAAATGATGAAACATGATTTCTTATTTTCTGTCTGTAAATACAAAAGACAAGAATACATGAGGTATTTGGCAGAAGTTAGAGCCAAAGAAAAAAATTGGGTTTTCACCAAAATGTTCTTTTTCTGTAAGTAATATATAATACTAAAACAATAACAGACCTGGAAATTCATTCTTTTATTGAAGCTGCTTTCTATCCTTGCCTTGGCATCACCTTTTTTAACAAACACAACATCAGTTTGCCTGAAGATGTCAAAAACACTACAAGTCAATTCATTTTATAATCGGAATCATCTCTGAAACAGAGTTGAGTGCCAGCAAATAAGTTTTAAAATAAAAAAAAAATTTTAAAAACTGACCTAATAAAAACATACTAAGATTAAATCAAGCCAAAAAAAGAGAACTGACTGAATAAATGAGCGATTATTTTGCATCCCTCGTCAGTGAAATGTACAGTAAGCATGAGCAGTGCTCCAAAGGGAGTGACTTTCACAACAGGTGATGAGACAGAGAGTAATCAGTTGTTTGAGAACAAAATCAGACACAGTAGCAATAATTTATAACTCATATCATCTCAAGGGTAGCCAAATTGATGTGCGCTTAGTGAAAATAGTCTACGCTTCATCTCATGAAATATTCAGTGCTTATAGTCAGATTTATGTGTCTCTGGAATATTCTATATATTTCCATTGAGATATGTTTGTCTAGAAAGTGATAGATACTAATTTTAAAAACTCTGCATTATTTCTGCATCAATTTACTATAGTAATTTTTAGTCTGGCCTTAAATTTGGTAAAGAGGACTCAAAACCTACAGTTTACTATAAAAGGATTTCTATTCCACTCCTAGGCCAATGGATGATTTTTTTTGTGTGTGTGTGTTTTTCTAATTACACCTGAAGCACAGTATACTTTCAGTTTTAAAAAAATTTCAGTGAGTGGTGATGTCATAACGTGAGCGGTGATGTCAATGGTGGGTAAATGAGATCCCTGTCAGCAGCCATGTCAAATGAAACAGCTGTGGCACAACAGTCTGATTCATTTCATACACTTTAGTTAAGGGTCTGCTTTGCTTTCTTGTATCATAGGAAATGTGACAAGAACCGTTTAAGGGGGATAATAATCATCATAATAATAACATTCATTCCCACATTATGCTCCTATGTGATTATTTATACAACAAATTCAACATTTAAATATAACTCTGATTTTTCCATTGTGTTATTTAGGTTGTAATTTTGATCCTGATTTAAGCTTCTAAAAAAAGAATTTCTCTTCAGTTATTTATCAAGAAGCATGACATACAGTTGAATGGCAGGCCCCATGGTCCTGACCCAAAATATATCAAGGTTGTGGAAATGTTTTATAGCTATACAGGCAAGGCCAAGTATTCTGAAGATCATGCTTTCAGAGGGTGGCCAAGAAGAGTAGGCTTTCTGATGGAAATACGCTGTTACAACACTTCAAGGTCACAGATATCAGCCAACAAGGACAACATCAGTACCCTGAATACAACAGTGTTTCATTTGTATTTAACACCACAATATTCCTCTAAACTGTAAAAAAAAAATAAAAAATAAATAAAAATAAAAAAAAACCTGTCACTTCGGTGTTATAGACAAAAAAAGGTGAGATGGTATCTGGTAATTTTCAGTTGACTAATTATTTTCCCAAATTTTGTATGATGTAATTGTTTGTGAGCATGAGCACAGGACCTTTTAGAGCAAAATACTCAGCCAACTTCTGTGGTTACAGAGATCCTCTGTTTAGTTTGAGCTGCTACATTGCTTAAGATCAGTAAAAACCGGGACATTACGCTTGTGTAAACTACACAATGTAGTTGCTTGTAGAGTAAGCCACAAAGGAAAGACGGGCACTCTGAGATATGTCCTCAGGACATGCCTCGCTGCCTCCCAGCCAGCCTACTCCCTTTGCAACTTCGGCTACCCGTGTGTCATTGTGTACCTTTCAGTATGCTCGTCTCCATACGTTGATTACACCATTCCCTTCCAAGATAGCAAAACTGTGAGATCTTTATTCTTGGCAAAATTTGTAATCCAGAGCAGGCTGATTTCTCACGTTTGACATATTGCACACAGTGTCGCCTTGTTCTGGTCACGTAATCATGCTGAGGGCAAATGTAGCATGTATACTTATCTAGGAAGCACTGTGTGTATGTATATGTGTGTGTGTGTGTGTATGTGTGTGTGTGTGTGTTTGCCACCTCACTGGAATACAGCAGGGCCTGTTGTTGTAAAGAGTGACATAGGAGGAAACCTTTACAAACCGTGACCCACATGGTGTGTAATTTTGCTGAATAATATTTTGGTGAGGAAAAAATATTATTCAAGTAATTAAGAAATGATTTATGCTTTTCTGCTTGCCGATTTTTGTTTCCCAACTGACTTCATGTCGTTCTGGGCTGTCTGTGACATCACCTTATAAAAGACACCTGGTGGGTAAACACAGCTCGAGAAAGAACAGATTAGTTCTTAACATCTGTGCAATGGTGGGCGCAAATCAATCGTGCAGGCTATATTTGCTACAAATCCCTTATGCAAGAAACTGCCCTAATGATACCATTCCACCTTAAACCCGTAAGCCGTCTATCCTTTTTGTACTTCCTGTGCTATCCACGTAAACCAACCAGCTCTTAAGCACATGGACATGATCTAGTTCCAGTCTAATCGTCTACATCACTCTTTGTTTTATTTGAAGTGTGCATTCAGTTCAATACTATTTTAATAATCTATTAAAGGTGACAGTGTAGGGTAGGACAATATATAACAGTATATAATATTGAGTTGTGTCACCTATTTTGATGGGTTTTACCATTGAGAAAAAACACTCCTTTTTAAAAGTTTTATTTAGACTTTTGTATTAATTACAAATCTCTTCCTCTGCCATTCAGCTAGTTACTGATAGATAGATAGATAGATAGATAGATAGATAGATAGATAGATAGATAGATAGATAGATAGATAGATAGATAGATAGATAGATAGAGAGGGCGAAGCATAAGGATTTGAGCGAGTTTGACAAGGGCCAAATTGTGATGGCTATATGACTGGATCAGAGCATCTCCAAAACTGCAGCTCTTGTGGTCTGCAGTGGTCAGTATCTATCAATAGTGGTCCAAGGATGGAACAGTGGTGAACCGGCGACAGGGTCATGGGCGGCCAAGGCTCATTGATGCACGTGAGGAGTGAAGGCTGGCCTGTGTGGTCCGATCCAATAGACGAGCTACAGTTGCTCAAATTGCTGAAGAGGTTAATGCTGGTTCTGATAAAAAGGTGTCAGAATACACAGTGCATCACAGTTTGTTGTGTATGCGGCTGCATAGCCACAGACTATTTAGGGTACCCATGCTGATCCCTGTGCACCGCCAAAAGCTCCAACAATGGGCACGTGACCATCAGAACTGGATCATGGAGCAGTGGAAGAAGGTGGCCTGGTCTGATGAATCACGTTTTCTTTTACATCACGTGGATGGCCGGGTGCGTGTGCGTCACTTACCTGGGGAACACATGGCACCAGGATGCACTATAGAAAGAAGGCAAACCGACGGAGGCAGTGTCATGCTTTGGGCAATGTTCTGCTGGGAAACCTTAGGTCCTGCCATCCACTTTGACTACCTACCTAAGCATTCTTGCAGACCATGTACACCCTTTCATTGAAACAGTACTCCCTGATGACTGTGGCCTCTTTCAGCAGGATAATGCACTGTGCCACAAAGCAAAAATGGTTCAGGAATGGTTTGGCAACAACAAGTCGAGCATCTGTGGGATGTGCTGGAGAAACAAGTCCAATCCATGGAGGCCCCATCTTACAGGACTTAAAGGATCTGCTGCTAACATCTTGGTGCCAGATACCACAACACACCTTCAGGGATCTAGTGGAGTCCATACCTCGAGGGGTCAGGGCTGTTTTGGCAGCGAAAGGGGGACAAAAAACACAAATATTGGGCAGGTGGTCATAATGTTATGAATATGAAGAACTTTGAGAATCTAGAATGTAATTATTTTAATGCTTATGTTAATGGTTGTAGTAGTGAAAGCTACACATCAATCAAGAAGGTCCACATTTCGTTTAGTATTATTTTTGTTCAAATAATCCAATTAAGTGTATCCATATAGAACAATAACTATGCCTCATGCCTGTTCATCATCTCTTGAGACATTATGCAGTAGGTATTAAAGTGTTAAACTGGATAATCCACCAAACTGCAGTGTGGAACTTCTATTTAGTGTATTTAGGGGTATTGGTGGCTCAGTGGTAGGTTTCTCGCCTATCATGCAGAAGGCCAGGGTTCAATTCCCAGCCAAAATAAAGGGTGCAGTGCTGGTCCCAAGCCTGGAAAAATGGGAGGGTTGCGTCAGGAAGGGCATCCGGTGTAAAACATTTGCCAAGTTGATGTGCGGACCAATTGGTCCGCTGTGGCGACCCCGAACAGGGAGCAGCCGAAAGCATTAACTAGTGTCATTTTAGGGACATTTTGTCCTTTTAGGGACACTTTGTCTTTCTAAAAAGCAAATTTAAAAGAATATGTTGAGGTAAGTTTCAGTGATTTGTTAACATTGCTAAACCCATATTTAACTTTGTTTTCTTGCTAATTTCAGGTTAGATTAGCATCCAATAGAGTAGCTGATTTGGCTAGACAGAAAGTCACATTGTAGGTAATGTTAAAAACTGGTTATTTAAAGGATATTTTAGTTCTGATTAATTCCTTAGCAAACTACATAACGTAAGTTTTTAGCAGCTTAAAAAATGAATTTCCTCTTCTAACAGATTTAAATAAACAATAAAAGTTCGTTTTAACATGAAAAGGTGTTTTATGTTGTAGATATTTAAAAGTAGCACAATTTTATAGTCATTTGTATGCATTTTTGGTTGACTATTTCCACTCGTAATTAAAGATCTTGGTAATGAATAATGAATAATTTCTCAGTACTGGGTAAATACAACCTCTGTTTTGCTTTGTTTTGTTTTTTCAAAGTTAAGTATAGTGTGCTGGCTAAACTCTCCCTTTCCTTATCCTGCTTTTGCTTATCATATATTTGCCTCCCTGCTTCAGTCCTGAGGCAAGAACAACAGTCTGGTCAGATTTGACAGATGGCCATATGGGAGCATTAAAAGCTATCTGAAGGCGTCAGCTAAAGAGAATTAACGAGCAACACAAACAATATCAAATCTTTTATGGCCAATCGGGCTTAAGCGAAATCAGGTCCCAGCAGCATCTTTTTAGTTTTAGTCAACAAAATCTCCTTAGACCTTGCACAAGAACAGCATTATCATAAGCAGAAGTGATAGATTTCTTTCTTTAGTCTGGTTTTCTTAAAGGTAATGCAAGTAAAGGCGCAAGTTTGTGTAAAGAAAGGGTTAGCGTAAGAGAGCATGTCTGTACATCATGCTAATTCCCCATAATATGGTCATAAATAAAGAACATGCATACATGCTGTAATACATTAATGCATTATACATGTGGATGATTTCAGACTGTATTTGGCTTTAGAAGTGACAAACATGACATTGATTTCATTAGAATGTAGAGAAATGGGACAGAAAAGCTACATCATTGACTAAACTTAGAGTTTATACAAACCACAAGCAACTGCCTAATAAATTAGGACAACATCATTAATATGACATGTAAAACAAAATGATTACGGCTTACACCAAGACGTCAAGCTACTAATTAATAATGAGCTCACAAATATGAATAAAAATATGAGACAGATCTGACCTGTGTGTTTATTTGTGTGAAAACAGTTGAGAAAAAAAAAAGTGCATTTATCAAACCAGGCAAGTACTGTAAAAACATCCACACATCTGAAAATGCCCATATTCAATTATTGCTTACTAGGCCATTAATGAAGACGTTTTAAACAACCGGAGCTGTAATAAATTTGCCTGGAAGAGGATGGAAGTGTACTTTGCCCCAATGCACTTTTCCCATTGCCTGTAGGCAAAATTACAAGAGTATAAAGTTTACTAACAGCCTTAAACAAACCTTGTAAAAGGTGTTTAAGGATAGAATGACATGAGCTAGTTTCCAAATCTGGTGATCTCTTGCTACAAACAGGAAACAATAGCAAAGCAGCATCTTAAGCGTTCCATGACATTCCATGGGCTACATGGCATTCAACTATCAGCGGACACAAAGTTCTTAACCCTTTTTACCAGTACAGTCTGCTGGCGGAATGGAAATAGACTTAGGGGAAATGTTTTCAATCAGTTTAAACAGAACAATTAATGATTTTAGTGGTTGAATGATCAAATTTTAGCAGCTTTATAGATGAAGAAGCACTAGGAGCATCTCAGAGAGCAGAAATGGGTTTGAAGAAAAATCAGAATTCACTTTGATGATAGAAAAATTTTTGTGGAAAAAAAAATGGTTTTGTTTTTTGGAATTTTTCTATGAATGTATTTGACCTAGTAGGTGTACTGTAAAAAGGGAGATATCGAAAACCTATTTTTATACCATAAAACTGTTAAAACATATATAACAACAACAACAACAACAATAATAATAATAATAATAATTTTGTTGTTGTCGTTGTTGCTGCTTTTGTTTTTTTTTAATGCATGGGTTTACCCGTACATGATCTATGAAAAGTTTTCCATAAATAGTATAGCTAAACTTTAGTGTCCTGTACAACAGTATTCAACTAATCATTTAAAAAACACAAGATGGCACAATAAAAAAAAAAAATCCACCCATGCGTCACCTGTCACATTAAGTCATACTCCTGAATAATGTTAACAGCCATTTTAATTTTGTAAAAATAGGTTTTAATATACAGTTCATTCCACTGTAGAGTCTCAGTTTAGGGGTGCAGATTGTACCATATGATTTCATCCCAGACAAATGCCTACAAATAATTCCATTCATCCATAACTGATTGGTTGTATATGACGCTCATAAAGAAGAAGACAGATTTGAAATGGATGGAGAAATAAGCGTGTTATAACTATACCATTGCACTGCCTTAAATGGGAATAGCTTAGCAACAGACCGTGTTTTCTGTGCGTTTCTGATTAATACCAGATTGTGCTACTTTGGCTCTTGTCCAATTCCCATTCAGGGATTACTTCTTCTTGCCATGTTGAGTAGACATTAGAGTACAGCATGACCTGTTACTTTATTTTAGACACGTCTCCCAGTTTTTACAAAGACCAAATCCCTCTTGACTTAATGCCAGTTCCAAATGCATGCCAGAAAGTTTAAACAAGACTTGGAACATTTACAGACAAAAGAGCTTTGCTTAGATATCATTTTGTCCTATGGTTAAACATAAGACTAAACACTATTAACAAGTTGCCTAATTTAATTCAAATCAAACTCTGTCTTTCTCTCAAGTAACAACCATTGTTCATATAGTCATTTTTGTTACTAGTCTAGTGAATGTAGACATACACACAGCACTGGCTTTATCTGTAATCTACCTTTAATACTAGGGGTGAATGGGGTAAAATAAGAACTTTTGGGCTTTTTCTTTTATGGACATTTTCACACTCGTGTGGTTGTCTGGACTTCAGAATTCAGTGTATGTAAAATCTGATTTTAAAACCAGGTTTTAAGGTTTCAGTTCTCTCAAAAACAGCGATCTGGGGCAAACTGTGGTGTGGTCAGAATCAGGAAACCATTTGCTCTCTGTGCTGCATGCATGAAATGCTATTGGGTGAAAAAAAAAAAAAAAAGGGGGGGGGAGAAAAGGGAAAAAGAAGAAGAAGAAGAAGAAGAAGACTTTATTATTGTCACATACAGTACAGCAGAGTGAAATTCTTTCTGCACATATCCCAATTTTGGGATTTGGGGTCAGAGCACAGGATTAGCCATGATACAGTGTCCTTAGAGCAGAAAGGGTTAGGGCCTTACTCAGGGGGCCAATGGTAGCAGCTTGGCAGTGCTAGGGCTCAAACCTTAACCTTTCAATCAGGAACCCAGAGCCTTAACCACATGAGCCATTGGTAAGGTTAGCAGATGAGATGGAACACTTCACTGACATATAAAAACAGACTTTCTTTGAACTGGAGCACTGTGAAAAATCCATGTCTCATTTATTCATGCAATTATCCAATCAGCCAATCAAGTGGCACCAGTGCAATGCATAAAATTGTGTAGATACATTGGTTGTAGGTGTCAGATGGGCTGGTTTGAGTGCAGATATCCTAGGATTTTCAAACACAACAGTGTCTATACAGAGTTTACACAGAATGGTGCAAAAAAAGTAAAAAGTATAAAAATAACCTCATGTAAGCGTCAGTTGTGTGGGTGAAAATGCCAGACACTGGTTCAAGCTGAAAAGAAAGAAAAGCATCATGCACAGCAGAATGCCACACCCTGACGCGAATGGGCTACAAGAGAGGAAGACAGTATCAGGTTCCACTACTGTCCATCATTTAAGAACAGGAACCTGCAGCTACAGTGGGCACAGAATCATGCAAACT
The DNA here is from genome assembly GCA_033459395.1 of Hemibagrus guttatus. NCBI lineage: Eukaryota > Metazoa > Chordata > Actinopteri > Siluriformes > Bagridae > Hemibagrus > Hemibagrus guttatus. The sequence goes on along the minus strand of JAUCMX010000014.1, from coordinate 18,098,821 downwards.
GGACAGGTGAAAACTGGAAATGTTTGGTATAATTAGAGGTGTAATAATACATTATATTGCAAAAATGAGATGATGTTTACTGTCGAAATATCAAATGCACACTGTATGTATGAACAATTGTTTCATGTCAGACACGTTACTTATTTAATCAAATATTTGGGGAGAATTTCTATTTTTGTGGAAAATTTATTTATTTTTAAGGTAAGATGAACTTGTAGTACATTTAGTTTTAAAAAAAAGCTGTTTGTAGCTCTTTTTTATTTATTTCATTTTATGAATATAAATGTATAATTTTTAGTCATAGTTTTCTTCAGTAAAAATTAGATTCTTAGATTAGATTAGATTCTTAGAATCAACTTAAATCTGACATTCAAGCCAGTACAGTGACCTGCATCATATCTAAAATGTAACATTGCCTCATAGTATTTTTGTGTTTTGTGTTGACGATGAGCGTATGTGTCTGTTTAATATCTTATCTTCGTTTCAGATATGGTGTCATGTTGATAATTCTTATTCGGGTTTTGTCAATTATAATGAATTCGAGATAAAACAACCAAAATAGTCTGCATTACAGAGATTACAGGGCAGACAGTGAATACACGGTGGACAAAACCCAAACACGCTAATAGCAAAATTAATAATTGATAATTGTTTTAATGATGGAATTATTCAACAGTTCACAGAACTACTGTATTAGAAATACAAACTATAATAAAAAATAAAAAATGGTTGATGTAAACTTTCAGTATTGAAAGCACCTGAACTAAAACAATCAACTGTGATCTGTAAGTTCATCTATGCCCTTCTGAGCTCTTCTATGTCCTTCCAAGTTCCTTGATGTCCTTCTGAGTTCTTCTTTGCCCTTCTGCGCTCTTCTACGACCTTTTGAGTTCTTCTCCATCCTTCAAAGTTCATCAGAGTTCTACATCCTTCCAAGTTCTTCTTTTGCAATTTAAGCTGGACTCATCTTTAGTTCAGAGACTATGGCTCATCCATGAGGCATAAGATCTCATAAGATCATTAGTGTACTGGACATAATATATCACTTCTACCAGTTGCAGTGCATGCTGTTTATACTGTATGTACTGAATATGTACAAACATCAATAATTAGTAATAAACTTACATAATGGAATGAGCAAAGTGTCACAGTTCACTACACAAATGTTCTCCCTGTTAGTGGCGCTGAGCTAACAGGGTGGAGGGCCAGTGGTCCCTTTTGAAAACCATAAGATGGGGCCACTTTAGGCATGGAGCCAAGACAGACTTATCAATAGATTTGTAAAGCAAGGTGAGGGGAGGTAGGCTGCTTATTTGTGGATAATCTCATGTCACATAACTGAAGCATGCATGATGTGACCTAAGTCTTACTCAGCTAGACTAGTGGTATATGCAATCACATTAATTTACCTCCATTTCCGAACATGGATTCAGGTAAAGTTGAATTCAATTTGATTCAGTTTTATTTATATAGGGCTTTTAACAATAAACATAGTCATAAGGCAGCTTTACAGAAAACCAGATGTAGATTTAGATCCCTAAAAGCCAGTGATGATAGTGTCATGAGGAAGGGAAGCCATCCTCTTCTGGGTAACACCGGATAGTGGGATCATATATAATTATTCTTCCATAATTGTATATTATAAAGTCACTCAGCACTGAAAAGTTGTTCAGTATGAGCTTAATAGTTGTTATGATTACAGCAATGGTTCTTCAGCCCATGTCTACAGTATCCATGATCCAAGATGATCTACATTAGGTTAGGGCAGACATCCAGGAGATGATCCAGGAGAGGAGATGTAAAGCATCAGTGACGGGTGGCACCTGGATGATGACCAGGATGTGATAAGGCTATGATGATGGTTATTATTAAAAACGATGTTGTAGATTTAAATTTGTCCATTGCAGTAAAATATTGGCCAAATCTGGAAAATCTTTTCTTCTGTTATTATTCATTTTCTATGCAGTTTTGAAAAAAGTGCATCTAATTTAGAAAAGTGTTTTTGTCTATTAAATCCATGTTCTTCTTGTGTTTTTGTGTTGTATTAAAAGTTTTTTTTTGTTTGTTTGTTTTTTGACTAGCAGACTGCTTCAAGAGACAGCAGTAATTGTACATTGCATCGTAGACAGAACAAGAAGCCATCACTGTTAAAATAAATGTAATTATGGATGCTGTGAATCATCCATAAGACATGTTCGATCCTGTTGTCACTTGCATTATAAGAGATATAGAAGTCTTTTAATCAACTTTATTGTCTTGAATATAATAATACAAATAAATTGAGCTTGTCATGTTATAGAGAAACCATAAAGTTCAAATTTTCCAGTGGAAGAGAATGTACACTGTTACAAAGCACTGACAGTTGAGACTCCTTCCATAAATGTTAAATAAATACTTCCTTACAGGAAATTTCAGAATAAAAGTATTTAAATAAACAAATACAAACTTGTATTAATTAATATAGTGATATCTTCTGTCTTCTGTTATTATACACTAATATAGTGATATAAAAAAAATTTATTTCATCTAAATCCTTTCATTTAAATCCTTACATTACATGGGCCGTCCACCATACATGTCCCTGTCAATGAGCTGTTACTCAAGAAACTATAGAAATCATTTGAATTATGGCTAGAACTATTGTTAAAGGAGCTGTTATAGAAAATCAATCAATAGATCTGATCAATCAGATTTGAGAATTTAAAAACTCTGTGGTGTAAAGACTTAAAATAAGTTTGTCTAAGAAATTTTATTAGCAACTCATTAGAAATTAGATTAGATTAGATTAGATTAGATTAGATTAGATTAGATTAGATTAGATTAGATTCTTAACTGTTTCAGCCAATACTTTTAGAATTAACTGTGCAACGTTTTACGCTTTAAGTTTTATTTGGGAATGAAGGGGGAGTGTTTAAGAGATGATTTATATTTATTGATGTATTCCTTTTTTAATTGATTCATTTGCCAGTTTTTAAGGCATAAATAGTTCGTGTTGTTGATAATTAGCTCCTCCTCTAAATGGTCGCCTGTAAGACACGTCATTAGCGTGCGACGCTTACCTTGACATTCACGGTGCCGTATCCATGTGGAATGTTTTGAAGTTTACTATTGTTATTTACATTACTGTGGTAAGCTTTCACGGTTTTTGATAGTTTTGATATTATGTCCCAGAAATTGCATGTTTTTTTTTCTAGATGTCAAATGTTTTAAAGAATGATGTAAACGGTTAGTAGTGTGTTAGCTCCGTGAGTCCTAAGGTTATTTCTGCAGTTTGTGTTTCACCCTGCTGACTTTTTAACATTAATATGATCTGATTAACACAAATGCGTGAATTTCAGGATACAGAAAGTAAAGATGTCCGCAAAACAAGCCTCGGTACATGCTAAATGGATTATCGGGCGAGTCATTGGAACCAAGATGAGGAAGACAGCAAAAGTCCGTGTTACTAGACTGGTCCTAGATCCATATTTACTGAAGGTACCAAACATTTGTATCTGTTAAGATGGTGGTGAGAAATTCCTCGATCCAGAATTATACAATCAGCTCCATAATTATTAAAATATATATACAAGGTAAATGTCTTAGTGAAGTTTAATCTCTCACTAAAATGGAAGAGAACTCTAATATAAATATATAAAATATTTTTTTACAAAACCACATCATATTTATTCCCACCTGTAGAAATTCTTATGAACAAAATATATTCAAAACATGTTTTTGTATTTAGGTTTTAGGGTCCAAAGTCTCCAAATCTACACTTACACTCCATCTATACCAAGGGTGCCAATAATTCTGGAGCTGACCATGCAGCCAGAATAGATGTAGCAAAAGTTTCAACCAGATTAATCTCAAAACCATAACTGTAATATGTAATAATTACAGGTTTTTTTAGTATTCATACACCTTCATGACTTTTCTTCTTCTTTGCTGACAGTTTTACAACAAAAGGAAGACGTACTTTGCCCATGATGCCTTGGAGCAGTGCACAGTTGGGGACATTGTATTGTTGAAGGCTTTACCAGAAAGGCGAACCAAACATGTCAGGCATGAACTGGCGGAGGTTGTGTTTAAAGTCGGGGCCGTGGTTGATCCCCTGACTGGCAAGAAAGTTGCAGGTCCGACGTATCTGGAGCCTCTCACTGACTCCACGGAAAACCCAGAGGTGTCTTTAACAGAAAAATTACAACTGCTGAACATTTCTGCAGCTCCTCCACCACCAAGTTCAGCCTCTTAATGTTGTTTTATATTAATGTATCGATATAAATGTGTACGTGTTTTTGATTTGTCATGCAGTTTAAAAAAAAATCAGGTGATTCTGTATGTGTTAATGTGAACTATACAATACATTCATCAGATAACAGTGGGACATGTGAAAATTGACAATTTCATCTTTTGTTTTTTCGAGTAAATAAGATGGCACTGGATTGATGGGGAAGCATTTTTGCACACAGATAATCATGAAAATCATTGCTGTCTCAGGTGTTTATTTTAGAGATAATCAGTTACATATTTCTGTATATTTTTTAAATTAAATTAACGTGCAATCTAACATCTAAGGTTTCGCCTATATAAGAGCTCTGTAGTTTAACACTGAAGTACGCTCCGAAATAAGAGAAGAAAAAAAAAAATTATGCATTTAAACTCTGTAAGCAGCAAATCAACAGTGGAAACACATTTTTTTATTTGTCAATTTACTGTGCAGTACTGCAGAATTGCCGCTGCCAGCAAGCCGTTCCTGACTCTATAGTAATTTTATTCAACCCTTCATTACGCTTTTAAATTATGAAATGGTGAAAAATCATCAGTTTTCTGTCCCTTACTAAGGCTATTGGTTCTAGATGATTAAATTGTTGAAATAATTTTTTTAAACAGTAAATCACAAGCAGGAAAAATCTATATATCTAGTACACTACAATCCCTGCATGTTTTTAAACGTTTAAAAATCTTTAAAAAAAAAAAAAAAGAAATCTCTACGCCTCTACATAGAACCTTTTTAAGTTCCTCAAAACCAATAAATTATAAAAAATATACTGCAAGGTGCTAGAAAGAACCTTTTATTTCTTAAGTGTAGAGATCACACACAATACCGCATGCAGAACCTGCTTTTATTTTTAACCATCTAAGAGATCGCATCCTTGAACCAACACCACAGCAGAACAGAACCTCAACATGAGGATCGTATCATTCAATTGCAACATATCAACGACTCAAGTTCTTAAATAAGAGGTTACATGACATATTTCTTTAAAATCTACAGTTCTTGTACTGTAAACACATTTAGATCAAAGCAATACTGACACATTCTTTGTCAATGTGATTGGAATTGTAAAAAAAAAAAAAATTTTTTTTTTTATAGGGTTAACAGCTGATGCTGTAATAAAGCTTCAAAATGGTCAGAGATATGAATAAGACAAAAGCATTAACATCTTAGAAAATTAGAAAATCCCCAATAATATTTTACTGGTAAAATGAATACAATAAAAATCATGTTTCATGTTACTCCAAAAAGGTACAGCAATAGAATCTACTGAATCTACAAGCTGTGGTACGTGGTATTGTTCCTTATTTCCATCAAAATTCCAACTTGGCACAGAAAAGTGTTGAGTGTTTATCAGTGACTCGAGTCTGCTGTTCTTTCGATGTGAGACATCTCCAACACTGGCATTAACAGCTGGAATGCATCCTGGATATAGGAAGCACTGTTGGAGGCCTAGGAATAAAAAGCAGAGAAAGTAATAAGAGCTGAATTAATCAACACACAAACATTCCAGCAATAAAAATAAAAACATTCATAAGAATTTCAGGTAAGTATCTCGGTTTCATTTGGTGTTGATGGAAAAACCCTCCACATGGTGGCCTCTTTAATAGAAACATATATTTGCTCATTCATGCATTTCTCTAAATATTCCTAATAAAGTGGCCAGTTGTGTACATTTCTGACAATGACTGACAAGTTTTCCTGAACTGAAATGTGTTTCTTTTTTTTTTTTTGCTTGTATCTCAACCAAAGCAAAAGGAGAAAACTGAATTTAGAGATCAACATGACATTTAATATGTCAAAGTTATGCTTAATTGTCAAGGTTGTAGACATCTTTAGACTGTCTGTTGTTATTGCTGCTTTTGTTAAATTGGATCCTTACACAATGGGAGATTCGCAGAAAGCATACACTAGATTTTTGCAGTAACATATTCATGGTTTCATGACATTAATTTTAGTTGTCAAGGTATCTTATAAGCATGTAAAAATCAGCATGTTTTATAACGGGGCTGTCAAACATACAGCTCGGATCAGTCCAGAACCAACCAAAAAAGTTTCTTATGGATAGTAAATTAAAGTAATAGAAAGAACAACTTCCACTAGAGAGCAGGATAGAGAAATAATCTCAGCTATGATGAAATATGATGAAAAGTGTTTATAGTGTAATTCTTTACTAGCAAGGTAAAAACGTAATGCAGTAACCACGTCTCAAGAAAAATAAATAAAATTTAATGGTTTGACAGCAACAGGAGTGACTTTTTTTTTGTTGCTTTTTTTCTTTGTAGTGTTTTGTGATATTCTCAGCCAACTTCAGTAATATTGTCTGTATTGTATAGATTCATGACCAATCATCCTTATTTAGTAAAGTTTCTTTAGTTCCAGGTTGTAAAATACAAAATACAGAAAAAGGTAGCGAGAGAGAGAGAGAGAGAGAGAGAGAGAGAGAGAGAGAGAGAATATTTTGAATATTTATGCAACTGAAACTATTACAAAATTTGAGTTTATCTATTGTTGATCACTTGTTATTATTATTGTTATTGCCTGTTATCTAAAATGCGTATAATTCCCATTCATGACACATAATTTAAAGAAACAAACCTCCAGGAAAACTCCAGTGATTAACGGATTCAACACTTCTCCTTTTTCATTTGACTGTGAAAGAAAAAAGAAGAATTTCCTTGTTTATCATTTGTAGAACAGAGGTGTATGATCTGTTAACTCCAGAATACTAATACATTTATAAACGTGTCTACATGCACTAGAGGAAGGGACAGTAATCTCTCTTACCCCAACTGTAGCTAAACAAGTTGTGAATTTTTTCGACAGCACTGATATCTCCTTACAGAGAACAACTGTGATTCTAAAAGAGAGGAAAAAAAACACACTAGGCATATTGTTACTTTAATAACATTGTTATAAATACTCACTCAAGGGCTTTTCACATGTGAAATAGTTCCCCTGGGTGACTGGAGGCTGTTTCATGTTTCACACTGCTTTCACATATACCTTACCCGGGATAAACAATTAATCCTGGCTTTTCATAATCTGACATTTCACACATTACATTCCTAAACCCTGGCTTCTTATTTGCATATTTGTGGCATCAACAACCAGGATTGGGCAAATACAGCATTTTTGAGGGAAAAGCATCCTGAGGTGCCAAAAAGCAAGAAAACAAAAAATTATATGAATACCTTTTTAATATGAATATTTTTTCCTTCTGAGCATGGAGAGGCTTGTGTTTACTTATACAGTAGTGGTATTTTTTTACTGAAATCAGTATTTTTTTTCCCCTCAGATGCTACAACTACTGGGTTTTTGTGACTTTACAAACTGTAATATGATGCATTTCTGATTTTTCACACTACTAAAATCCTGCTTCTAATTCACAAGTGTGAAACGTTTACCTGGGATAAAAAGCAGGGTTAAACATGCTTTAACTCAGCGTGAAAAGCTCTTCACTGTCCTTTGTGTTAGAAGTAACTTACTGTGAAGAAGACTTACTGTGCCAGGACTTTGGCTTGCTCCAGAGCAGTGACTCCCTCAGTGCTGGTATGAAGAAGCATTTCTGCCACCTTGTGGAACTGCTCTATGGATCTGGCTGTGAGCTCTGCCAAGCTTGTGATAGCAGAGAAGTGAACATCCTACAGTTGAGGAGACGAAGCACAAGCTGAAACCACGTTTTTAAAAACAGCGCAAAATCATTTAATAATAATAGAGCTCAGACTCACCTCAACAGTGCACCTGGTCACCGTAGCCTCATGCTCACTGCCATCTTCTTGCTGCTGCTTTGCTTCACTTGGGATCTTCATGTCCATAATACGGTCAAATGCATTCTTCCTAGCCTGAATAATATAAATAAATAGTTTTTATTGAATAATGTAAATTGTCTTTTTATTAATTAATAATAATCTTGATCATTCATACCTTGTTAAAAATGTCTTACCTTGCCAAGTCTCTCTGCTGTTGTGGATATGTGAAGCTTTTTAAGAGCATCGGTCAGTTCCTTAACAAAACTTTCACCATCATCGACTAGGACAGAAAAATATCTTGTATTATAAATTCTTTACACTTCATTTACAAAAGTAAAAACTAGACAGCTGACTAAATAAATAAATTGGATAAATTAGGGGTGTAATACATAGCCACTATTTGTATCTCTACCCGAATCTAAACAGATTTATTTTGTATGAACTATTTTTATGAACAAAACGGTCATAAAATAATTAAATAAAAAAAAATCAGATCTGTGAGTGAATTCTGGCTGTGACAGGTCCTCATTCTGAGCTACATCAATCCATTTCATAATTGGTCTCAACTAAAGATTTAAAAATATATTTTTTTGTACAATATTTTCTAATTAATTAGTTTGATCCTATTTATCAAAATATGAATGAATTAATGACTAAACAAATTAGTAGCTAGAAGCACCAGGGGACCCAGAGTAGGCAGTCACTGAGCATGGATGGATGGATGGATGGATGGATGAGTCAGTCAATCAATCAATCAATCAATGAACAAGCGCTACACTACATCACACAGTGTTCACGTTAATAAATCTGACTTTTGTATCTGCATCTCTTATTCCTATCTACAGTATATCTTTTATACGTTTAGAACTCGTTCCAGATTAAATTCCATTTAACAGTTTTGTCATCTGTTGTGTCGTCAGTGAATCTGTTTACCTTGTGGATCGTCTACCTCATCATCATCAAACTCCATCAGGGAGAAAGACTCCTTGATCTGCTCCAGATCATCTCTCAGAGTGGTCAGCTCTTCACCCGATAATGTGGTCAACACCGATTTCACCTGTACATATCAACAGCATACCCTAAACACTAAAATCTGGTAAAAGGTCCAGAATGATACTGCATAGTGTTTACTATTGCAACACTTCTATTTATTCAAACGTATTACATTTACAACTTCAGACACAAAGCTTTCAAAGCTGATGAGATGGAAAGGCTTGAGATGGAATACTGGTATTGATCTCTTAATGAACGATAATGTCATCTTATTATAAAACGATCTGCTATTGCATGGCTAGCTACTTAAACAATAGATAATGTGGTTTTTTTTTTACTGTATTCCATTTAAATCATACAGTCATGGTCACTGTGGAGCTGGAGGATGTACCGGGTAAACTGGGCATGAGTGGGGATTACATCCTGGATGGGATGCTAGTACATTTCCAGGTTTCACTCAAAATTCTCAGGTTTTATATTAAACGTCAGTATTATGTACAGATGCCTTACAACATAGGCAAACACTACAAATACACATTCATTTGTATTTTAAAAAAAAAAAATACATAAATGACACTTGGGGTGTGAATATTTTGGCTACAATCATTTTTATTCAGTTATACTGAAGTGATTTTAATGCATGAAAACATTCTAATCAATTCGGTACTCTCCAGCAATTCAGTATATGAAGACATCAGGCATCTTTGGATAATAATATAACGCACTAAAAGCGTTCTAAAAGACATACTGATAAATATATCGGCCTCTGCAGAAGGGACAGACTGTAAGAATGTTTTTAGAATTTTTGCATTTTAGAATGTAATGATTTATTTTTATTTTTTCCATTGTCTTATCCGATCTATCATCTCAGGCGTCATCGGGCATCAAGGCAAGATACACCCTGGACGGAGTGCCAACCCATCACAGGGCACACACTCATTCTATGGGCAATTTAGAGACTCCAATCAGCCTAGAAGCATGCCTTTGGACTGTGGGAGGAAACCGGAGTACCCGGTTTTCACCAAGCACGGGGAGAACATGCAAACTCCACACAGGTGTGAGGCGAATGTACTAACCACTAAGCCACCGTGCCGCCTACGTAATGATTTATTTAGTAAATTGTGATATGACTAATTAATTTATGGATTCAAAATCTATTTTTGTTTTGATGCAACCAGTTTCATTTACTATTTAATTTCTTTTCAGATCAATGCATCATGAAAGCACACTAACACCTTTAAAGAAAACGTCCTGAGCCGGTTATCAGTGTTATAAAGAGTAAACTTGACTCTACCTTGGCTTCACTCTCCCTGGACAGGATCTCCAAAGCTTCTAGATGTGACAGGCCCTGGAAGTCATCAAACAGCATCCCATAATGTGCCTTTTTCTCCGTTTCTGAAGTGACGTCCTTGGCGGTCTGCTGTTCCTCTCGTTCCTTTGCCTCCCTTAAAACCTTGATGGAGAAGCAAGATTATGAAACCTCTCAACAGTGCAGGCCTACAGGATTGTTCAATGTTTAAAGAGGTACCTTGGTCTCCATAGGCAGCATAACACACCTGTGACAACGTGGACGTTCTGTTCATCAGGCCTTTCGTTTTTTTGAAGCCGGGGTCTCCTTCTGCTATCACATCCATTGTCTTCTTACCAATAAACTCCAAAGCATCCAGTCCACCACTTATTACTGTTTTACTCTGACCAACAAAGAACGAGATAAACAAAAAACGGAGACTTTACTAAGTATGGAAAGAGAATGGAAAATATAACAGCACCATAATGATCAGCAAAGTCATAAAATATTGTCTTTAATGTCTTTTTTTTTTTTTTAGAAATGAATTATCTCTTACTGTACTCTGCACCACACTGGACAGAGATGACAGCATTCCCATAGCACTTCCTAACACATTCCCATCTCCATCTGCCGATTTCCCTTCACTGAAGCTGGAAGGAGCTGAGAAGAGGCAAGATTCATTACAATATATTAAAAGAATGCTTCAGAAAACTTACCATAATATCTAGATATTCGATTTTCTTTTTTTATTCTATTTTTATTCTTATTTTTATGTCATCGACTGTCAAAATAAAGCCTTTCACTGTGTAGGGATGTATATTTGATAAATAAAATTTCAAATGAATTTGATACTGATCTCAGATTTCTGGCTACTAGCTGGTTCCTGATATTGATTCAGAATAACATTCAGTTTTATTGTCACGCCACTGTTTACACAAGTATCGCATAAATAAAACTGTCAATACTGTCAATTTCTGAGTCTTTTTAAATACCATGTTGGGTTTTTATCTACAAGGAATACATTTAGACTTTTATAATAAGTGAGTTTCAAGCTCTTTTCATTAGGGAAAGGTGTCAAAATTGTCTGAAAACGTCAATAGATTTCTACCACACGCACAGGGTACGGTGCCTTCTGCGTCATCTTCCTTTTCTATCTGGGCAGAGAGCTCCGTAGGACTGGGAATTCCCAGAGACGTCTCTGCCTTCTCGATGACCTGAGACAGTCCTTGGCCTTGAATCAGAGAACGATCGAGCGAACATGTCATTCTTGTTCATCAGTGTTTTGTGAACAAAACATTTAATATCTCTGTTTAATTAGAGGTGTGTGTTTGTTGTTCGTTTGCATGATACCAGCACAAATCCCAGTGAACAGGATGGAACTTACCTACGGTGGCGACAGTGGCAGTGGCTGTAGAAAGAAGAGATTTCCCCCAGTTTCCCCAGCCACCCCAACCACCCTGGGTTACAGTTGTCTGTGTAGAAGCCTGAAAGGACAGAAAATAAATAAACAAAACAAAACAAAAAAATGTTGCAGGAAGCAGGTGTGTCTTAAAGCTTGCTTTTAATACCTGTATATCAGCACAGACACAGATATGTATACAAGATTAAATAATATGGATTCTGTGATAAATAGCAATATCACATTGTGTGTGTGTGTGTTTAAATAAATTTCAATACAAACTGGAACTGGCTGATATAGTGATAAATATTTCTCATTATTTTTTAAATGTTTAAATGTTAACATTTTAGGCATTTTTATTGTTTTCTATTTATTCATTTATTTATTTATTTATAAACTACCTGTTTTTCCCTCTTTTATATAAAATAAATTAAATCTTCATCTGCAGGCATTAAATAAAGAACCATAGAACCAATTTGTTAAAATCACACTAAACAAATTTTCTAGGGAATAAATCTGGATTTACCTTCGGTGCATCTTCTGCCACACTCGCTGTCCCTGGACTTTCCTGGACTTCAGGAGGTGGTTTGTTCTCCGGTCTCTTCCTCATCTTTCGAGTCGGGGCTACGTCAGCGGAGCTGTCACTCTGCACATCTTGCGAGGAATCACTGTGTGCGGGTGGTGGTGATGTTGAGTCTATGGGGATGTGGCCTTTCATATTCTCCTGCATATCAGTGGTTGGATGTTCGGGGTCTGACATCTTATAGCATAGTCCTATAAGGGACAGATAAATGAAATAACGGATCACAAAATCGGTTCAGTGACATGGAAGACAGTAGTAAATTCAATCAGACCACTGTGTTCAGCAGAGTGCTAAAAATCTTATTTAGTGAAATGGCTACTCGTAATCAGTATTATGATGCATTTCTGTTTTTAAAATAATGCAGTTCTTGTGTTCATATTCATCAAGACATTGAGACAGCAACTTGTCTATGGAAGTAAAATAGTGACAAATGTATTTGAAGCAAAAAAAAATTGCTGAATAGCAGTAACTGAAAAAAAATGCATCGTATTAACAGTGCCAAGATGTTGGACCAAGATGTAAGTACTGTACCTTAAGCCAATGAAGACACGAAAATTAACAATGGTTTAAAACCTACAGTTTTCCTACAGTTGAAATAAACAAACAAAAACATGGTTACTGTAGTAAAACCGTAAAAACTGTAAAAACCGTAAAAAAACCGTAAAAACTGTAAAAAAAAACAAAACGTAAAAACCGTAAAAACAGTAAAAACTGTAGTAAAACCATTGTTACCACAAAATTAACATGTTTTTTTTTGTTTCAACTGTAGGAAAACCATGTTTTGTTTTGTTTTTGTTTTAAACCATTGTTAATTTTCATATTTTTTTTCCATTGTCTGTACCACTTATCCAATCTATTCTTGGGTCACGGGGAGCCTGTGCCAGGCATCATCGGGCTTCAAGGCAGGATACACGCTGAACAGAGTGCCAACCCATCGCAGAGCACACACACACTCATTCACTCACAGAATCACACACTACAGGCAATTTAGAGATGCCAATCAGCCTACAATGCATGTCTTTGGACTGGGGAGGAAACCGGAGTACCCGGAGGAAACCCCCGAGGCACGGGGAGAACATGGAAACTCCACACACACATCACAGAGGTGGGAATCGAACCCGCAACCCTGGAAGTGTGAGGCAAACGTGCTAACCACCAAGCCACCACTATTTTCCTTCCATACTTGTCCTTCAGGCTTGTTGAATTATTGTTCACATATTTACATAAAGCATTTATACATAATACATATTTAAATATATATTCATTGGTATACTTTACCTTCATAGTTGCTTACTCATAACAAAGCATAAAGTCTGAAGCCTTTAAAATATCTAATGTATAATAACTATATGGATTTGGACGTATATGACCATTTAACTAGTAATATAACACATTTATACACATAATACTCTGTTTTCAGGATTAATATAACATTAAATGTCTCCATTTCTGATCAACAAATAGTTGACTGTATGTTGCTTATTCTAGATGCTACATTTTTTTCCCTTGTAATTGTACAAAAACAATAATTTTTAATATCTAACCTGAATACCTACCTATCTATTTATCTATAGTCATTAAGATCACATCTGTATAGGATCAATAAACAGCTGTGGCCTGACTAAAAGCTGAACAGTACAATGATCCACATGACATGATGCTGTCATCACTCAGGTATGTCATGTCCTACTGATTGAAGTCTAACTAAGTCATAAAGGAAAAGTGTTGAAGTCTGTTAAAGAACACCGGGAAAACCAGCAGAAAATGTCAAAAATCTCTCTATTATACATTTAGTGCACTACATAGGTATGATATTCCGTTATTGTTTACAGCTTTTGTGGAAAAGGGAGGCTTTTGGAATTCAAAGCGATCTATATACAAAGGTAATTATCAGTTTAGTGTTACGATCATCACACACAAGTTAACACTGGCTTAAACAGCAAGGAAATGGGAAAAACAAACCTATTAAGTGTTGTATGTATCAGCACTGAGCGGATCCTCTGCAAGCCACGTCACTGGACTTCTGTCCCGACGCCTGATCCGATTTGTTTTTCCCTTGTTGATCTTTTCTTCGTCTTTCAACAAGGAAAGCGTGTTGGGAGAAACATGGCGCCATCTGGCGGTTCGGGGCGCTCTATTACGATACGGTATAATAATGATGCGTTTCAGTGTCCGATCAGCCAACTTTACTCATAATCCGGGCTAGACCTGGAATGGAAAAGCCTTAATGGAAAGCCTTCCCAGAAGAGTGGAGTCTATTACAGCAGTAAATAGGGATAAAATATATAATGGGATATTCAACAAGGACATATTGGTGTGATGGTCAGGAGTCCAGAGATTTTTTATACAAACTTTAAATATATTGAGCTGCAATTCTCATGACTATTGCACATTCAGCATACAAGAAGGAGGTAAAAACAAAGCAACAATCCATGACAGGGTGTGTTGCAGTGATTGTATCATTAGTAAAGGCATTCTTAGGCATGACTGCAATGCAGATAGCATTGCTGCCTCACATAAGGCATCCTGAACTTTGTTGTTGTATATTTTGTCCCCTGATCCAGCTGAATTTTCTCCAGGCTTCTCCAGTGTTCTCCCACCTCCAAAAGCTTTCCAGTAGGTCAAGTGGCTAAGATAAATTGCCGTGTGTGTGTGTGTGAGAGTGAGAGAATAAGTGTTTCAATGGTGTCCTGCAATGGACTCGAGTCTCGTCCAGTGTTATTATGATATTCTCCCAATTCGACATAACCCTAACCAGGATAAACGTCTTCTATCGCTATTTGGTTGAATACCTAATAACATGCCTAGCCTTTTTCACAACAGACACTGTCACATCACCGTAAGTAACTGTCACACATCACCGTAAGTAACTGTCACACATCACTGTAAATCAAACAAGTTCACAAACTTTAAATATGGTGATATGTAAATGACGAAGGAGAAAGTTTCAGGCACCTGATTGGTTAATACGGAGCGGTCGCTTGCGGAATCGCTTCTGTGATTGGTTGCCTGCTGTTCGAGCTCGCTACGCTTCGCGTTTCTCTCACGCACACAGTCAGAAACAAAAATGGCCGAAGAAGACAGCGAGCAAACTTCTGGTGTTCTTGAAGAAATTTTCACGTCGCCTCTAAACCTGAGTTTGTTGTGCCTTTGTTTGTTTCTGTTGTACAAAATATTTCGCGGAGACAAGCCTGCGGAAGTGGCCGAAGCTGAAGAGCCGTTACCTAAACTGAAGAAGAGAGACTTCACTCTGGAGGGTCTGAAGGAGTATGACGGAGTGGCAAATCCGAGAATCCTCATGGCTGTCAATGGCAAAGTGTTTGATGTGACAAGAGGAAAGAAGTTCTACGGCCCTGGTAACACACTGAGTAGTTAAAGTGATGTATTTTTTTTTAAAAGCGCAGTCTTTATTAATGCATGTGTTTTTAATTCGTTTATGAATGCTGTAAATAATTCAGTAGCATTCCATTGTACTTAGGGAGCTTAGTCAAATATTTTCCATATTTTCCCTGTTTTCAGTTGTGCAAATGTTTTCTATTGCACTTTTACGCTCTGTCTTTTCACTTCGAGTCACACGCAATAGTTCCTTCTTTGACCATTGGCACATTAAAAAAAAAATACTTAAACGCCAAGAGTGAGGTTAGAATGTGTAAAAAAATTTCACTTTTTTTTTTCCTAGATTCCTGTTTTTTTAGCTGAATCGGTTGCCACTGTAAAGCTCAAACTGAAAACTCTTTGTAAATAGGACACACTGTGCTGTTTAAAGTTTCTGAATGAATAATAAGATGCACAGAAGGCCAAAGATCAGGGTCCAAACATAATTTTTTTTTCCCGCTCAGAACTTTACGCAATTAGGTGAAATGTCAACTTCCAGTGTGTGAGAGCGTGGTCCAGCCCTGTGTGTGCAAAGACAATCATTATCACAGAAATGATATGATAACAGTTTCTGGTTATTGCGAGAATAAACATGATGACCAGACTATATTAATTCCAGTGCTGTGTGTTTCCAGATGGCCCTTACGGAGTCTTTGCAGGGAAAGATGCTTCCAGGGGATTGGCTACATTCTGTCTAGAGAAGGAGGCCTTGAAAGAAACACATGATGATCTTTCAGACCTCACTGCAGCCCAGCAGGAGAGCCTGGGCGAGTGGGAGACACAGTTCACCTGTGAGTCAAAGCGCTTTCACAGAATGTTTTGTTTTTTTTACACTGTATATTTGTGTTGGGTTTTATGTAGCAAGTATTCTGGTTTTCTCCTGGCAGACAAATACGATTACATCGGCAAACTCTTGAAGCCTGGCGAAGAGCCGACAGAGTACACGGATGACGAGGAAGTGAAGGACAAAAAGAAGGACTAGGTCATGAGAGGAACCAAAACATTGCTCCTTTCAGCTGGTGCCTAATGTACTTGCAATCATCGATGTGTTTTGATAATTCTGGTTCACTGTGACTGTTTGGTCTGAACCAGCACGCCTTCACGTTTCAGCATGACATAATTAATCTGTGCTAAGATGATTTATTTTTTTTCTTAAAACCCAGCAGGAGCAAAAGTCATTCTTGTACGTAGCTGCAACATACTTGAGTAACGTGGACCACATTATTATTATTATTATTGTGATGCTTTAAGGCACTTCATCTAACAAATAAAAAAGCAAGTAATTTCAAATGCAAGTAATTACGATACACTACATCCATATGTTTTATATATGATATCAAAACAATATTTGAGGGAAGCTGGAATGTGGTGTCAATGTTTCTACAGACATGTAGACAAAAATCTAACATTCCATGACTGGGGCCTTAACGCTGATAAGACTTTATGAAGCACTTGTACCTGAAAATAGTTATTAAAGCAATTTTCATATTATCGTGTCCATGTTTTTATTTGTCAGCTACTTAAAAATACTGATTCCAATATAATATCAGCCACACTATACACAACCACATGCTGTAGCATGCAGTTTGTAATAACTGCAATGCCTTGTTTCTGTTTTAATCACTGAACAGTTCATACAGTTGTGTGAGTGAGACCGTTGTGCTTTGCATAATGTTTTGAATACAACAAGACACTGGTTTCTAACTGACACAAAACCTGGCATAGAGTCCATACTTATAATGTATGGATAAATATAAATATTCTAATCACAGTGAATAAAATCCTATATATATACAACTATATTCTAGCTCAGGTATCCATTGAATTATGAAGGGAAAATAGCAGCATTATGTGAAATTAATATTTTGTTAGTTAATTATAATTGAAGCCAGCTGCTGATTTCCCTACTGTACAAACAATATATGAAAACAGGCAACTGTGTGCACTGTTTCTGTCTATTATAAACATGTAATGGTTTACATTTCTGAAGAGAGGCGTATGTTTTACAATCAGATTTGAATTTCAGACTAAACTATTTGTATAAAAGAGTCCAAAATATGTGAGTGTTTATATTTGATAATGTTATCTTTACTAGTATCATTAAAAGCAATAATTTATATAATTGTTTGCAGCAAATGTGAATTTTGGCTGTCTAAGTCACAAAATCTGTTTAGCATTAGTCCAATAGCACAAGTACTGGGTGTATGCACAATACACTATCGGGCACTTTGTTAGAAACACCTATACACCTGCGTTTTAATGCCCACTGAATCTGGTTGTATTTCCTAAATAAGCCACAAAGTAAATATACCATTATCAATTGGCACCTTTTGAGTGAAGTAAATACTTCACAGCAGTAGACATTTTGGCATGGATGTGTGTAATTTGCATGTGTGTATATGATATTTAGCCATTAGTATCATGAGAATGACAGCATCTGATGTTGATGTCCAAATCAGCCTTACTGTAGGTAACATCATTCATTCATTGTCTACTGCTTATCCGATCTATTCCCGGGTCACCTGTGCCCATCTCAGGCGTCATTGGGCATCAAGGCAGGATACACCCTGGACGGAGTGCCAACCCATCGCAGGGTACACACACACTCTCATTCACACACTACGGACAATTTAGAGAATCAACCTACAATGCATGTCTTTGGACCAGGGGAGGAAACCAGGAAACTTGTAATCACATTTGACCAGACAGATTTGACCACCAATCATTAAATCATACATATTCTGGTTTGTTTTATAAACGTGAATGAATTCTTTCATTAAATATGCAACGAGATTTCTGTATTATGGAATTGCAATAGAAACATGATATATTGTTGAGGTGTTTGCATGTGAGTTGAGAGGGGTAAAAAGGATGTGTCAGAAGTGGGATTCGAACCCACGCCTCCATTCGGAGACCAGAATACCCGAGTACACGGAAGGGAACAACCCTTGAGTCTGGCGCCTTAGACCACTCGGCCATCCTGACACGCGTACAAAGGCGTCAAACAGTACAGTCTTTGAATAGTGTATGAGTTGTCAGGCGTTTATCTAAACTGAAGAGGTTTTCGTGTTAGCTGACTGGACTTTAAAGCAGCTGTATCTGTGGCTAAGTTAGCTAGCTAAGAGAGCTCACGTTTCTAAAGGAAACGTATCGCTAATATGCACGACATCCCTGATTGAAATTCGCACACTGCCCTCTAGCGTTTCTACGTATTTCCGGTGTGCGCCATCCACCATTTTGTTTTATAGCTTTCAAGGGTATCGTGTACAGAATCAACCTCAGCCGTAGACGATCAGCATGTACCGCTTCGCTAAAGCTGCTCTAAACCTCAGTGGTAAGATTTAATATGTGTCCAAGTTTCTCTTTTATCATGTCATTTTATTTAGTTGTGTAGAGATGGAAATTAAAACTGAATGGAAACTGGATAGTGGTACTAATATGTTAGCTTAGCCAATGTGCACAACACTTCCGAACTAACAAATACCGGACAAAGGAGGTAGTTAACTATCCAATTAACTAGCATAAAATTTAACCGGTTATATAATTAGGCAATTATTTTGTTGTTTCTCATACTTTCCCCCCCTAAATATTGTAGTTCTAAGTCTGTCATTTAATATCTTCCGGGAGGTTGGCTAGCTGGCTGCCTTAATGTTATACAATGTTACGTTAGGTCGTTTGCAGCAGTTTACAACGTTTTGCGGCAGCAAAATGGCGTAATTTACACAAAGTGCACAATATTTACACTTTTTTACTGTGCTTTTCAGTGTTTTTTCTGTACGTAATACTGTCATTTGGGGTGGGTTTATTACAAGAATGTATAGAAATAAAGGGGTTTGTTAAATATCTTTCAATTTTAGTAGTCCAGTACTTCCTCATAAGCTATTTACATGTCATATAGGCCAGCTGCAGAGATGTCGAGATGATTGATTTTGCTGGAAAGTGGAACAATTTCTGATATTAAAAGTTTAACATTTAATGCATCACAGAATATATTTTAGTATTTAACGTGCACAGGATACTGTGCTCTAAACTAGTGCTTACTAGTCCTAGCTTTGACATAATGAACAAATATATTGGCCAGTGTATGTTTTTAATTTATATATTATATCTAATTATTGCCCTCTCAGGACAAGCCAGTCGCCAGGTTGCTGTGCGACATGCTTCTTCAGGCGCATCCCGAGAGTTCCATGCGAAATATGGCATGCCACTGCTGATCTCTGGAGCAATATTTTGCACTGGAATCTGGACCTATGTAAGTGTACATGATGTTTCCATGTTATCTCCTCATTGCACCCCAAATTCCTACATTTTTTTTGTTGTTGTTACTTTTCATAACCATGCATCTTCTGCTGTGTGTGTGTAATGCCTGCAGGTGGTCACATCAACTGGCATCGCATGGAATCTGTCTCCTGTTGGCAAGGTCCAGCCTAAGCCATGGAGGGAGTAAAGGGAACATGACGTTTAGGAATGATCCTGAAACCTTGTGAACTTTTCCATTTTGTTCATGGATATGCTTTACACCTAATTCCTGTTCGTCTGGTGTGTCTGTAAAAATGTAATAAATTAAATATAAATACAGGGCTTTGTATTTTTTTATTTTTCTTGGAATGCTGTCGGCCTGTATATTAAGGTTGCTTTATTACTAGGTAAACCTACATACAAGCCAAAATTGGCCATTTTGTTATGCAAGTCTCATCCTCTACACCTGTAGCCATCTCTTTCTGACAAAATGATAATGTTTCCTGGAAATTGTGTTGGTCTATTCTAAAGTTAGCAGTGACCTTGAGGTATTTACAAAAAAAAAAAAAAAACCTGTAATGTTGCTTGGCCTGATGCACCCCCAGTAGCACCACACATACAGTATTTCACTACCATTTCAATGTCAATGCTGTACTCAGAATGGTTAACAATTCAAATCACATCAAATACTAAAATGGTCATTTAGCACTGATGGATGAGGAGGTAGTGAGACTCTGTACATATATTGAAGGTCACTGTTTAAATGGCTAAAGGTGTTGGTGGTTTAGGTTATTGATCAAAAAGCTGTAAGTTCAAATCCCAGCCCTTCATTTGTTTAGCTTCATTGTATTTCACTTGTGTAGGATAAAATCATCTATCAGATAAGTGTAGATACAAGGCAATGATCCCTATTAAGATGATGATGGGATGTACATGTATACTTTTGTGGACAACTTCTTACTACACTCATGTGATTTCAAAAAAAGAAAATATAATAATCCTATTACAGGTTTAGACAACCTTTGCTATTAAAATAATCCCCACTATTCTGGGCAAGCTTCCTACTAGATTTTGGAGTACTCCACCCTTGGCATCATGGGCCATATCCCACATTTATGTTTGTGTATACCTGATTATGTATAGCAAAAACAAACAAACAAAAAAACACTACAAGTACCGAATGTGTGCTTCTGTTCTTTACAGATGTCTCATTTCGAGGATTGATTCTTTGAACGTACACAAGATGTCGCTGTTGTGTCTGTTCTGAATTTCTGTAGAAACCATTGCCTACGTGCCGTATGACACTAACGGCAAAACCCACAAAATTTAATTTCATTTTTTAAAATATATATATATATATGTAATTAAAAGTCATGTTTTTTCCAGTGCTTAATTACTTGTTTATCATACTCCAAGATGATTTGTTTCAGTCGTAATTGGAACAACAGATAAACGTATAATGTGACGTTGCGTGGAGCTTTCGATTGACACCAAGCGCAGCCAATAACGGAATAAAAAAGTTCGGCTATCCCCGCCCACTCGTTCTTGCCATCAACCAATAAACACAGGATTCTGCCAAACATACCCGCCCACTTCGTCTGCGTGCGCTTGAAGCTAAGGTCACGCTCATTCGGGGACTCCTCAGCACACAGGCGTCTACAGGAAACCGGAGGGTAACGGCTGAAGAGAATAGCTTTTCAAAATGTCTTTGTCAAACAAACTCACCCTGGACAAAGTGGATGTCAATGGAAAGCGTGTAGTTATGAGGTGAGTTTTTTTTAATAACAGTACGGGTGAAGAAATTTGAATGAATTCAGCGTTTCGAGTGACATCTTCCACAGGAAGCGGCCATGTCACGTAGCCTGACAGTTAAAACACAGTCCGATTTTTAACAACCCCAGGTTTATTAAAATGCTTTAAATAATCAGTCATACAGTATGTCTTAACTATCTAGAGCTCTAACTGCGTATGGAAAATTCAACCTTAACGTTTTTGAGCATGAAGGAGCGCCACTGCTTCTGCTATAACCCATAATCAATAATGCTAATCAATAAAACTAATCCATATCAATATCTTTCTTTTTACAGACTGAAGTTATTAAAATACTACATTTCTGCAACAACCAAACAGAATGAGGCAGCAGAATAAACCCATTCATTTTAAGGCCTATAAGACATACAAACTCATTCGTTTTTCATGTATACTGAATTCCATATGCTATTATAACCCATGATGATGTATGTGGAGCAGAGTGGGGGGAAAAAACCACTCATGTCTGCCAAACTCAAACACACCCCTCAAGTCCTTGCATGCTTTATGTTTTCCTGTAATACCAAAGAAGGGAATTTGCACTAAGATAATGATGCCATGATCCTCATAAGGAACTGGATTTGAGCTCCTTGTTGTAGAAATGTAATGAAGTGACTCTCTTTCCACTGCCATCTCATCAAATCATTATCGTTTCTGCAAAGTGCATGAGACTGATTGAGGAACGTGGACAGGCTGGGGGTAAGGTGGGGGGTCTGTGAGAACTTGCCGTGATGTGTATGCACGTGTGGGTTTGCGACTTTCATCGTGACACGTCACCTCAGTGCTGTACTCCCTTTGCTATTCCTTGATTCAATTCGAATGCTGCTGAATCACGGAAACGTTTCATCCGCCAACTGAACATCTGAATCACATCCTGAAATTTTGAGTCAGTTTAAAACCCATTCACGTCACTGTGAGTGCAGAATTGTGTGTTAAATCACGTTCTGAGCAAATACTTGAAGGTTAGAAATTTTGATCCATTTTGAACGGTAGGTAGTGATTGCTCTTCATTCATTTCTGCCTGAGAGCTTTGAGGTACTCACCTGATGCTCAGAGGAAAAAAACTACAGGTTACTTGGTTGTTGTGGTGTTGAAATCACTGTAAAGTCTCTTGTGGCAATTGTACGTGGGCTTGCGGTCAGGCTTGTTGGTTTTTTTTTTTGTTTTTTTTCCCAGTAACGTTTTCTATAAAAATTGAAAAATGGTTTTGATAGGATTTGGTAAAAAAAAAAAAAGAGGATGTAATATTACATTCACCATGATTGCAACAGGGGACTGTTCACTTCTTCTTTTCAGATTGCTAGTTGTTGTACAAGTACAGGTAATGTGCAATAAGACAGTTGATCAAAGAAATAACGCGATTTCTCTCACACAGGGTTGATTTCAATGTGCCGATGAAGGACAAGACCATCACAAACAACCAGAGGTAAAATTGTGTAATTTTTTATGATTATATGATTGTTAATCTACTTGTTTTTTCTCTTGACCTGTAGGAGTAGAGTTTATCATTTGTACTGAATACGTTTTAACTGAAATCATCCACATTGCAGGATCAAGGCCGCACTTCCATCCATCCAGCACTGTTTAAACAATGGAGCCAAATCTGTGGTGCTGATGAGCCACTTGGGCCGGCCCGATGGCGTCCCCATGCCTGACAAGTACTCTCTGGAGCCTGTAGCTGCAGAACTCAAGACCTTGCTGGGAAAGTAAGGCAGACGTTTCGGCTGCGTGGAGTACATCACGGAGATGAGCAGAGTAGTAAATAATGAAAGGGATTGTATGAGCAGAAATTTGTTGCTCATAGTGATTTCTTTTTGTTGCTCTCACAGAGATATTACGTTCCTGAAAGACTGCGTCGGTGCAGAGGTGGAGAGCGCCTGTGCTGATCCTCCTGCAGGTTCCATCATTCTTCTGGAGAACCTGCGCTTCCATGTGGCTGAAGAAGGCAAGGGCAAAGATGCTGCAGGAAACAAGGTGCATAACTCTGAAATGTTTCAGACACCAGTCTGATAGTATCTATGGGGTAAAATTGTTCTTGGTAATATTCTCCTTTTTTAATTTTGTTGTCTCAGTCTTTTTTTGATTATTCATAACAAGGTACAAATTTGGATTTGTGATGGGGCATTTGTGGGGTGTTTTACTAATTTGGGGTTCTTAAGTGCTGGAATGTCACTTCTACAAACTGAACAAAAGCAAGATTTCATCTTTACACACGATTAGGACTCATCCATCAACAGTCTTGTTGCTGTTCTCCAAATTTTGCTCCTATCAGGTTTGTTTAGATTTGGCAGGAGTGTTGCATTTCTCGAATGTTATGGGCTAGCATAAGCAAGACCTCATTCTGACTTTCTGCTTCTGAAGGAAACTTGACAACGTGTTGAGTTAAATCGTAGATAAGAAGCCGTTTCATTAGGACTTCAACAGCTGTAGAGTGTATACAGGGTCTTGGGGTAAGATCAGATTGAATAGGAGTTAAAAAGGACCTCTAAGCAAACCTTCGTCAGCAACTACCCATCGTTTCCTCAAAGAGCAGAGACTGAGCCACAGGGAGGTTGCTCCAGTATATGCTTAGCCTTTTGACATTTGGAGAAAGGCTACCGATGTGCTGTGTGTTGCTTTTCTGGTCCGTGGAGCCCTGACTGGAATGCACTGAAGGGTAAGAGAGATGATGAGGGAGGGGGAGGAAATGCAGATGCCCTCCTGACCTTTCTGAGGTTCACTCTATGGTACAGTAGAAGTTGACATGGACTTTTGACCTTCTGTGGAATGGGTCAAAAAGTATTTCATGGGCAAATTATTGACCTTTCACTCAGCAGAGTTCATCAGTCATTGAACTCTTGAATGAGGCAGAATAAAAATCTGGATTAAAATACGTTCTCTCCCTGACTCTGGGCTTATTTGAGGATGTCTGAAAATTGTTTGTAAATGTTTAGTTATTTTTTCCCTCACCCTCAATGTCTTTGCATGATAAGATCCCTGGTTTCAAGTGTCAGTAATACAAAAAAGTTTTATATTTTTGCCTTGTGCATGTTAAAAGGTGTTCACTCACATAGATACTGTACTATACAGCCACAAAACAATTTTGTACGGTATAGAACTTTTGCTTGAACCTATGAAATTTTCAGTTTTGCCATGCCCTTGTTGGCAGCTGGTCTAGAAAATGTTAAAAAATAAATAAAATTTTGACTTAAGATTCACTACTAGTACGAATTTCAGTCTAAAGCTTGGCTTGATCCATGTGCAGACTCGTAAGGGTTCTTTCTTTCTTTCTTTCTTCTCTCTCTCTCTCTCTCTCTCTCTCTCTCTCTCTCTCTCTCTCTCTCTCTCTCTCTCTCTCTCTATAGACCAAAGCATCCCAGGAAGAGATTAACACTTTCAGGGCCTCCCTGTCCAAGCTGGGTGACGTCTACATTAACGATGCCTTCGGAACGGCACACAGAGCCCACAGGTACAACCCTGTCACATCCTTTATATCTGGTATTGTACGTCTAATTTTGCTCAAGAATCTTTATGATAATGATTTCTTACTGTTTATCATGTAACATTTTCCAGCTCTATGGTTGGAGTGGATCTGCCTCAGAAAGCTGCAGGCTTTTTGATGAAGAAGGAGCTGGACTACTTTGCCATGGCCTTGGAGAAGCCACAGAGACCATTCCTGGCCATCCTCGGGGGGTGAGGGCTTAAGACACACAAACGTCTGTGCACACATGACTGTCATGGGGGGGGCATGCTTGTTGTAGTAATGTTCTGATTACCCAAGCTTCCTGTCTCCTGCACATAACGAACTGTTCTGAGAGCGTGAGTGACATTCCAGGAATAGATTCAGCTTATCTTGTTAAGTATTGTAGCGGCATGTGTGAGTGTGTCCTATTTTCTGTCAGCATAACACACTAGGAAGGTTGTGTAGGACACCACAGATCCCTTAGCCCAGGTGCTGTAGAGTACATTTGTGCTTTGGACTAAGGTCAGAGTCTGAAATTGTGCAAGAATCCTTTCTAAATAGAATGTAGTGAATCAAAGCTGAAGAGCATTTCTGATAAACAGCAAGGTTTTTGATGCTAAGGCAGTTTGCTGGACCGTATGAAACGATTTCGGCACGCTAAAAAATCTCTGTAGCGAGGTTCTTCTCCATAACTGTGTTTCTTTGTGCTTAACGTCCTTTCCTGTTCATTGGCCATTCTCAATTTGCAATGATGACATCGGCATTTTCTTTCTCTGGCCTCTTCCTGATTTACTGGCCTCTCTGAAAAGAATGGCCCCTTTTGATGAGCCATTTAAACAGTGCACGCAAAAATCTCTAGAAGTCTGTTTTGTCATTCACACACGCATTCCAGAGTTTCATCAATGCAGTATGCTGATTGCGTTGACCAGACGAACATGTGTGCTTGTTTGTCATCACCGCAGGGCCAAAGTCAAAGATAAGATTCAGCTGATCAACAACATGCTGGACAAGGTGGATGAGATGATCATCGGGGGTGGCATGGCTTTCACCTTCCTCAAGGTCCTCAAGAACATGGAGGTGAGGGATTCTCATGTACAGTGGGCTTCAGGTGTATATGGTGTATATGCAGAGCCAACACCTGCACTTAATATTTAGCATTTACACTTTTGCACTTTTCCATAAGCTACAGACACATTCTAATTTGAACAGATGTAAAGCCGATTTACTGAAGAAAGGAAAGGTGTAGAAATGTAAGAGACACTTGCATTTGGTAGCAGGTACTGTGACCTCACAGCAACCTTATCTTGCTGAGCTTGCACCTGTGGATTTGCAAACTTCTCTTTTGTGGACCAGTAGAAACCCAGATAGCAGAGCTGTGGTGTCTGCTCGGCAAAAGCACATGGCTGCGTTCTCATTTTGTTTATCAGCATTTTTGTGGTTAAATACAATTTTTTCTATGCGTGCTAGAATGCTGGTACCTCTAAGTATCTTTCTTTGCATTTCCTTCCTTTTTTATCCTCTTATTAAAAGTAGTACTTGTGTAATTCTAACTCCTTATACTTTCTCCTGTATTGCATCAGATTGGCACTTCCCTGTTCGACGAGGAAGGATCCAAAATCGTCCAGGACCTGATGGCAAAAGCCGAGAAGAACGGAGTCAAGATCACCCTTCCCGTCGACTTTGTCACTGCAGAAAAGTTTGATGAGAAGGCCACAACTGGAACAGCTACAGTAGCTGATGGCATTCCAGCAGGATGGATGGTAAGCTTTCTACAGTAGAGCCAGTTAGCTCTAATTATTTGAATGAACATTGATTTAATTAGTGTGAAACCTTTTGAAAAAAATATTTTTGTTCTATTCAGGGTCTGGACTGTGGGCCTGAGAGCTCCAAGCTTTTTGCCGAGGCAGTAGGCAGAGCAAAGCAGATCGTATGGAACGGACCTGTCGGTGTATTCGAGTGGGATAACTTTGCCAAGGGAACCAAGAACCTGATGGACAAAGTTGTAGAGGTGACCAAAAGCGGTTGCATCACAATCATTGGTAAGTACAGTCGAGTAGTTTATATAAATATAATGTTTAACTTCTTATATTCTCGATTGTATCGTATTGATCCTTATGGGTCTGTATTGAATAAATAATAATGGAACGCGAAGCAAAGTAGGAGAAGCTGTCAAGAAGATTAAGCTACAGCATCTTCAAGTAACCTGATAAAACTGTGAGGGACGTTGAGGTGACTTGCATAAAACAGTGAGCGTGGTCATTAAAAGTAGTGATGCTCAGGTGGGCTGCCCTCGTGCTCTTTGTTTAAAATACTGTTTAAACGACATAGCATCTTAAATGTAAAGCCCCGGATGAGGGATTCTTGAGCATTAAGAGCACACTGGAACAATCAGAGCTAAATGAAACGGTACAAAACACCCGATTAATTAATATTAAGTAGGTTACTTATTTGGTGTTTATCATTTATTGTTATATAAAAAACTCATACTTCGTCTAATCCTGGTATGGATGCATCACTAAATGAATACATGCTCTACTAAAGTGGAGTTCTAGCTTCATTCCTTTGGCGTGACGACACT
Organism: Hemibagrus guttatus; assembly: GCA_033459395.1. Classification (NCBI taxonomy): domain Eukaryota; kingdom Metazoa; phylum Chordata; class Actinopteri; order Siluriformes; family Bagridae; genus Hemibagrus; species Hemibagrus guttatus. The sequence goes on along the minus strand of JAUCMX010000014.1, from coordinate 18,071,105 downwards.
AATCCTTTTAACCACTAGATGGCCCCAAATTCTCATTTTAGTTACTGTGTTTCACTTTTAATCTCTTTTATACTGTCTTGGAGTATAATCTGTTTTTCATAAAGTATTCTGCTGTACATCTGTCCGAACACATTTACCTTTTCCTCATCGTTCCACGCTGCTGTTTGACATTAATGAACACATCTTTCATGGTGTTCTCAGGTGGTGGAGACACAGCAACCTGCTGCGCCAAGTGGGACACTGAGGACAAAGTGAGCCATGTGAGTACAGGAGGTGGAGCGAGTCTGGAACTTCTGGAGGGTGAGTATTACTTCGCTTCTTGGTTCGGATAATTACTTTTGGACTGACATCAGTGTAATATTAGTTGTTTTTCTGTTAGTCTCATTTCTCATATCCTGTGTTAACATCACGGGAATTTCACCAAACGTTTGGTGTGGTGACGTCTGTGTGGTTCAGGTTCACTCAGGCAATTATAGCACTAAAATCTATATTCTGGATGAAATCTATCTAGAGTTTATCCTGAATCATATAAATTCTCTAGGATATATAAATATATGACTTTTAATGGCGTTTCATCTGCAGAAATAATCAAGCTCATCTCTGACTTTTTTGCATTACAAGAATTTATCTTAACAATTATAAATTTTGCAATAAAATTTTGAAATCCAACAACAAACTCGGAGCAAATTAAGTAAAGTAGATTATTTATTGTTTATTAAACAATTTATGACCAGGACACACACACTGGTTGTTCAGGAGAGGAACATTTGTCTGTTAGAGTTCAAATAATTGGGATTTTTTTCCTTATTTGTTTTGTCTACTGTGGGATTTCTGTACTAACATTCGACTTGTATCATCCACAGGAAAACTGCTGCCTGGTGTAGATGCTCTCAGCAGTGTGTAAACATCTGGCACGTCATTGTTAGGGCTGTGAACATCTGCCCTCCATGAAGAGGCTCTCACTACACACTCATTCATTTCAATCAGTGTACAGAGACACGATGATTAAATGTCCCATCTCTACTGAACCAACTGTAAACATTACTGCTTGGTTTTTTTTTTTCCTTCATTGCTAACGTAAGGCCTCGGCTACGGAGTTAACACACTGTGCCCTTCTGATCGGCTTTCTATTAAGAAAAGCCAGATTCTCCAGCTTGCTCGTATTACATACTTTTAGCATCAGGTTATTTGTCTCACCTGCTGAATTGTTAGTATGTCCGTGTGTCATCTTTATATAAACAGTAACTATATTCAGCATATGAAAATGTGATGTGACCATAGAGCTTTTATTTGGTGCCCCTTAACCGATGTTAAGACTGTACGTGAAACTGTAGACACTTTATGTTGCACTTCTCATCCTGGCCCTAAGGCTTGTAAAATAAACGAGCTGCTCAGAAGACATACACAGTCTGTGATAGACTATAAATAAAAGTTTAAGAAATGATCTTGGATTTCTCTGTCTCTTTTTATGAATGTATGTATGTTTGAATATGATGTTCACAGAAAAATGTCCATTCCAATCCATGTACACTGCTATAAATCATCACATGAACTGAAATATTACTGATGTCAGACCAAGAAGCTATGAAAACAAGTCAAGGACATAAGTTCTGCAAAAGTATCACTTACAAAGAAATATCCCAAACTTGAAGCATCCCGTGGATCATCATTATTAAAGAAAGCAGTAAGAATATGGCACAACTGACTGCTCAGAGAAGGCCAAGAAGGCATTATTCAGTGTAGCAACCAAAAAGCCATGAGACTTAAGCAGGATACTATCACCACCATGCTTTCTCAACTAATGAGCGATGTTGCGTTTCAGCTAAATGTGCTTCTTTGTGTCTCTCTAGCTCCTCCAGAGTTGGCCTCTTGGTTGCTTCTCTGATTAATCCCTTTCTTTACCTGATTACTGATGTAATGAAAATATGTAGACAAACCCACATTTATATAGTAAAGAAAATACTTTATGCCTTTACAGTAGCAACATTACCTTAACTATAAATGTCTGTTTTGTACTGATTACAAAACTCCTCTTCTCATGTGAACCTGTTATCCGTCACCTTCCACATTTCCTTTAGAGAGTTAAAAAAAAGTGTCATTTTTATTGGATTTCGTTTCATTAGGGCTACAAATTCCACATCGCCTCTTCAGCAACAGGGACAGAAAATAGCAACAGGTAAATCAAGCAAACTAGTAATTCCTACACAATGTTTTTAAAGCATAGACGTCTCGCCAAAGATGCTGAATAAACACATTTTAAGAGGTTGTGTCTAGAACTGCTATGAGACATTTTGGGGTTTTTAATGGGCCACAGTACAAGTTTAGGTATAGTTAGTTGTAACTAGGTGCTTCTGACTGTATTTTACTACACTCTGACATTTCCTTTGGGCTTTCAATTCAAATCCTGACCTTTAAAACAAACTAAAATCAACGTTATTTTGTCTCAAAGGAAAAAAAAGATGGGATTAGGAGGTAGCAAGAGGTCAGAAGGATGAAGAGAAAGTTTCCACGTGTGTGTGTGTGTGTGTGTGTGTGTGAGTGAGTGAGTAAGTGAACAATTGTATTTTTTTCTTTTAGGTTCTCTGTATACTGTGTTTAAACACATGGGGGAGCCCGAATGCTGTAACATTATGTCAAGTTACAACAGGGTTGCCAGATAATCTAGCCATGGGGGTCACAGTCCAGTGACTTCTGTGCCGGTCCCAAGCCCGGATAAATAGAGAGGGTTGCGTCAGGAAGGGCATCCGGCGTAAAACATTGCCAAATTTAACCATGCGAATCATCAGTACTCTGAATTTCATACCGGATCGGTCGAGGCCTGGGTTAACAACGACCGCCATCGGCGCCGTTGACCTACAGGGCACCGGTGGAAATTGGGCTACTGTTGGTCGAAGAAGTAGAGGAGGGAGGAGAGTGCACAGACAGAGAGAGAAGAGGAAAGGTAAGAGTGTAGGACTGAGAATAGGAACTCTGAATGTTGGTACTATGACAGGGAAAGGTAGAGAGCTGGCTGATGTGATGGAGAGAAGGAAGGTGGATATACTGTGTGTACAGGAGACCAGGTGGAAGGGTAGCAAGGCTCGTAGTATAGGACAGGATTCAAGCTGTTTTATTATGGTGTGGATAGTAAAAGAAATGGGGTAGGTGTGATCCTGAAGGAAGAGTTTGTGAGGAATGTCCTGGAGGTGAAGAGAGTGTCAGACAGAGTAATGAGTCTAAAGTTAGAGATTGAAGGGGTGATGTTGAATGTTGTTAGTGGTTATGCCCCACAGGTAGGTTGTGAGTTAGAGGAGAAAGAGAGATTCTGGAGTGAATTAGATGAGGTGATGGAGAGTATTCCCACGGGTGAGAGAGTGGTGATAGGAGCAGATTTTAATGGACATGTTGGTGAGGGGAACAGAGGTGATGAGGAGGTGATAGGCAAGTTTGGAATTAAGGAAAGGAACCTTGAAGGACAGATGGTAGTGGACTTTGCTAAGAGGATGGACAGGGGCTGTGGTTAACACTTATTTTCAGAAGAGGGAGGAGCATAGAGTGACGTACAAGAGTGGAGGTAGGAGAACACAGGTAGACTACATCCTATGTAGAAGAGGCAATCTGAAAGAGATTAGTGACTGTAAAGTGGTAGTGGGAGAGAGTGTAGCCAGACAGCATAGGATGGCGGTGTGTAGGATGACTTTGATGGTCTGTAAGAAGAAGAGGTCAAAGATGGAGATAGAGAAGAAAACCAAGTGGTGGAAACTGAAAAAGGAGGAATGTTGTGAGGAATTTAGACAGAAGTTGAGGCAGGCTCTGGGTGGTCAGGTAGTGCTGCCAGATGACTGGGAAACTACAGCAGAAGTACTCAGGGAGACAGGGAGAAAGGTGCTGGGTGTGTCATCTGCAAGGAGGAAAGAAGATAAGGAGACTTGGTGGTGGAATGAGGAAGTTCAGAATAGTATCCAGAGGAAGAGATTAGCCAAGAAGAAGTGGGAAAATGAGAGGGAAAAAAGAGTAGAAGGGGTGAACTCTGTGGAACAGAAAGTAGATAAGATTAGAAAGGATGAAGTCAGGAAGGCTTTGAAGAGGATGAAAAGTGGGAAGGCAGTTGGTCCTGATGACATCCCGGTGGAGGTCTGGAAGTGTCTGGGAGAGGCAGCAGTGGAATTTTTAACTAGTTTGTTCAACAGGGTTTTAGAGAGTGAGAAGATGCCTGAGGAATGGAGAAGAAGTGTGTTAGTGCCGATCTTTAAGAATAAGGGTGACGTGCAGAGTTGCAGCAACTATAGGGGGATAAAGTTGATGAGCCATACAATGAAGGTATGGGAAAGAGTAGTGGAAGCTAGGTTAAGGAAGGTAGTGGAAATTTGTGAGCAGCACTATGGCTTCATGCCCAGAAAGAGCACAACAGATGCAATTTTTGCTCTGAGAATTTTGATGGAGAAGTATAGGGATGGTCAGAGGGAGTTGCACTGTCTGTTTGTAGACTTGGAGAAAGCGTATGACAGGGTGCCAAGAGAAGAGCTGTGGTACTGTATGAGGAAGTCAGGAGTAGCAGAGAAGTATGTCAGAGTGGTGCAGGACATGTATGAGAGGAGCAGGACAGTGGTGAGGTGTGCTGTAGGTCAGACAGAGGAGTTCAATGTGGAGGTGGGACTGCATGAGGGATCGGCTCTGAGCCCCTTCCTGTTTGCTATAGTGATGGACCAGTTGTCAGAGGAGGTCAGACAGGAGTCTCCTTGGACAATGATGTTTGCAGATGACATTGTGATCTGTAGTGAGAGCAGGGAGCAGGTGGAGGAAAACCTGGAGAGGTGGAGGTTTGCGCTGGAGAGAAGAGGAATGAAAGTCAGTCGTAGTAAGACTGAGTACATGTGTGTGAATGGAAGGGAGGGAAGTGGAACAGTAAGGTTACAGGGTGAAGAGGTGAAGAAGGTACAGGAGTTTAAGTACTTGGGGTCAACAGTCCAGAGTAATGGAGAGTGTGGGAAAGAGGTGAAGAAGCGAGTGCAGGCAGGTTGGAATGGGTGGAGAAAGGTGTCGGGAGTTCTGTGTGATAGGAAAATATCAGCGAGAATCAAGGGGAAGGTGTACAGGACGGTGGTGAGACCGGCCATGCTGTATGGTTTAGAGACAGTGTCACTGAGGAAGATACAGGAGTCAGAGCTAGAGGTAGCAGAGCTGAAGATGTTGAGGTTCTCTTTGGGAGTGACAAGATTGGACAGGATTAGGAACGAGTACATCAGAGGGACAGCTCATGTTGGACGTTTGGGGGACAAAGTTAGGGAGGCCAGATTAAGATGGTTTGGACATATTCAGAGGAGGGAGAGTGAGTATATTGGTAGGACAATGTTGGACATGGAGCTGCCAGGCAGGAGGCAAAGAGGAAGGCCAAAGAGGAGGTATATGGATGGAATAAATGAGGATATGAAGCTAGTGGGTGCAAGTGTTGAGGATGCAGAAGATAGGGATAGGTGGAGAGAGATGATTCGCTGTGGCGACCCCTGAAGGGAAAAGCCGAAAGAAGAAGAAAAAGACAACAGGGTTGCCAGATCTGCAAAACAAACTCTTGATCAATAACTAAATGCAACATATTCCAATTACAAACCTTGCAATTTTTAAAAAGTACAGCATCAGCATCACCATCAAATGTGTTGTTAAAATCAATAATAATGTTATTCTGAGAATAAAGCACGTTTTTATTTGGGTGGCATGGTGACGCACTGGATTCATAGATGCTTCACAGCTCCACAGTCCTCTGTTCGATCCTGAACTCAGGTTCCAGTCACTGTGGAGGTTTTGCATATTTTTTACATATTCTCCCCGTGTGTGTGAATTTTCTCTGGGCTCTCTGGTTTCCTCTCACCTCCAAAAAGCATGCAGGTGGATTGAGCAAAATAAAATGCTCCTCAATGTGAATAATACGTGCATGCGTGTGTGTGTGTGTGTGGTGATCTAAGATGGACTGGGTCTATATCCCAAAGCTCCATCATTAGGATACTGAATGTGAGTGAATGAGTAAAAGTTTCTATTTTATTCTTTCAATAAGTGGCTGAATGTGTTGAATACACAGTATTTAAATAATATTTAGTTTGTGTCTGAAAGTATTTTGGCCCCCAAAAAAGTTGGTCAGAAAGGCAAGCAACTTTCCTCTGAATAAGCCTCATGATTAAATAAACTTAAGCTTTCTAAAACACTTTAAACATCAGTTTAATAAGTAAGTGCAGTATTGTCTGAAAAAATTCATTCATTCATTCATTCATTCATTCATTCATTCATTCATTCATTCCTTCCTCTTCATCATCTGGTGAAGTTGGAGCCTGAAAACAATTTACTGTATTGTGTGGGTACTCATTACAATATCTATTTAATTTAATAATAAAACATATATACAGGTGCATCTCAAAAAATTTGTATATCAAGGAAACTTATTTTTTCCCACAATTTAATTGACATTGAAACTTTCATATATTTTAGATTTATTACACATGAACTGAAATATTTCAAGCCTTTTTTCTTATAATTTTGATAATTATGGCTCACAACTCATGAAAATCCAAAATTCAGAATCTCAAAATATTAGATTTCATAAGATAATCAAAGAAATCATTTATAATACAGAAAAGTCAAAATTCTGAGTAATGTATGTTCATTTATGCACTTAATATTTGGTTGGTTGCATTGACTTTGGACCAGTGGACCAACACCAGCAAACGACATGGCACCCCAAATCATCACTGACTGGACACTTCACACTGGACTTCAAGGAGCTTGGATTCTGTGCCTCTCCTCTCTTTCTCCAGGCTGTGGGACCTTGATTTCCAAATGAAATGCAAAATTTACTTTCATCTGAAAAGAGGGCCACTGAGTAATGCTCCAGTTTTCTTCTCCTTAGCCCACTAAGACCCTTCTGGTGTCTCTGGTTCAGGAGTGGCTTGACACTAGGAATGTGACACTTGTAGCCCATTTCCTGGACACGTTTCTGTGTAGTGGCTCTCGATGCGCTGACTCCAGCTTCAGTCCACTCCTTGTGAAGCTCCCTCGTGTTCCTGAATCAGCTTTGCTTGACAATCTTTTCAGGGCTATGGTCATCCCTGTTGCTGCTACACTTTGCTCTTCCAGTCAACTTTCCATGAATATGCTTTGATACAGCACTCTGTGAACAGGCAGACCTTTCAGCAATGATCTTCTGTGGCTTAACATCCTTATGGTCAGTGAATGTCTTCTGGACAACCGTCAAGTCAGCAGTCTTCCCCATGATTGTGGTAGTGTGTACTGAACATGACTGGGAGATTTGTGGTATTTATTCAGCATAAAAAGTGATTTGCTCAAAGTGGAAATTAAATATTCTAATGTGTTGAGATATGCCTTTTCAATGTTTTTGAGCTTTAGACCACAATTCTCAAAATTATTAAAAAAAGCTTGGAACATTTTAGTTTTCCATGAAATTCAAATTTTTTACGATGCACCTGTACATAGTCTATATAGCCTAATATACATAAAATGTCATTAAATACTCCTCAAAAGGTTTGGCGACTTGCATTAAAGTTAATAATTGCTGAATGATGATTTCTAAGACAAAAGACTGCAGCATCCTCAGTAAAGGTTAAAAAAACAAAACTTTCATGTAGTGGATAATATTAAATTGTATAAAACAAGTCTTTTTTCTATACTTTACTCCACTTTTTTTCTCTTAAACAAACCAGTATTAAATTCTCATATACCACAGTCCAAACTGTCTCATATTACTCCAGATATTGTCCTAAATAAATTACAGCCAGGAAAATGAGTAGACCTTTTCCCTGACACACCACATTATTTATTCATGCTGTAATGCACAGAGCTAAAGGACAAGTATGTTGTGTGGCTGCTAGGGCATGCTAGGAGGTTTGGGAGTGTGTTGGGTGGTTTTGGGGTTGTCTGGAATGATCCTGGGGTCAGTATGCTGAAAGACTTGGAATAAGCGTGTTATTTCGTTTAAATATGGATTTGAATGTTTTCGCATATACTTAATGTATACAAAAAAATTTCCAAACCACCAACCACAGAAATTCAACAGCATTAGCATTTGAAAAGTAGCTCTCGGGAAAACCATGAACTTGGCAACAGCAACATGAATATATTCTGGTAAATGTGACTTAAGAATCATGGGTTGTGTTTTTTTTTTTTTTTCTTTTAGAAAAGAAAGTTTCTGGGATGGAGCTTTTGGAAATCACTGACTCATTTTAATTCAATTTTATTTCATTGACTTATTAGTCATGAGATGTATTAGTCACTGAGAATATTTGTTTCTTAATATAACCTTAGAATTTCCCCCATCTTTATGATCTTTGGATGGTTTTCTTTCCTTATGGCTTTAACCCTGATGAGTGCTTTATAATAAATTTAATTCTAATGGTAGCTAAATCAAAATTTGCAAGAAAAACACTTATTTATACACACAGATCTATACAATGATATGCCGGTATTAATGATTTTTCTGCCAAAAAAATAATTTTTTCCCTTTATTATAAAGTCTTTTTAAACTTGAAATGGTAATATATCCGAATTTTGTTATCTCTATGTAAAAAACCAAACAAAGAAAAAACCAAACAAAAACAAAACAAACATCACGCCTGCAGATTGGCATCTTAAGCAAAAGCGCGCAGGGGGGGGGAAAAAGCCTTTTGTCGTTTTTCTTCTTAGAGCGACGTTGCTGACAGCCAATCAGAAGTCAGCGGAATCCCGCGTGGGCGTGGTCTCGAACAAATATACTAGCTATGCGGACTTGTAGGAGGTGGGCGGGGCTTACTATAGCCGCTTTGAGACTCGTTTTTGCGACTTTATGCTTTGGTGCAGGGGCTGAGCTCATTCTCTTCATAGCGCTTTTTCAAGAGTTAAAACAAGACCCTGTTAAACATTTTAGTCTACCGAAAATGATGAGACGTGGATGAAACTGCGCAGGATTTCGAAAGCTCAACATCTTATCCGACTTAAAGTTTTTTTTTTTTTTTTTTATTGCGTCTCCAACTTTTTTCATTAACTTCAGCTCTATGGGAGCATTCAACCGGCGCCAGCTGAGACGGATCAGAAATCACAACCTGGTGGTCAAGAAGGCTGTAGGAAGGTAAACTACTGCAAAGTGGTTCAGATGAATCGTTTAGATAACATGTTTTAGAGCTTGGAAGATTAGGAGACTTGGGAGTAGACATGGAGGCGACAGTTCTCTTTCAAAACGTAATGCAGAACACAACATGCTTTTGTACTGACTGAGGAAAAATACAGCATGACTGTTTTTTTTTTTTTTTTTGGTTTGGAAATTGCTCCTAAAATATCTTTGGAATGGTATTATTCATTGTATTGAATAACAGTTCACTAACAACGTGAAGAACTTCAGTAACGTGTAATATTCTGCTTATAAAGCTCTCATAAAGTCCACTAACACTTTGTTTACAGTTTGCAATGAATTTGAGTTAAGCTCTCCTAACCTTGTTCACTGATGCATCTTACACTGATACACTTAGAGAAGTGGCAGATTTCCAATCTTGTGTGAGAAAACTTGCACCAAGATTAGTAGGTTTGACCCTAAGTAGTTAGTATTGCAAATGCAGAATGCCTTGATGAAGAGATTTCTGTTCAATAATTAACAGTTTGCAGATAGAATCAGAGGAACTGCTGATGGATGTCGGCACACTTTGCTGAGAGGTGTGTGTGTGTGCAGACAAGACAGATATGCACCGTTACACAGGGCAGGAATGCAGCCATGTGTTATTGGAAATCAAAGCAAGAGATTAAGTTATGAGGAATGTCCGGAAAGCCTGAGCACTTCTCATGATCTTGTGGAAGAAGGAATTCCTGCTGCTCCTGCTCTTGCATCTTTATGACTGTTTTATTGCAAGAAATTCATGTGTGTATAGTTCCTCATTTTAACTGTAAGTAGGTTTTTGTATTACAAGGAATGTTCAAAGTGCAATCAGTGCAGTCTTTTGCCCCTTCCTGTGAGCAGTGTGTACTGGGGCTTTGTTTAGTGGTGAAGGCAGTCAATGTCCACCAGAAAAGTACCTAGCGGCATTGACTCAGAGTTCAAGAATGTCTCCTCTCTCTCTCTCTCTCTCTCTCTCTCTCTCTCTCTCTCTCTCTCTCTCTCTCTCCATCCAGCACTTTTTCCATCCCTCTCTGCCACCCATCTCCCTCCTCTTTCTTGCACAAGGCCAAAGTTCTGCCTGCTGACTCAGTCTAGAAATCACCCGAATGCTCCCCCCCCCCCCCCATTCTTTCCACTGAGCCTTTGCAACTTCAATAGCCTGTACTCTGTACTCACTATTGAAGTTTTTACAATGAAGCTGTGTTCTAAAGACTAGAGTCAAAGCCACTTAAAAGTGTCTGAATGACTGAATGGGAATCTTTCTTTATAGACCTGTATGGCTATGAACCCACATAATTCCAAACTATGCACCGCTCTGAATGGAAGAATCCCAGAGATTAGTCCTGAGGACGATCTTTTTGTCTGTTCTGTGCACTTTGGCATTACTTGCCATCACTTGCATACCTCAGGACGTCTTTGTACATCTCGTCCGATGCAAAACGTCGTCTTGGAGAAAGAAGGGCAGGATCTTATAGTGTGCTCTTATATGATGCAGCTCAGTGTGTGCTGAGCTCAGCCTCTTCCAAGGGCAGACAGACACCTCTTTGGTGGAATGTGTCACAATTTTCCAGACACTATCACAAGGTTGCGTTTCAGCACCTTTCACATTAATCATGTCTCAAACAGGATGTGTCATTATACTCTAGACTCCAGGATTTAAGCTTAGTCTTAATGGTAAAGTGAAGTCAAAGCATTGTAGCCCTGGACTAAACTGATTTTTTTTTTTTTTTGATAACGCAGTCCGACGACATTCATATCTTTTGTATTTCATTGTCCTGACATAAACCTTGCGGTAGATTTACAGTTTCCGAGGACTTTTGTTGTTTCATTATGCAGCTGACAAGCTTGATCTTGTCACCGAGCATACCATTCCAACTCTGAGTGACCCAGCCAGAACAGGTTCAGTTACTTCTCTTTGGTTTGGGATTTTACCAACTGTGTATCAAGCATATAAAAGGTAAAGGTAATTATATCAGGAATGACTGGTGCAGATCTGTCGTACTCAGTCATCAATTGTGATAAATTGTTCTTTTCTTAGATTTGTTGTTGAAGGACCAGGGCTGAGAGAGAAACTGGCGCAAGGTTTCAGTGACAGAGATGAAGCAGCAATCTCATCTCCTCCACCACATGCTTTCCATTAAAGCTTTGGATGAGGGATTGGAAGGAGGGGGTTGAGAGGGGCTAAGAGGCAGAGCGGGGAAAAGCACTGTGTTTCCGAATACTTGAGTTTGTATCAGGAACTTTGCAGGGGAGAAAACCACAATACAGAGACCTTGTTGGAGTTGGTGAAGGAAGGGGAGAAAAGAAACGGAGGGAGTTATTGAATGACTTGGATTTTCTTTCTCCCACAATGGCACAGGTTTACAGAGTTCCTCATATCAAACTAGTTGTTTAGGACATAGATTGAATTGTTTTTTTTTTTATCCTGAGACATACAGCAAATGTTCAGTTTCCAAAATAGCTGTTAGTAAAATCTAGAGCTAACTTGTGCCTCGCGTCATTCTCTGCCTTTTCTCAGCAAAAACTTTCCATCAAGTCCCCCGTTTAATGGAACACAATCTCCTGAAATCAATCACTGTGAATTCCAAGTGCGGCGCACAGCCGAGGGGGACGGCTTTGGATTTTGGGCTTTGGGTTTTGAAAGAGAAAAGCTAGAACGATGAACATGGTAATGGAAGGAGGACGGGAAAGAGTGTGAGCAGATGTGTCAAAGTTTCTTGGCCTACTTTTTAGTCTGGCAGTGTGAGAATCTCCCTGAGCTGGGAGTAATGGACACCAAGGGAGGCTGTGCTTTACACTTTCTCCACGCTCCCAGTGCCAGACGTTTCCAGATTGGAATGTTGCATTTCCTGCTTCGTTCCTGCCATGTGTTTCTCAGATTCCCTCCTCTTCCTAGTACTTAGTCCTTTTCTTTCATTGTAAAGGTTTTTATTTATTCCTTTATTTACCTCAGTAACTCCTCACTCTTTAGACTCCTCCCTCTTTCACACAGACTTTTGGAAAAAGTTTCAGAAGTACATTCGCCCAGTGAATTACATACAAAAAGTTTTCCGTGTGTAAAAACAGTTCTCTGGCATCCAATAAACCTCGTAGAGAGCTCAGCAGATGCTCCCCTGTTATGTAAACACATCATGTGAGTAGTGAAGCTTGCGAATGTTTCTCACATCACAAGGTTTTCCTCGGCCTCGGCAAAGGCTCTGTAAGGTCACGCTCGTCTCCTGTCCCTCTCACTGTTCAGCTGTCAGGAGGTTGTGGTGTCAGAGCTCAAGGAATGTGCCCTTACTGCTCCTTTATGTTGGATGTTTTTGCCGTTGATGCCAGAGGCAAAGTGCATCGTTTCGCTACTGCTAGGGAAAAAAAGAAAGAGATATGACACACAGTCAGTGAGAGAGAACGTAATTCCTTCAGGCATCTAACTCTGAAAAGCGAGAACTGGAGGATGAATTCTTGTAAGTTTTTTTTTTTACAGCATTGCATAATGACTACACAATAAAATAATGAAATTAAGTGTTTGGATTGAGGTGGGACCATGTCTTTGCTCTGCATTTGTCTCTGATTTTTTCTTTTCGTTTTTTTGAAGAAAGAACAAGAAATATTTCCAATTGGATCTTGTTATATTGGTTTCTATTGAACTACACATTAAGTAGACTGTAGATGAAGGCAGTTTCTTTAGGCTGCATCCCTCCAGACCAACCACAAGTAAAGACAAGCCAGACTAGATCTCCAACACCTGTGACTGAATAAGATGGCTTCAATGATTTATTGAGCATAATTGTATGCATATTTAGCAAGTTAAAAATTTCATGTGACTAAGCAGTCCTATTTTGGTTTATATATTTGAAAGAGTACAAGATTATAATGTGAAAAAAATCTAGTGATCATGAATAAAAAGCTATTTCAGCCCTAAATTGGCTATACAGTCTCGCAGGGCTGGAGATGATGTCCAGATACATGAGAATACGTTTCTGGAGACACCAAAGAGACGTACGAGACATAGTAAGGACGTTTCTGAATATGGGGCCAGTCCAGCACTTTGTAAAGGTTTAGGTGGCAATTGAAAATGAAAAGGAAATGCAAGATCTCTAAACACCAGTTAAACATGTCTCTCTCTGCAGTGTGTGCTGAGGACTGATTACATCCAGTCAGTCTTTTCCAGTTAAACATTAAAGACATGACTAGCTCAAGATGTCATCACTCCTCCGGATGCTAATATTGTACGACTACAGGAAATTGGGGCAGGTTTTAGAATACATTGCATTGTTTGGGATTGTTCTTGCTGCAATTCTCTACCAGATTGTTGAAGGACTGTCTCCAGACATGCATTCTTGCTATCCTGGCCTTGTGAGATTACAGATTACAGTAGATAACGTATACTTTGACTTGTGTCGTAAGTGGATGCAAAAACGCTGCACTGAAATATCAGCTAAAAGTGATGTATGACCGCATAGTTTTGAAAGTAGATTTGATGCACAAGCAATTGATGACTGGCAGCATGGCATACAAGAAAGCAGTGATATGAGTGCTAGTGAAACAAGGCAGGGATGTGATCCCAGTTCCAGGATGTGGTGTCTTAACAACCTGCGGCGTCTGTCTTCTCCAGAAAGGGACTGCACTGTCAGGTGATGTTATTCAGGGGCCGTTGACCGAGTGCCAGCTCCAGAACTGAGCCTACACTGGACCGCATTCCTACTGTATTACTAGAATAAACACTGTCGGCATGGGGGCCCTGGGAAACTTGTGCATGAAGAGTAAATATTTACACAACTTCGGTCTCCATTCAGAACGTACTGGACCTTTACTAAATCTAGGTTGTGGTCTGGGCAATTAGAATTTACCTTCAAAATAAATCATGCATGCCATTACGCACATTATGAGTAATACATCTGGTCTTGATATAGAGATATATATATAATATGTATGTGTATATATATGATATATATATATATATATATATATATATATATATATATATATATATATATATATATATATATATATATATATGTGTATATATATGTATATATATATATATATATATATATATGTGTATATATATGTATATATATGTATATATTGATATATATGTTATATATATATATATATATATATATATATATATATATATATATATATATATATATATATATATATATATATATATTTCTGTGTTTCTTATATATGAGAGAGAGTGAGAGATTTGTGCCACCATTAAAAACAGTAATGCATAGTTACTACAAAGTAATTACATAATCTACAGAGTAAAAGTAATTCCCGCGTAATCACTGCAGGGATAATTCTTGTTTATTCATGTTTATCGGCACTATATAGAGTAACCTAAACACAAGGGATCTTTCTTTATGACTTTCTTTAAAACGCTTGTCACGCTTGATTTATCGTCATGGGTTTTCCAGAGGAAGTAGCATGGCCGTTGTTTCTTTGCCTTTTGGACTTGAATGGCAGAACGTGTCCCAGCTTTTTGGCATCACTCTGGAGCTGCTGGCTCTCTGTCATTCCCTCTGCCTGTGTGGCCCTTTCTCTACTGATCGGTTGAGCGCAGGCCAACGCTGGCTAACACCTGTCCCTAGCGACCGCACTGTTGTTAACTCTGCCAAGTAGCTCCTTGATGTGAGTGAGCAAGGCCAGTTAATGAGAAGATGAATTTGGAGAGACTTCTGGGTGCTTAAGAAGCACACCATGTGCTTGTGGATATCTGAGCTCTTCATCTGGGTCACCTGCCTTTAGATTCACCTTCCTTCCCTTTTCCAACAGGTGACTTGAACTTGGGTGGCTGGAGGTGGCGGGTGGGAACCTATTCGCAATTTCTTTTAGCATGAATTTTAAATAAAACTCCCCTGTATACCACATAAGGACATTGAACACATAAAATAAAAAATGTTTCTGTGCATTCACATGCATCTGATGATGACATCATCTCAATGCCAAAGTGCAAAGCGCAGCCAATGCCACAGCTCATTCACATTTAGTGACGCCCACAAAACTGCATAAAAGGTAAACCTCAAAGGGACCTGAATTCACAAAATGAGAACAAAATGTCAAATAAAAGGAAGAAAATGTCAATCAAAAAATTTTGAGCATCTGGAGGGCTTAATTCTAGAGACAAATAACAGAAAAGGTAAAATAGCTATGAATTAAGTAACGTCAAAAATGATCTCTACACTGTAGCCTGGTGGTCATGGACACTGAGCACATCACACAAGAAAACTGCAATGCCAATTATGTGATTTGAAGCTGATCAATTTACTTTAGTAATTAGTTACATTAGTCTCCTTTCTTGTAAATGTTCACAAACACGGTTTTATGAGCTCTCGTAAAATACATACATATTTCCAAACCAGCAGGAATAATCATGGAATATTAAATTTCTTGTGTAAATTCATTTGTATACAGCTTGATGTTTGTGAGCCTCTTCTGTTAATAAAATTATTCCCATTAAAAGAAATTATTAGGCTCTTCTTGACACAACCCTGCTCAGTTATGAATTTTCAGTTAAATAAATTCTGGTGAAACCACCCAATAATTTGGGCATACCTCACACCATGCACTTCACACCCGGTGTGCGATGTGAAGTGAGTGGAGAGATTCGGAGTGGAAGTGGTTACAGCAGCTGGTTGGTATGAGGGTGTGGAGAAAGTGCTGGATAAGTTCCAGACTCACCTGTCCTCGCGGCCACACCTAAAGAAATGCGGCAGGTAGCACAGCAAACGGCTGTCAGCATAACGGCAGCTGAGTGTGCGAAGGGAAGTGTCCATTCAGTGAAGGTTTTAAGGATTTAAAGGTGTCTTTGGTGAGAGGAATTCTGACTACTTGTGTGAGTGAGTGCTTTCTCCATTTTCTCTGAGATTTGGATTTATCTTGGATATTTCTGATATTTATATGATATGAGATTTCTCTTTGCATGTAGCAAGATATTTGCTGTAAAAAAATGTTCGAATCCTCAGTTAAAACTATAACAGAAAAGAAGGTCCTGTAGTGATAGTGTTACTGAAAGTACTTTTGCAAACCTGTGCAAATATCTTTGGATAAATCTAGAACCTTTGGATAGCAGATTGGTGGGGTGGCTGTCTAAACAGTTCATAACCAGAAGGGTAAACATTCCCCCATTTCTGTCGTCCCCCGGTTTTATGCTGATACACTCCATGCCTCTAAAGTGTCATTGAGAGAATCACAGTAAGGCTCTGGGGTCAGAGCCTTTGGAAACTTGCACAGCCAGAGACCTATCTGTGGACTCTGTGGAATGCTGGATTCCACGAATTCACTCTGGCTGGGAATAAACAGTTTATCTGAATCAGTCAAGGAACTTCAAGTTCCAGCGTCAGCCGTCAGGGGTGTGGGGAGATGAGCCATCTGGGTGTCATTTCTCCTCAGTTTTGGGGGATGATTAGATGTAGTCATACTTGTGATGTGTGTGCAATAAGCTGTTGTGGTGCTTAAGTAAAGAAAGCAGGGACATCTTATGCCTGATTGTATGTGGTTAGGCCTCATAGATCCATTTCAGAGATCCTTTTTTTTTGTTGATGTTGAACGGCAATGTGGAGTTCTGTCCAGAGATTCACCAGAGTCACCAGAGATTTACTGAAGGAACGCGCTAATGGTTGCTGGTCTCTACATGAAGTCCAAAACACAAGAAATCAAAGAGGCGCATTCAGTTAGGGGGTTGTTCCTGGAATCAGAACACATCCTGTGGAATAATTGTTTCAAGGAAAGAAATGTTTCTTTCTTTTCTCTAGTTTGTAAATTGTGAGTAAACCAAATGTTCAAATGTTTGGAGGATAGTTTGAGCAGAGTTCCTATAGTGATTGTGTTATTTTTGCCTAGAGCAGCTCAAATCCCCTTGAGTAATCCTCTTTAAAACTATGCACATCCTCACATCCTGTGTTTGAATTTAGCTTCTCTCAGACCGATTGCTTTCTCTTTCTACTAACTGATCTGCAGCCAGTTTGACTTACTCAGGCTCTAGTCTTAACTATGACATGTTACTGGCCTCAGGTCAGATGCTGCCCGGTCACACAGCTGCAGGGGAAAAAACAAGGGTACTTCTTTTTTAGTTGTCACAGCCAGGAAATGAGTGTCCTGCAAGCGCCCTATATTCCACATTCCTGACCCCCCCCACCCACTTGAATATTCTGAGAGCCCCCTCTTGCTTGTCCCCATTGTTCTAGCTGGTGAGAGTGCCTTCCTGTTGTAGAGTGGCTGGGTGTTCAGGAGCTCGTGGATCGCCTCTGCGTTTTGGAGCACCTTGAAGAGCTTGTGGTGAGCAGAGAGCCGGGCCAGTATCAGTGCCATGAGTGGCCAGTAGAGAACCAAGACGCCAGCTTAAGCAGCCACACAGGTAGGTGACTTGACCCAAGGTCAGAACAGGAGGGCTATAAATGGAGGACGTAAGATGGGTGATCAGAACAGGACATGTTTAGGTTAAATGATGCACAATGCATGTATTTGTAATGTCTTCAAAAGCTGCTGATGTTAATTTCACAATCAACAAGATTAAGTAGATAATGACTGCTATATACTAGCCATAAATGTTTTAATCACTGTGACTAGTTGGGTGCAATGATTTATATATTGTTTGTTATTACTACAAAAAAAGTTTTTTATTGCTTGTCTGAATATATTTGTTGTTATTTTAACCTCTTTTTGATGTTCATCAAAATTGCCAACAATGCTCCTGTCATTTCTCATCCTAAGTTCATTTCACTGTCATCATCATCATCATCATCATCATCATCATTGCCATCTCTGTAATAGTTCTGAGGAGGGAAAGGCAGTGTGGGAACAGGAGGGGGGAATGAAAACTTATGGGAAGAGCAACAGGAAATGGAAGTTACAGTATGTTTTTTTGGGGTGGGTGCGGAGGAAAAGAACGCCATTGTGAAATGCAATTTTTTTTCTCTCTCTGTCATTTTTGCCTGCCTCTCTCTCTCTCTCTCTCTCTCTCTCTCTCTGTCTGTCTTGTTGGAGAGCAGAAGTACATCGATGGGCCCCATTCTTGACTTGATGTACATTTATTTATTTACCACAGATGTTTCGGAAAAAAGCTTCATCCTCCTTGAGAATGCGGAGAATATCAGAAAGTAATAGATGTATTAAATTCTCCTTCACTATTTTTGTAGATGGTTCATTAACCGCTAGACTGCCAAGCTGCATGCAAGGCCAACAGATGAAACCATTCTATCTTAAGGACAATTAAACCATAAGCAACAGAAACACACTTTGTAATTCAGTATGTTGACCCAACACAGAATTGTCTTTCAAACGGTTTTGGTAGTAGTAGTATTAAGCAATTGGCACTGTTTAGACTAATTGAATGGTTTCTTCCTAATGGCTTTGTATGCTTTAACCATTCACTTTAACTTTAAAATCACAGTACACCATATGCAACAGTCTCTGATATCCTGGGCTGACAATTTATAGGTTGACAAGGGTTTTTTTCTTCTAAAGCTTTGGATTTGAAGACAATGTTGATTATCAGCTATCTGCTCTGCACTGCATGCTTTAAACAATAGGAATTGCTCTGTGCTGTTTTGGTGGTGTTAGGGCCTGCTGGGTGGATGTTAGTGCTTTGACTCTGGGTATAAACATAATCAATCCCAAAAATACCATCTGATTTCACAAAGAAAGTATATTTAATTGATAAAACAAAAACAATGGCTTCTTTTAGCCTCTTGTCACTCAGCTGTCAATGCATGAAAACGTCTGGGTAGGTTGGGGTTTTTTGTTTTATTTTGCATACATTCTGCTCCTCAAGGACTATTAGGATTACTTAAAGATTACTGCAAACCTTCCCAGCTCATTAAATTTCATTTCATTTCACAATCATTGTTGGCTACACGTAACATGGAATTGTCATTATGATGCTACTGCTTCTTCTTCTTCAGCTTTGCTTTTGATCAGTGTCCTGCCCCGGTTTCATTTCTAGGGGGTGTAGACCGTGGCCGAAGCTCCTCTTTCCATGAGGTGGGTGGCTTACGAGAGCTGGAAATGAGGGGGGCAGCCTCCGTTTCCGAAGAAACCTCGAGCACTGGCGCAAGCGGCGGAGGCCACACTGTCCTGCAGCGACTGCTGCAGGAGCAGATGCGCTATGGCGAAAACAGAAATTACCTTGCATTGCAGCAGCAACAACAGCAGCTGCAGCAGCAGCAACAACAGTCACAGCCTCAGCAGCAGCAACAGCAGCAGCTTCTGGGTCCAGGAGACGAACACTCCATGGTCCCTCACATTGCTCGACAGGAGCCACAGGGCCAAGAGCTGCAGGCTGATAGCGGCATGGAGAAACAGCTGAACCCCAGAGGTGGAGGAGGTAGTGGAGGTGCTGGATCCCAAGGCCAGAACCCTGAGGACCTGCCTTCATATGAGGAAGCCAAGGTGCAGTCACAGTATTTCCGTGGCCACCAGCCACAACCACAGCTTGGCCCAACGGTGGGCGCTGCATTCTATGTCACCGGTGTCACCAATGCAAAGGTACGTCCTCCAGAGGGCCGTCCTGCAGTACAGCGGCTCAGCACAGCTAAGGTGCACCAGGATGATGGCCTAAAGGACCTCAAGCAGGGTCATGTGCGCTCGCTCAGTGAGAGGCTTATGCAGCTTTCTCTGGCCACCAGCGGTGTTAAAGCCCATGCACCTGTCACCAGCGCACCACTCTCACCCCAGCTGCCTCAACCACCAGGGGACTACTACAAACCGGTAGGACCTCATCGAGGCCCACCTCCAGACTATCCATACAAAGGTCTACCCTCACAACCAAAACAGCAGCAGCACCATCATCCACAGCACCAAGATCCAGGACATTACTATTCAGACCACCGCAGCTCAGCCCAACAGTCCAGAGCCGATGTCCCTCATGTCCGCTACCAGCCACCACCTGAGTATGGCTCTTTCCGGTGAGTCATTTATTTTTTTTTTTTTTTTGTGAATAGTTTCTCTCATTCCTAGTGGAAAGGTCTTGCTTCTGGTTTAGGCAGTTTAAATTGAAAGTCTTTTAATTAGAGCAATGTTTTTTAAATCACTAATCAAGTTGGCTGAGTGCTTGTCATACGTTAGCTGATCATCAACCCTGGTTGCTCCTCATTTGAACATGTCAGATGTTTTACATGTTCGTAAATATTCATGTCCTTCATGGCACATTACTCAGCAGAAGCTGGTAGCCATTATGTATCATAGGCATGTTAGTAGAATCTGGAAGCAGCATTTTAGGCAGTTAGTGTTTGATCCCTGCCGTGCAGATCTATGGTCACCAGCCTCAGTAACTGTCTTGCGTGATGTTTCACATGTTCTTGCCATTCAGCACTGGGTTTCTCTGGGGTCTTGTGGCTTAATCCCACCTTCCAAACCATACCAGGGGAACTGGTGACTCAAACTACACTACTCCAATTAGAATAAAGACAAATGAATTGCTGATTTTATTCAGTTTGTCATTTTGATGCTGTTGTTTAAGAGGACGCAGAGGGTATCGTAACGAAAAGTATGTCAGTCACAGAAAGCAGATGGTTGAGGAAAAATAAGTGCCTTTGAGGTTCATTGAGGTGTTTGAGAAAGGATGAAGCATACATGTTGAATATAGCCAATTGTCATAAGTTTTCGACAGCTAAATGTTGTGCAGAATCATGAAGTGGGAACAGATTGAATTCCCCTTTGAATAGCCCTTCCCCGAAGTGCTGGAACATGCTGCCAGGCGTTGTAGGAAAAGCCAGTTTTGCCTGTTTTCCTTTAATTCATGAGCCAGTGTGGCGTACTGCAAAAGAATGCCATCCCAGTTGTAGTAATCACCTACTGCAAGTTACAGCCTGACTGTTTGTCTTTAAGTTCTATAGAAACTGGAATGTTAATGTGAAAAATATTTTCAGCAAGGCACCTGCTGTGTCACGTGTGCGGTAAGAATCAGCCGACTGTTTATCATCAACTTAGTCACTAAATATGCTAGTCATGTCAATTATAACCAATGACTGTTACTCTTAAATTAATGAAATGCTGATAATATGCTATAGGATTACTCATGATGCTCTGTTCTGTGTTCTCAGCTCCAATAAAGAGAGCTCAGTACACTCCCAGAGGCTCATCCATCAACACAGCCCCACATCCTCGGTCACCTCAATGGGTTCACTGTCCCGTGCTCAGTCCTCCACCCTCAGTAGCATCACGGCTTCTTCTCATTCTTCTCCGCCCATGGCCCACCAGGTAGAACCAGCCTTCACAGTGGGGCCACGGAGTCCACAGGGCCTTGGCTCCCATCAGGGTGAGCCATATGGCCCAGGTCACCATGCGCCTCATCAGCGGCCCCATGGCTTCCCTCATGACCCCTATGGCTCGGCACCTAGGGGCCTTCATCTGCACCAGCACCAGTTCCATCCACAGGGACAGCAGCAGCCTGGCCCAGCACAGCTCTACCCACACCCTCACTCACTGCAGGGTGACTCCTATGCCATGTTGGCACGTGCCCAGCAGCTGGTGGACATGCTCACTGAGGAGAACCGGCAACTCAAGCAGGAGATGGAGGTGTGTGGGGAGAAGGTGTCCAAGCTGCAGAAGGTAAGCCTTCCCGATTTGCAGCTAACGGTTAAATGAAAGCGTTAAATGAAAGGCGAAAATAGAAACAAAACATTTTCTCCTCTGTAGCTAGAAACTGAGATCCAACTGGTGTCAGAGGCCTATGAGAACCTGGCAAAGACCTCGTCCAAGAGGGAAGCCCTGGAGAAGACCATGAGGAACAAGCTGGAGCTGGAAGTGCGCAGACTGCATGATTTCAACAGGGATTTAAGAGGTGAGAACGAGGAGCTCTTGCTCTGATTGTAGCTGGGTTAACAAGGTCGTGGTGGAATCATGGTCCTACTGGGCAGCTCAGTAATCTACACTGCTGCTGTAATATCTGATGATAAATCACTGAATAGCTAAACTGTCAGATTCTTTCAAAATATGATGCATGGTTCTTCCCTGATAAGAGCCTTTTGTTGCCCTAATGCTTTTCTTTTTCCACAGAGTTGTATATATGTGATATGTAATCTAACTACAGTATTTTTCGTTAATATTAGATCTTACAGACTGTTTGTTAACAGTAATGCGATGCATGACTGGTAACATGATAAGAGGTTATGAATAATTCCATGGAAAGGCAAACCTTAGACTGGCAAAATAAAGCTGGGAGCGCAGGAACGTAACTACTTTTAAAATGATCACTCGCATCTACGGTATATTAACATGTATAAAGTCATTTTAGAAACTAATTTGTTTAGGAACTAATCCATAAAACAGGATTACTCATTTGTAATTAATTACATTTTAGTCATATAATTTATAACAAAATTAAATAAATAACTTTTAAAAATATTTAAAAGGTGCTGTAAATGACATGCATTTCTTCATGGGCTCTTTCCTGCATCCAAAAAGTTTTAATAAGTTTAAGAGACTTATACTGAACTTAGTTTAAGTACAACATGGGATCTTTAACATTTTAAATATCTTTAAAATACTTTCAAGCACGATATTTTTTGCATTTTTAATCAAGGCCACCTCCACCATTCTGCCTCGCCATGTTCTTTAGAGCAGCCGAGAACAGAGAAAACCCTGATTTATGGCACTGAGCATGGACTCGGTCCACAGGGAGCCCCAAGAGTTTTACAGCAAAATCAGAGTTTTTTTTCCCCCTTCCCTTCTTTCTCCCTCTCACTCTTGGCCTAATTTCTTCCTCCCCATGTTCCTCATTCTTTCTGCTGTACAGTTCCAACACACAGAGGGAAAAAAGAGCCCCTGCCTCTTCAGGAAAATCTAAATTTCCATTGCGTATAGTGGAACCGGGATGTTAAGGAGCAGGGCATTTGCTTCTGGAATACTCATCATTTAGTGTGGTTGACTTAACATGTGGGAAATATTGTTTTAACGTTTCGCCTGCTTCCTCAAGGAACGTTTTGCGATTGTGAAAACATGGCAACCCCCGCCATATAATGGCTCTTTTGTTGAAGACATCTTTTTTTTTTTTTTTTACACTTAGGCAGTCTGGCCATCAGATTGAGTTTAGGTGGTGTAATGTTTTAAGAAAATGAAAGCTTGTCAAATACATAATATATATTTAATATCTCTATTATTTTTAGAATTTGAATATGCAACCTTTCATTGATCAGGCTTTTTTTTTTTAAATAAAGCTTCATATAATTAATTTCAGGAACGAAATGTAATTTCCCATTTGTGAAATTCCACACAGCGTCTTTCCAGTCAGCTTTAACTTTTACAGGACTTTTGTAAATGTATAAAATGTTACTGTTTCTCACGTATTAGATTGCAAAAAAAAAGTCAGATATAAAATAAAAGTTTTTTGCCACATGTTGTGGTTTTCCATTGCTACAGTTGTTCTTCTTCCAATCCTAGAACGCATGGAAACAGCCAACAAGCAGCTAGCAGCCAAAGAATGTGAGGGCACGGAGGACAACCGCAAAACCATCTCTCAGCTTCTGGCTCAGAGTGAGTACCCCTTCCAGAAAGCTGAAAAAGTGCACGTATTGTGCATAGCTGTCCTGAGGTTCCCAAATGCAATAGCCTGAAACCTGCATTGAGCAGATTTCCTTCCACTGTTTGGTTGCTCTGTAGACAAAGAGACCCAGCGGGAAAAGGAGAAACTTGAGATAGAGCTTAACGCACTGCGCTCCACCAACGAGGACCAGCGCAGGCACATCGAGATCCGCGACCAGGCCCTGAACAACGCTCAGGCTAAAGTAGTCAAACTGGAGGAGGAGGTGAGCTCACTGCTTTTCAGCTGTGGCCTGTTCAGCATATTTCGGTTGCATATGAGGGTTCTGTGCTGCATGATTTCAGTCACGTCTGGGATTAATTATCGAGTGCCTTCAAGGTCTCTGTCAGTGTGTGCTAGTGTGGGCCCTCTTGTGGACACTTTTCACCCGCTAGCCCTAGGCTGCAATATCTGTTTCCGTTTAAAGCTTAAGAAACTTCTCAGAGGACTGCGGTGGAATTTAGGGTTTTTTTCTTTATTGCTCCGAGTGTGCTGAGTCATTAAGCTATGCACAAGAGAATGCTTTGTTTCTTGCTGTTCATACTGAGAGAAGGGGTCTTAAATTTGAAGTTATTCCTTCCCTTTATAAGTTCTTTTTAAAGATGTTTTACCATTCTAAATATGCTATGTATTCGATTAATTCAATTTTAACAGCACAGTGATAACCCACCCTCGACCATAGCTGCCCGATTTTCGTCAGTCCGCTAAGAAACGCCCTTCCCATTATCTTCAGTGCTGCAGCTAAAATCTTCAAGCTGAAGTGAACCACTAGCCATGACCATCAGCCAATCTAAACAGCCTCCGCTAGGACATTTTAGCAAGAACGAAAGAGAGAGAAACCTCCAAACCGAAGGCGCACAGGAATAACACAAGGAGTGTAAGTGTGGTTTTTCACTCTAATGAGCCTGAAGTCTCTGGGCATGTTTGAAGAATGTGCCTTGGCTCAACCGGCATGGTCCCAGATGGCCTTTTGGCCAGCACTGAACAGGCCGCGCAAGGCGCAATCCCAGAACGCACCGGCTTGTTCCACTTTCCTCCAAGACTGTCACAAAAAGCCGCTTGTTCCACCAAACAAAGCCTCTTGAGTTGTCTGCCATGAAAGAACTCGAAGATGGCCGAATTCTTAATCCCTCCCACCACTCATCCAGCCAGCTCTGTCTAAATAAATGGAAACTGCATACTTGTCCTCTTTCTCTGCTTCTTCTATGTCGGAGAGCCCCCAGAGCTAAATCAGGCCATCCATTTGGGCCACAATTATAGCTTCTGGTGGAATCGAATGTAGCTTTTTGTAAGGGGGAGGGGGACACAGGGGGAGTATTGTAAGGTAGATTTTCAGTTAAGTGAGGCTCACCTGTGTGCTAGGGGTGTAAGGTAAAACCGGAAAACCAGTCTCAGATACCACTCAGGACACGGTGGTTTACAAGCCTGGATCTGAGTCAAACTGAAAAGGCAAACGGTTAAAAACTGTCAAAAATCAGTGCACACTCCTCAGGAAAACATGCTCCCCATAGTGTTTAGACTTTATAGCTTCGCTGGAACCCTGATACACATATTGCAAAAAATATCTAAGCAAATAAAAATATCTTGAATATGGGCAAATTTATCTTAAATTCCTTAATATTGTGATTACTATAAATCAAACTAGATTGTTTAACATGTTGCTCATTTCAATTAATTAAATTATTTGCTTGTACAGTATGTGGTTTATTATAATCTTGTAGCAGGAAATGTTAGATAAATTTGACTATCTTCAAGATATTTATTGGCTCAAATTGTTCCTTTATAGACTCTGATGCATCAATATGTGTTCAGTGTAGGTGAACTGAATCCTAATGAATCAAATCGAACCAAATCGTTAGTGTATGATTGTTGTAGGGTAGACTACCTTTATCATTTGAATGAGAGAGAATCACACCCCTGCTGCCTGGTGTGTGTGTGTGTGTGTGTAGCTTAAGAAGAAGCAGGTCTACGTGGAGAAGGTGGAGCGGATGCAGCAGGCCCTGGCTCAGCTACAGGCTGCCTGTGAGAAAAGAGAGCAGTTGGAGCACAGATTACGCACACGGTTGGAGAGAGAGCTGGAGTCACTCAGGATGCAACAGGTACAACACGCACACGCGTACACACACACACACACACACACACACACACACACGTTAAGCAGTCTAGCAGATGGAGCCTGGGCTCAGGTGCAGTCAGCAGGAGCTGATTCTCCCACAGGAGATGTTGAGTCTCTGCAGTTCCACTCCATTCCTCCTGCATGTCCAATCCAAATGTCCACGGTCCTTTTACATGACCCATAATCTGGGGATCTGGGGGAAAGGTTGCAGCTCAGCCGCTGTGTTTGTGTGTGTGTGTGTTTGTGTGAGAGACAGAAAACTGAGAGCGAACAGCTGGAATTATTATTAAGGGCCCAGATGCTTGACCTATCTTTGGAGCAGTGTGCTTCAGTTATGTGGAGTTCAGTTATGCTAGCTCACTAATCCAATGCTGTTTAGGAAAACATAGCTCTGTATACTAAATTCCAAACACATACTGGAATTTATTGTTTTTAAAAAGTGAAAAAGAGCTATGTTAAGCCTTTTTAATTCCAGGGATTAAACTACATTTCTGTTAGTGATTTCTGTCTGCTGCAAATCCTCCCTTTTGAGATTGGACTAGTTTTACATGGGGAGGTGGGGTAATCAATAAAATTATTATTGCAGTATTTCTTGGATCACTTTCACAAGATTCTATGGGGAAAAAGGGGTTTAGCTCTTTTATTTTCAGTCTAAACACTCTAGGAAGTGTCCCTCTTTTCTATTTTTCCTCAAAACAAAACCAAGTCAGAGTTTAAAATGTGGTACAATAAAATATAGATGACCTTGTAAGAAACCATGTGAGAAAATCTTCGCTTCTGACGGCTTATAAGTTACTGAATTCTAACACAGGTAATGTGATCATGTCAACACTGATCAAGCACAGCATGTACAGCCACTAAAACAAACAATTGTTATAAAGGCAAAAGCAATCAGTTTGTATTATTATGCTGTCTGTTGTATGTGTGCGTTTTTTAGTGTATAATTATGCATAAATCCTGAAGACATGCCCACTTTTGTGATTTTATATACAAATTGTTCGTCCCTTGTGTATCGATCATCATCATTATAGATTCGTCAACCTGACTTAACACACGCATGTCCTGTGTTAAGGGGACTCTTCCTGTCCAAAGAGTACTCAAGTGGCTTGACTGTAAACCACTACTCTGATCAAAACGAACTTTTCCTATGTCTTGATCTTTTCTGCACAGAGATCGGGAGGCTCACAGAACTCCACAGGCCCTGAGTACAGCACATCGGCATTGATGGAGCACCTGCGCGAGAAGGAGGAGAGGATTTTGGCTTTGGAGGCTGACATGACCAAATGGGAGCAGAAGTACTTAGAGGAGAGCGTCATGAGACAGTTCGCCCTGGATGCAGCCGCATCTGTTGCCACACAAAGGTACATACACACACACACACACACACACACACACACACACACACTGATGTGTGGAATAGCTCGTTGTCATGTCCACAGAGTGGTTCACTTTTTTTAAAGTCTGCCTGAAAATACAGAGGCAACACTGTCGTCATTGTCGCTACTTGGCTCCATGACTTGAAAATCAAATGCTTTCAATGCCTACTAATGATAAAAATCTGTTTTTTCTACCAATTAACAATTCAGGCAAAAAGATGATGAATCAGTAATATAATAATAGCACTGTTAATGTTGGCAGTTGTCTTGGCATGTTGACATTCTTGACATTTTGTGTTGGATTTCATGATGGTTAAAATGACAAAATGTACTTCAAGGAGATTTGCAGTTCAGTTACTGTAGACTTAGTGCTAAGCTTCCCTCAGGTTTGTGTTTCTAATAGTCTGTTTTTATATGACAGAGACACGTCGTCAGCTATGATCAGCCACTCACCCAGCAGTAGCTACGACACCTCGGTGGAGGCGCGCATTCAGAAGGAAGAGGAGGAGATTCTCATGGCTAACCGTCGCTGCCTGGACATGGAGAGCCGTATCAAGAACCTCCATGCACAGATCATCGAAAAGGACGCCATGATTAAGGTGCTGCACCAACGTTCACGCAAGGAGCCGGGCAGCAAATCCGACGGCCCGTCCGCAATGCGTCCTTCAAAGTCCCTCATGTCCATAGCTACGGGTTCGACCGGATTGGGCAGCTCAGGCCTGCTGTCTCACTCACTGGGGCTCAGTGGCAGCAGCCCGATTACGGAGGAACGCAAGGAGGACCGCAGCTGGAAGGGCAGCCTGGGTAAGAAAGGACACTGCTCTACTTAAATTAATGGATGGAAACAGGAACAGGCCTATATTAGAAACTTGGCATGGCTATTTGTACCAGATTGGCTGGTTTGAGTGTTTCAGAAATTGCTGAGCTCCTTGGATGCTCATACACAGCAATCTCTAAATCAGAATGGTGGAGAAAGCAAAAAGCATTCTGTCATCTGACAGGAAGCTCATGATAACTCAAATAATCACTCTTTACAAGCATGGAAAGCTGAAAAGCATCCCAGAACGTACAACAACTCGAAAACTACAGCAGGCACAAGCTCACTGAAACTGATTAGAAAAAGACCATGTGATGTTTTTCCAGTCTTCATCTCTCCAGTCGTGTGGTATTAGTGCAGGCTGAGAAATAAATCGGCACAAATCATTCTGACAGCTTAGTCACCAAACACACAGCAGGATGTTTTGTTGATGTTTTGTTGCTGACGCATGTCATAACATGAAAGGTTTCATTTCTCCAGAACGTCTGATTGAGTGTCAGAGCATGTGCATGTTTTTGTTTTCCATTGCTGAATAAAAAGTTTTTCGAAGCCTGGCGGCGTTTGTCCACAAACCTGAAGAAAACTTTATTTTCCTATGTGCAGCAGAAAATTTTGTTGATCTTGATCTTGTTCTGGGGAAAAAAACCCTTTACAGTCTAACAGTAATCAGAGTGACAACATTAAAATTTCAAGGACATTAATTTGTTTGCAGGCGTGTTACTGGGGCCAGAGTTCAGAGGAGACTCTTTGAGGACCGAGTCCATTTCGTCATCTCCATCTCCGGTGCTGCCGTCCACCCCGATGCCGGTTGCTACCCACTCGAAGACGGGCAGCCGGGACAGCTGTACGCAGACAGATAAGAGTCAGGAGTCGAGCAAACCCAGCACCCCGGCACTGCAGAGCGTCGCAGCCAATAACCGCATCAGCAGCCCCAGTCTGGTCTATATCCCCGATCGTCTCGCAGGTAACACATTGTGTTGATGCTGTGATGCTGATTTGATGTCACGTTCTGAACTCAGGTTTTCTATGTTTCTAAGTAGGAATTCTGACACAAGGCGTTGTTTTCTTTGTTTTTCCTAGACAGAAGTTCCGAATTTTAGTCAAAATAATATAAAATCCTGAAAGTCAAAATAATATAAAATCAATCAGAAGCTCATCAGTGAGATAAGGACTGAACAATGACTTGCATCACAAGGTGTCCTTGATGATGCAATAAGAATGATGTAGGGTAAATAACACACAAACACACACACAGGCAGATAGGCAGCTGTGTGTGATTTCACATCTTTAAACCGTTTCATGTTGCTTACACTGCACACGGAATGCAGACGTTTTGCTTTGTGTAAGCACCAGACATAATTGTAACTGATTCTATACTCTGGGCTGTAAGGAAATCAACCCCAGCCTTGCTTTTTTTTGACTCCTTAATACATTTCTGGCATTTGGCCAGAATACCATTCTTTGTATTTGCATTAGGACCAGGGTTAGAGCTGTTGTGCTTCATTCCAGAAAAATCCAAACAAATCCACCTTAAGACACTGGTTAATCTGATGTGGCTGGTACATATGAGGTCTTTTGCGCAAGCACGTTTACATCAGTCTTTCAGCAGAAGTGCCTTTTTTTTTTTAAATTTATGTGTTGTGACATTTCGACATGGAAAGCTGACATGTGGATGGATGGATGTGGTTCTAATCCGGGTTTTTGTATTTATCAGATATTCCAGTGTTCCACAGCAGTACTCTGGAGAGGAGAGCGCCGGTGCAGTCGCATCCTCAACAGCCGCAGCAACAATCACAGCTACAACCGCAAAAACAGGAGGATGTAGATAACGAGATGGTGGAAATACTCATCTGAACCATGTAACACACACACACACACACACACAAAACAGGTGAAGAATTCCTTGTTCTTCGTCATGCGCTTGTGTAATACTTTGGGGGAGGCACTCATGGTGTATTGAAATGCACTACATTTTTATGCCTTGTATAGAACAATACACCATGACGGCTATGCTTAACGTTTTGTACAGTATTCTGTGGTGGCATTTCGAGTTTAGGACCAAATGTATTGCCAACCTTTTTGTTTGTTTTTTTTAGCATTTATTGCACTACTTTTTCTTTCTTTAAGCTTTCAATATTATTTGAACTAGAGTGCACATATACCAATGTTATCAGTTTTTGGCACTTGACTTATACGACGGTATGGTTACTCGTGAATCAGTTGTTTCATGTAAATACTGTATCTAAATACTGTAAGACCACATGTAAGATAGGAGGAGTGAATGTGTACGGCCCTGTGAACTTTAAAGGCACTGCCAGAGTGTTGAAGAGTACTGACCTCACAGAATTGCGTGGTCTGTGGTTTTGCTGTGTATGCAAAAAAAGGACAAAAAAAAAAACCCAACTGGTTTTGGGTTTGTGTAAGCACGTGATACGAGTGAATATTTTTTTTTATTTTCAGTTTTTTTTAATGGGTGAGGGAGGGGTTGGATCAGCAAGTGTCCTTCTTTCCTTTTGAGCTGCGGTGGCGGTGTCACCGTGCGTAAACCACCACCGCCGCTCTGTGATGGTGAATGAAAACAGTCATGTCATACGTCACGGTCTGCCAAGTCTCTGTCCATTTCAGCCTTTTTTTTTTATCATCATTACATTATCTGTTTTATATAGTATGACATGTTGTGTATGAGAAATTCCAGGGAATTCACAATATACATTGCGCTTTCGACCAAAGGATGGAAAGAATTTACAGCTTGTATACATTTCATAAATTAATCATGTTCCACTGGACAAAAACAGCTGGATTGAATCGGTTAATCTCATGCATTTTATCCATATTCACTTTTCTTTGCTCAGTGGCATCTTGACGTTGTCTTAAAACCTGACGATCATCTAAACAGTACATTCTCCCTCCCAACCCCCCATCCCTCCCCCCTCCAAATCCATTAATGTTTGAATTTGGGTCATATGTTTATCTCTAGGCGCTGAAAACATACCACGAGTGTATTATTGTATTTGTGATTGTTGTATTAAATTAAATGTTAAAATGACTCCATGAAAGAGAAATACCTCTCACTGTCTAGAGTTCTGAGTATATTTTTTATCGGACCAATCTAGGCTGTGCCTTAAAATTCCATGAGCGTAACATTGCATTCATAACAAAGTGGGAAACGGGAAGAACAGCTCTCCGCCTCATAAAATCGAGCAAAACTTGATGGTATTTGGAAGAGCTTGTGATTGTTCAAAACGACCGCAGATTCGAGTCGAGGCGTGAGGTGTGACATCACAACGCGTGCTCAGCCGAAGCCCTCTTCGAATCAAGTGTGTAGAACGTGAGTACAGCCATCATCTAGTCACTACATATGTGCCTTCACTGGTAGGAGTTTAAAAGAAGAATTCTGTGCCTGTGATTTCACTCAATTAAAGTAGCTTTTCATAAAAATGAAACAACAAAACTTGCAAATTTTGAATAAAAAAACAAACAAACAGCAAAATCAAACATCTTTGGCTGTAACAATCATAAATCCTGAAGGGACCGAAATTACCATACAACAGTGTGTTATTAACAGAGGTGCCAACATTGCTAACAACAAAATCCTAGCAGGCAAAAACCCCTCAAACTACGACTCTCAAACTCCCCAATGGCTTGTTCATCGACACAGAAGTCCCTTTGTTTTCTACTGGCTCATGAGACTGAATTTACAGCTCAAAGTTCAAAGAGATAAAGTCAGCTTGAAGCAAAAGTAAAATAAATGAGTGTTTCACCTCCCATGTCCTTTCCCCTTCTGTGATTGCATTTCGGCCGAGTAAATTGTGCCCACTGGCTGATGCTGGAGCTGGAAACCTGAAATCAGATTTTCAGGCATCTCCTGTATTGCTGTAGCCAAGGATTAAAAAAAAGTAAAGGAAATGTTGGCATCTCTGTGTAAACATCTGTTCAAACTGGAATTCATGAGCCAGCAAGATGACCTCACGATTAATACAAATGATTTGAATTACTTTATGATTACATCCAAAGATGTCAGTCAATTGGTTGATCCAAAAAAAAGGCAAAACAATACAAACTATATGAAATATGCTCTTGCATGTTATTGCATGACTGCGGTGCATTTTTACATTATTACTTTTAAAGAGCAAGCGGATGTGTGTGTGTGTGTGTGTGTGTG
The DNA here is from genome assembly GCA_033459395.1 of Hemibagrus guttatus. Taxonomy (NCBI): domain Eukaryota; kingdom Metazoa; phylum Chordata; class Actinopteri; order Siluriformes; family Bagridae; genus Hemibagrus; species Hemibagrus guttatus. The sequence goes on along the minus strand of JAUCMX010000014.1, from coordinate 18,039,019 downwards.
TGTGTGTGTAAAAGAATAGAGGTCTTCAGCATGAAACATCAGAGGAAATACCTGTTCTGTATTATTTAAATCTGGTACTTGACATTTCCTGCACAGATTTTTATCCGTAAGTTTACTTGGTCATTTGAGCCACGTGTTTAACGTACAAGTTCTCTCTTAAGGAGGATATAAATAATCATTCCAGCACGATGGATAATGACCACTGTTCAAATGTGCCTTGTACACTAAAACATTTCCAGTAATTCTGTACAACGCCTCGAGCTATGTTTGGGCACGGACAATGGACCTGAGAGCTGCTGATTGGAGGTTTGGGTGGGATCCGTGGCCGTCGTTTAGAGGGGCCTGTACAGTGCCTGGATGTTTCTGGGAAATCGGAATCTTACGCGGTGACTCGAGACATCCTTGTTTTAAAATCGTACATCAGACGTGCCTATGGTCAGCTATGTAAAGGTCAGTGTGCTGATTATTCGTGGTGTTGTATCATTTCCTGAAGGTCCCACCTAGAGTTCAGTCATTGTTCTATCAGTCTTGATGGTCTTGCTACTTTTGTTACTGAAAACAAAACAAGAATGTGTTGTAGCCCTGCTCAGGACAATCTACAAACAGTCTTGTCCTGAGTGATGTATAGTATCTCCCACTTCGGGCCAGTGATGGATAGTTTTCTCCCCATCCTCCAAGCGAGGAACATTTTCATTGACATACTGAGTATTGGTTTTGTCACCAAGTGTGTACCCAAGTTGCTGCTTGACAACATTTATTACTGTACAATTGTTTTTCATTGTAATTAAATTGTACTCTTTAATCAAATCCTTTTATTTTATTTTTTACAAAATTCATCTCATATAGTTTCATTCTGCAGTTTTTACCTTTTTATTATTTGGTTTATACTCCTGAACATGTTCCAAATAACATTTGACATTTTTTTCTTAATGAAATTTAATTTAATTTTTTCAATAAATAACTATACTGAGCAATCAGTTGTTGATTTCTTGGCATTGTCTTTGTTTAAAAACATCATCTGTGTGCAAAACATCTGATACACTAGTATAGCATTTAAAACAATAAAATGTATGCATTCGAAATATAAAAGCACAAGTGCATATTCAAGGAGTGAAAATTTGTTGTTTGCTCAAAGTATACATTTTTACAACAATAAAAAAACCCACATTGAACCCTGTGGTTAGGAGGAAGTGTTGTGGTTTGAAATAGTCATGGTGCTAGTATATTTTGTTGAATAGAGTATCACGGTTTCATAGTTAATCATCCATTAGAAAAAAAATTGGGGGGAGTCCAGAAATGGGGGGGAAAGGGATGCAATGCTCTTGGGGCATGAAAAAGATGAGAACCAACAACGGTAAAAATAATTCAGAATTAATTTAATTTATGACTAACCCTGATGCCGTGACACCCCTGTTGATGAGATCGTGCAATCAGCTGCACTTTGCATTCTCAGTCAGAATCTCCAGAGTAAACTAAAACTAACTAAACTAAAGCACTCACTAACTATATTCACTGTCAGATATACAACAGGAGATGCTGCTCCAGAGCTTCCCACCGGATATGAGAAAATGGAGAGAAAACTTCTGATCTGCACGCATTTCCCCTCTCATGCTCATCACAGTGGTGTTGTGGGAATTCTTGTGATCTCTTAAATCCCTCATACCTCACGCTCGTATACAACACCCCTGATTCGAACCTACCTCTGGTCACAGTGAGCTCTTACGCTGAGTGCTGTATTAAGTGCAATAGATAAGTAGCAGGTGTTAGGAGCTGATCTCCCAGAGGGCTTTGCAGGTTTATTTGCGTATCCAGAGCCAGCCGTTGATCAGGCAGGCAGAAAGCAGCAGGGAGAAGAGCACCAGTTCGCTCTGCTTGCGTTCGGCGTTCTGTTTCTCCAGACTTGCTATCCGTCTGTTCATCTTCATCATCTGCAAGAACAAAGTGAGAAAAGACTGAAAGACATCTAATCCCGGTGGAACGGATATTAGGACATGTGAGTCCTGGGTGAGTTAATACTCTGGCTACTGCGGCTGTTAAATCGTGATCAGGTGGAATCTAGCGCCCTCTTCTAGTTATTTTGTGAATTGCATAACCAAAGTTTTGACCAACCCCTAACATTAGGGGTCTCATTCATGATAAAATTTGATACTATATGTCACATCAAATATTACTATAAAAAATGGGATAAAATACGAGATACTTTACAAATAGTATCGGCACATTGTTCTGTTTAACTTGATAAATTGTTGATGTCCCCCCTCAGAATTTCCTTCTCAATTTGCTCACCTGCCAAATCCTGCCCAATAGCCAGCTGTTCTCTATCATACTACAGTTAGCACCTGGGATCATAAATGCGAACGCTTGCGCCGCTTACTTGCGTAACACACTCTGAGGAAAGTGGCTCTCATACATGCTTTCATATTGCTTCATCACCTAGAGACCTAAGGAGCTCATTGACACGCAGCCCAAAACAAACCAGCTGGACAGCAGCAGAGCAGTACAGCTGATCTGGGTCAAGGAAAAGGCCATATTCTTTTTACTTTGTATTGGAACGTATAAATTTTTAAAATTTCACATGACACTGCCATTACTATTTGTCTTGAACTATGAATATAACCCACTTTAAACCCTGGAATACATCATTAATGAAACTCACCTCAATTTCCATATACTGTACAAAGTGCGATAGATCAGCACAGGCCTGAGAAAATTTTTTTTTTAACAAACCTGTCGACGAAGCACTATTAATTCGACTGTAGTTCCGCTCTCCTCCTCAGGACTGCGCCAGAACTCATGTGTAGTGCTAGTGGATGAGCAGAAAACATCAGATTTTAGCTCATATCAAATCCTTCACTACATGCTTAGTACAGTGTTATTTAAAAAAACTAAAAAACACTCAGGAAATAGTTGGAAAAACAGCAAAGATGGCTTAAAAGTCACTTAAACTATCTGCCAATTACATAGTTTGATCTTTTAAAAAAAATATGAACAAAGAGAACAAAAGTCTTGGTCACCTTATCCTGGTCTGATCAGGATCAGCACGATACTCAACTGGTTGAGGTGGAGGGTATTCTGGGAAACCAAACCTTCAGACAGAAGGAAGAGACCCACAAGTCCAAAGGAATGGGGTGGTATTCAACTCATGAAACTATTTTTAAACAGCAGAGAGAAAGCTCTCTAACTAAATAACTGCTTGGTGACTTGTTAGTGGGATAAGCAGTGAAGGTTGAAGCAAACTTAAAGGGACTAGGAAAGAATCCATAATCAGAAGAACTGTACAAGACGTAGTTCTTGTTAGTAGAGAGCCATGACACAACTGGCACGAATTCACAAGTCGATTTTTTAGTATGTTAAGGTTGCTCAAGCTTGACCAGGCTGGAAAATTTGAGCCAGCGGAACTGGCTGATTAAACCAGAAACTGTTAGTAAGCGAGAAAATCTGAGTCAGCAGGTGGAGGCATGTCACCTGGAGGAGTATTTCTGAGTGACAGTCTGGAGGATTTTGTCCGAGGCCTGCTTGCCCAGCTTCTTGGCAGCCTGCAGAACGCTCTGAGGTGTCAGGAGGACTGGGGCAATTGCACCAAGCCCCTGGGGTTCAGGTAGGGGCGGGTCTGTGGGCACAGCGGGCATCGTTCCAGCAATGTGGCTTCTGACAGACCAACAGGAAGGTGCCAAGGACGTGACACACAAACATGTTACCAGTGTTACATACAGTAGATATTTAAAGGCATTTATAAATGCAGGGATACAGGAAGTTAAGGTAATAAATGAGAGACAGCAAAGTGTTTAAAGTGTCCAAAAAGGTAAAACCTTGTAAAACCTTCAAGGTTGGTAGCAGGTCAATAAGTTTAGGTCAATGTTTTTCTTCCAAGAAAACCAAATGAGTTAATAAATCTGATTACAACATGGAAGCTCAGCTTGCTGAAGTGAAATTGAGCTGAATGAACGACCAAGGAACCAAATTCTCAAGGATAGACATTTGAGGTGACCTCAGATTTAAGCATTTTCCACCAAATGCAACAATATCTATCTAATCTATTTATCTAATCAACACATTTCTTAACTAAAGAATCAAGCATTTGTAAATATGGTAATGCTTAGCTCATAACATGTCGTTATACTGAACAGATACATGAACACTATTTTTAAAAAACAATATTTAGAAAAAATGAAGTATACTGTTATGAGTTTGCTCTTTAAATTTTGTCACACTGAATAAAATCTTTTTCCTAATTTGGTGATGTTGAGCTGCTTGGAAAGTAACAGATTTCCAGTACTTTCTCATTTTTTTATTTTTTATTTTATTTATAAATGCAAGCTTGGTCAGTTTATAATGTTAAAACTCCATTTATTAATCCAATTCATTTATCCAAATATTGAATTGAAGGTTCTAGTCCTGGAAACCTAGTGTACTATAGAATTGTCCCTTCTGCCAATACACTAACATTTTAATTTTTTTTTTAATTTTTATTATGTATTATCTCGCCCGCTGCTGGTAGCTTTATAAATTACACCAAACCAGCAATGTAGCAGGAATACAGTCCTCTCTGTCCCTATTTAAAATGAAATCAAGCACTATTTAGTTTACTGCTGATGATGTTTGCAGCCTTTTTGTTGTCAAGAGATTTTTATGTCTGTTTTTTAGTCAGTTTTTTTTTTTACTGTGTTTTACAGTATTACAGTGAATCTAATACTTTAAAACTAATTCACAAATGAAAGCATCAAATGCTCAGAAGTTTGCTTGCTGTTCAAACAACAAAGTGCTTTTCAATTACCCTGAAGAAGAGTGTTTGGAGTGTGTCGGCGTCCCGGATGGGGTTCTACAAAAAGTCTGGTCGCTATACGATCTCCGTAGTGGACTCTGTGGACCAAATGGCAAACCGTTAAAGCCTCTCGATAACCACTTTTACAGCGGCTGTAGTACGTAGCTTACACTGCCTATACTCTACAGCAGCTGATAACAAACAGGAAGACAAGAAAGATCATCTAAAATGGCAAGAACACAATGGATGAAAAAAACAAACAAATGATAGCAAGCAAATACACTCAGCATCACATGCAAGGCTTATCAGTCATGAACCGCTTACTTGTTGTCTCTACGCATTCCTTACAGCTACATCACAAAGGAATCGTTATCTTAAACCGAGCGAATTGTTTCTGTGCACAAAGGAAGATGTAGTGATGTTTAGCGGGTCGGATTACCTGAGCGTGCTCTCGCGTGAACGTTTCCCTATCCCAGGGTCCCTGCTGCAGGTTCCATATGGAAGACGCATGACCTCTAGCGTTGTGCTGGGAGAAGAGGGGCCGTGGACTCAGGTCAGGAGCATCTGTCAGAATTAAAAAACTGATATGAGTGTCCAAAATGTCATATAAAAGAACTGAGAGAATTAATAAGCTTCAAATGGATGTGGATGTATAGCAACCAGGTGCAAATGTTTATTTAAGGATATGGCAAGAGCTATTTATCTTATCCTTTTGTAGAATTTCTATTCTTAGAATGACCAATGGTATTTATCGTCAGGTATATGCATACACAAGTACAAAAGGGAAAAAGTGCAGTCTTTTTAAAGCTGGAGCACGTGTTGCTGTTTCCTCACCTGTTAATGCCAGTCTGTCAGGGACATGCATGCTGAAAGCAGGAGGCAGACCTTCAGCCCTGGCTTTCAGATCCTCCACTGCCGCCTGAGTGACTCTGAGTTGCTCCGGGACCCGCATCCTTTCGCTGATTACGGCTGTGAAAGCCAGATCTCGAAGCGGAGAGCCGTCGACGATATACACTGGAGCAGTCATCGCCAGGACGCAACCTGAGGAATCGGCTTTGTTAACAGCAGCTCAGTGACAGTTGATCTGAAACATGATTTAAAATAACAAACATTTATCATGTAAGATTACAGAACAACACGAGTATAAACTCTAACCAACAAATGTAAAGGTTTTCGATTCATTTATATTCTTACATATATGGAGAGAGATTTATAACCTATTTACAACACAGCACTGATCACAACAGTGTTAATTCTTTTTTGGCCACATTAAATAAAAATATCAAACTCATTTTTGAAGCTTTATTTGTTTCTAAATGCAACACTCCTGGCACCTATATATCATTGATGCTTTTCATGTATCATAGAAATGTCTTGAAATATCGTGATGCTTTTCGTGTATCATAGAAATGTCATGGAATATTGTGGGTGTCGACAAACACTCAGTATACTTACACACACATTATAATTACAAAAGCTTTAAAAAAAAGTACATAGTCACAACTTTTGACTCATGTCGTACCCGTGAAGCGCATCCAGGGTTTTGTCATTTTTGTTGTTGTTCGGTGAAAGCAGTAAAAAGTACAATCCTCCATTACCAATGCTTTATTTATTACTGAATAGCTATTCATATTGCACTTAAAAAAAAAAAAAAAAAAAAAAAAAAAAAAAAAAAAAAAATATATATATATATATATATATATATATATATATATATTTTATATATATATATTTTTTTTTTTTTTATAATATATATATAAAAAAAGATATATATATATATATATATATATATATATATATATATATATATATATATATATATATATTGCTGTTTTAAACAAAACTTTTCACTGTGACCAAGTATGAAGTTCCTCAAGCATTACGTTTTCCACATTTAATAAAAGTATTACAGTGCAGTACAAACTGTACAATTCAATATACTTTCCTTTCTTTCAGAATGTAAATACGGCTAGTTATGAAACTTGTTGCGTGTCCAAACAAAAATGATCTACAAATGCCAGGTTTAGACTGTTATCATTATTATTTATTTAAATAGTTTGGAACATGATAAGAGAAAATGTGTCTGTGGTGCATTTATAACAATATTATATTAATGACAGCCTGCTTATAATACGATAATAAATTAGCTAACAGCTTATAAGCGTTATGTTAGCTAGTGAGAATTAGCAAAAGTGAGAAAAGCCAGGTTTTTGAGGAAGGAAAAACAAACACATTGTGGGCCACTAAACATTACAACATACGAGTTAATACATATTATGAAAATATATTTAGCTCAACTTAGCTTGCTAGCCTTCTGTGTTCATATGAAGGGCAGACTGACACTGACAAAACTAACTAAATTCAAAGCGCTAGTGGTGTTAGCTTGGAATGACATATTCCCTCACACCAAAACAAGATTTACTATATATTATATAATATATTTCCACAAACCTCAGGTTTCACTGCGACGGATGACACATGAAACGACGTCGCATGGCAAACAAGCCTAGAACGACTCAGATTTGAATTGAACTCGTGTCGATTCGTTTGTTTGTATAACTAGACAGGGCGGTGTTTCGGATGAAAAAAAACAAAAAGGGCTCATTGTCTGAGTTCATAAAAGTCCAAAATAAACGTGTAGAGCCTCAAATGAAACAGGTTTTACCCTTTGATGACTGCGTTTGCTCTTCTGTAAAAATACACTTTCGATTCATCGAGGCTTGTGAAACGATTCATTTGATTCACTTGGCAGAGTCGTTTACACGGAATGAATCATTCACCCACCGTAGAAGACGATTGTTTGAGCTTTGATCACACTTTGATTACAAAAAACGAACAACAACAACAAAAAACAAACAAACAAACAATGATGCCATAACAGATGAGATATTAGAAAAAGTGAAAACTTTAAGTGGACCAAAAATATTACCACAGTTTTATAATTCACTTGTTTAATAATTCACAAAAGATATAGTCAGTGCTTTGACAGAAATGAAATTTTGGCACTTGGAAACACATTGTTATGCCAGAGTGCAATAGAATGGGGGTAAATTCCATTTTAAATAATAATAAAATAATAATAATAATAATAATAATAATAATAATAATAATAATAACAGAAGCTAAAATAAAAATACAGATTTATTTACATCACCAATCATGGTGAAAATATCAGCATTAACCCCAGCTATCTGTGCACATCGAGTCCATTGATTATTTTTAAAATGAATTATGGTTCAGGGTGAAAAAAAATCAAATGTATACAATATTTTTACTGAATACTGGTTAAGTCGATCAGCTTTTTTCTTTTAGTTTAGGAACCTAAAAACTGTGTAGATATACAATTAATAAAAGCTTCTGACTAACAATTACCATCAAACTAAGCAGCAAAATAAAAAACAAAAAACAAAAAACAACAAAATTTTTTAAAAACCCTGTTGTACAATTCCATCATTTCAGAGCCGGAAAGATATTTGCCAAAATGTTGTTTTGCTTGGTGCTAATTTGGTGTCATAACCTTCTTTTATTTGTTAGCCACATTAGCCTCAAAGTTCCACTGAATATCTCAATTTAAAAAATTAATAAATAAATACAAATATTCACAGTTGATCAACCACATTTCTGGTGAAAGATATGTGTAATTCTTCCATGAAACATGTTTTTAAAATTTGTATGAAAAAATGTAAACCATGGCATCAATGTACATTTTGTAATAGTAAAGCAAAGTTCTAATACTGTACTTTGGAACTTTAATTGTCAAACATAAGGGTCAACCTAAAACGTGTTCACAATCTACTGCAAAAAATGTACCTGAAGAAGCGAATAGAGAAGTCCAAAATGCAGTACATTAAACTTTTTTGTCATTGAAGCTTGAGACCTGTACAGCATTGCAGACATATGAGCAGATTCTTACAGCTGGGATTACATAAGTGCCATGTCCTTTTTTCATACCAGTGTGACTGGAAGCTCTATAAAGATGTAAACTTGAGCAAAATATCCTTTTGGCAGGGGGAAGACCAACATATTTCAGTTTTTTAAGACACCGAAAAACAAACACAAACCATATATCATAAGAATCATCTTCATGTTCATCTTCCTTGACCTAATGGTATCCCAAGCCCTGTATGTGTATCTGTAGCTTGCTTATGAATAGGCTAAAATTGCTATTTGATAGGAACTTTGATAGGAACTCTGGTCATTCATGCAATCATCCAATCAGCCAGTAATCAGTACTTCCAGGATCTCACAGAGTTTATTTGTGATAGTTCCACCCCAAAAAAAAAAATGCTTGACTTTGCAGCTTTTTTCAGAATTTGTTTGATTTTGCGCCTTTTTTCTTTTCTTCCTTTTTTAAAAACTTGATTGATTTTCCGATGTAGTCTGCTGTTGTAGTTCCTCCACCTCAAGCTTCAGGCTTTCAAGGAGATGAGTTTCAGCTCACCACACCAGTAAAGAGTGGTTATTTGAGTTACTAAAGCATTCTGTGTAAACTACAGAGATCGCTGTGCTAAAAAGTCAGCAGCTAACTCAAGCTCTTGACATGTATCTATATGATTTCATGTTTCTTCACTGCTGCTACCTGATTGGCTGATAATTCAACAATGGAATGACTGAACTGCAGAAACAGCTCTATAGACAGTTCTATTAAAGTGGCCAGTGAGAGTATATGGCCATATATATTAAAACTCGTAGATCTTGTGTTGAATGGGAAAGGTGAAACTATACCAGGATATGTTTAACATGTTTTAAACACGTTCACACATACACGCACATATCATTTGATTGTATTACATAAACAGGTATTACAACTTCAACAGCGCTCGTGTTGATTAAAGAAAAAAAGTTTAAATAGGTGTAACCAGCACATCAACGTACAATATATATATATATATATATATATATATATAAAGCCTTAGTCAAACGATAGATGCAATTTTCAGTTTTAAAAATAAGACGTTAGAATGAAATAATACAAGCATCATGCAGATAAGCTGAGCAGAAGAACGAAGGTGCACGGAAATTCACACGACACGCCACATCATGTAAACAAATCACATGGCTCTGGTGGCACATTGTAGGTGGGGAAGTGGGAATAATAAAGATACACATGCACGCACACACACACACACACAAACACTGCCATTCTCTAACAAACACAAGTCGTCTAATTAGCAACTGATGTAACTGTGTGGTACTTGACTCAAAACCTATAACAAAACACATTAGCTGTAACGTTTCTTTTCAAATGATCCACATGTACAAAGGTTAGAAGCTGATAAAAGTATCTGAACATAGATTTCATAGATTTGAATCATTTACATACAGACTAACAGGTTATGATTTTGAGATTTAAACTTTTTTTTTCATGTAAATAAGAACGAACAAGTGATCAGTCGTCTGCAAATCTTAGGTCCTTGAACTGAAGCGAAGAGACGTGGGTTGACCATAATGAGGGAACACAACAACAGTTTTATATTGTACTGAAAAACACACTGCTATTAAATAGTTAGCTGCTAACAATGGTCGTTAGCATAGCCTAACTGGCAATAACGTTACGTAAACCTAAACATTTATACTGATCATGTGTTTATCACTTTAGAAAACTAGTTATTTGAGGAGAACTTTAAAATGTGGCCTATATACATAATTCATTTTCATATACTGTTTTCAGCTTCTAAGCTCCGTAGCTCTACCCATTCACTCGCCAAGCTTCGAACAGAAAAATCACACACTGCTCTCAGATCAGATATTCCAGCCATCACAATACTTGATGCAGTCACTGAGGCTTGGTGTAAAATTTCATTCAATCAAGCATCCACAAGGCTTTGATAATCTGATCACCACCTCTACTGTGTTAAAAAAAATCAGACAGGAAAGAAAAGGTATAGTAATTGAAGCTCCGCCCCAAAACTTCAGTCTGAATTTTAAACTTCCCAACACATACAGCAACAAAGCCTCGTGCACTTAAGCCATTTTAGCCACTTTCATAATCATTTCTCTGATCATCAGAGTGTTGTGTTCAGAGTTACTATCTGAATTTCTTGCTCTAGATTTGCTCCCAAGTTCAAATCCCAGGATAGCATCAGTTGGGGTCTAAAACAGAAGGTAAACAGAAAGCCTGAGCTCAACTGATCATTGTATGCTGCGTTCATCGTTGAGTTTTTCAATTCAAACTGAGTGATCAAAATGAGCTTTTTAGAATTGAAACCAATTGCTGGGCTTAAAATTATGATCTTGAACAGGCACCTGGATGTGTAGCAGCAATTACAGGGTTGCTAATAGCAAAAGGTTTTGACTGAAGATTGCAGTTAGTGCCTGATGGAATAAATATAGATCATTATATGCTTTCTTATAGATAGCACAAGGGTGACAGAAGAGGAAGACAACATAATACACATCGTAGCCAAAAAAAAACAAAAACACAGCATACTGAACATTGAGAATGTACTTCCGAGTATTTGACTTCTGGACTTTGTGGTGAAACAAGTAGAAACAATTTGTAACAAAAAGCCAATGATTTATTTGTTAAAGTATTTTATCCAAATGGCACAACAGAACAGATTTCTGACAAATATGAGTTTGTCTTAGGCCTTAACGGCCTGGAGTCTAAAAGGGCTACACTGACTATGCTCTCTGATTGGGAGGGGCATACACTCTCTGCCCTGTCAATCACAGTGACACAAGACAATCCTCCAGTTAAGGCGTCTATGAACTCATGTATGTGGAAGAGGGCAGACTGCACTTTCCTCCGAATGTCTTACGCTGCACTGTGAAGGAAGTGGCATGAGCAGATTTTTTCAGAGCCAAGCTGCAGAAAAAGGTGAGTTCATTTCCTGTTTTAGTGTGTGCCCCAAGAATAAAATAAAAACCTAGCTTTTAAAATGAAAAACCAAGGAACGCAACATACACTGACCTCAACTCTATACTCAGAAAAAAGAAAAAAAAAAAGCTTGGATAAGTTGCTTTGGATGCAAGCGTTTTCTTTCTATCAAGAGCAGACACCAAAGGCTTCTCTGGCAAACTCTTTGGATTGAGAGTTCTGCCAACGCACTTGAACGTCAGCCCACCATCAAGCTCCTCGGCTGAACATACAGTGATTAATATGAGACACTACTTCATCTGATAGTAACTGTGCTGTACTGCCCTTAAAATGATTTATTATTAAAAATAAAATAAAATAAATGAATAAATAATAATAATCGCCCTTATATTAGTGCACAATCATTAGATTTGGTACTGGCAGTGAAAAAGAATTTCATATTCGTGTAAGTTTATATATAAATACATATGCGCACACAATATTTCCTGCGAAAGTGGCAGTTGATTGGCTTAAACCTGAGCTGAAAAAAAAAAAAAAAAGTAAAACAAAGACTATTTCAGTCGGGCAGTTTAGCGTCTGGTAAAGACTCCGAGCTGAGAGTCGTAAAGAGTTTTGTGAGAAATGAAATGGCATGAAGACAAGCAGCATCATACAAAATACTACAGTATAGCACTTGGTGAAGTCGAAAGCAACATAATGCTTTTTTTTTTACCTTTCTTTTTTTTTTAAACAAATTTCACACAGTTTGTTTATGCCGTTATATAAAAAAAGAGTAACAAAAGCTGTAAACAGTCAGAGCAGAGGGAGGAATAGGGGCAAGAATCTTTAGGGATCTGGAATGTTAGTTTATCCAGTAATTGTGCTATCTGTATATTATATGTTTGTTTATATTTGCAGCAGCAGAGGCGGCTCGTGACCATAGATTTTGGTGGGGCAGGACGACATTAATAACGACACAGACTCAAATAAAATATAGTTGAAAGACACCTGACTTATGCTATAGGATATTACGCTACTTCATTAATCAGGTTTTTATTATTATTCTCAAAATCCATTCAAAAGTCCTGAAACCAGCCCAAAGAACCTGGACACAGGAAAAGGTAGAGATATTTTCATTCTTTTTCTCAGCCCTTGTGTTTAAAACAATCACTGTGGTGTTCATGCACCTGATTTCTGATGCATCCACTCCATAACCTCCCTATTACACCCCCAGTCATTACACCCACCCTGCCTACCCTGACACTTTGCCTTTTTCGGTGGAAATTTATTCGATTCCATTCTAATTATTTGCTACAAAACAGAATCTTGTCATTTAATTTTTTACTCCAGTCTGGGGTAGAAAACATGGTACTGGCAACCATTGTCTAAAGCTCCTCCTCTTCGACAATTGCTCAGAGATTGAGCATGGGGCATGGGGTGGGGCAGCGTCATTCCCGGTGAGCTTCTAATAGCGATTGTTGCAGTTCCTGTGTTTGACCACTAGGGGTGATAACACATGGTCACATGGTGCATCAAGAAAGCCAGTAAATCATTCATTCATTCATTCATTGTCTACCGCTTATCCGAACTACACTCGGGTCACGGGGAGCCTGTGCCTATCTCAGGCGTCATAGGGCATCAAGGCAGGATACACCCTGGACGGAGTGCCAACCCATTGCAGGGCACACACACACTCTCATTCACTCACGCAATCACACACTACGGACAATTTAGAGATGCCAATCAACCTACAATGCATGTTTTTGGACTGGGGGAGGAAACCGGAGCACCCGGAGGAAACCCCCGAGGCACGGGGAGAACATGCAAACTCCACACACACATGGCGGAGGTGGGAATCGAACCCCCAACCCTGGAGGTGTGAGGCAAACGTGCTAACCACTAAGCCACCGTGCCCCCCCCACCAGTAAATCACTGTAACAAAAATTTGTACTTTAATACATTGTCGCTCTGCCCGATTTGTCCCTATAGATGAGCCGCCACTACGCATTCGACACAGACAAACAGTGTTTTGGGATTGTTTTTTGTTGTGTGTGTGTGTGTGTGTGTGTGTGTGTGTGTGTGTGTGTGTGTGTGTGTGTGTGTGTGTGTGTGTGTGTGTGTGTGTGTGTGTGTGTGTGTGTGTGTGTGTGTGTGTGTGTGTGTGTGTGAGCACAGTATTGAGGGTAAATCCTCATTGTGTTGGTGAATTCACTGGCAGCTTTGTTAACCACAGAACAGACCGACTGATTGACGTTTAACCCCACGTGTTTAAGGCGTGTGTTGATTTTGGTATGCAGATTAGGAGAGTAAAATGTGTGTGCACTTCTAGCCAAGAACAATTTACAAACTGCCAAATCTTTCTAACACTTTTCTAACACTGTTGTGTGTGTCTTGTTATTTGCATATTATTTTAAGAATCCCCTCTGGTGCAATATTGTAGTAATTGTATGTATATTCTTTGAGCGGGTTTATAAGAATGTTGGCGTCTGCAACACGTCTTAGTTAATCACTCTAGTAGCAACATACATGTGGAATATGGCACACACACTTCATTGCATTTGATTCAACACTAGATTCTCTGTTTCGATTAAAAAAAAAAAAAAAGTCAAAAGGTTGTCTTTTTTTAATAATAATATGAATGCTTGTTAGGTTTGTGCAGCTCCGCCTCATGTTGTATGAAGTAAAAATGGTGGAAAAACATCAAAAAACTTCATTTAACAATGATGGAGCCTCGATTGATTAAAAGCACTGAATACGATGAAAGACACTGATGATGGTGCGAGGTGTAGCCGTGCGGTGAGCAGCTGGTTGTGGTTTTGGAAGAGTGCGGAAAAAAATCAACACATTCATTCCATCCACAAAAACAAGCCCAGAAGATTTGACTCCAGGGGAAAAAAAAACATTTTGAGGACAACCATTTGGTAGCGCTCCTCGTGCACACCCGTAGGTGGCGATTTGGGATCCGAAACACACTCAGGTCTTTTAGAAACCGACGAAGTTCTTTCCTATGCGCCTACCCTCACTTTTCTTTAACGATCTCCTCATACTTGGGAGGTGGGTCACTGTATGGGGTGGTGGTCTCGTCGCTGCTGCTCTCCAAGTGGCCCGTCACTTCTTCATAAGACGGTGGAGGCGTAGCCCCCGACAGACGTGATGCGACTGACATTGACGAGTCCTGCACGTAGAGTCCGCGGCCGTTCGGAGGTTGCAACGAGCAGTCCAGGGTCCCTGAGCTTACACCACCTCTTTCTCTTTCCCCTCCACTGAGGACCATGCTGGGCCTCTCGTTGGAGTGCGAGTTGTCCGAATGCGAAGGGGTCTCGCGGTGAACGAGGATTCTGGGAAGGCTGCGAGTGTTGCGGTTGGCCAGGTAGCGGTTCTGTGTGTACGCCGGACGGCGGCGCGTGGCCTTCTGCAGCTGGCAGCGCCAGATAAGGAAGAGC
The DNA here is from genome assembly GCA_033459395.1 of Hemibagrus guttatus. Classification (NCBI taxonomy): domain Eukaryota; kingdom Metazoa; phylum Chordata; class Actinopteri; order Siluriformes; family Bagridae; genus Hemibagrus; species Hemibagrus guttatus. The sequence goes on along the minus strand of JAUCMX010000014.1, from coordinate 18,024,015 downwards.
GCAATGATGATGAGGAGGGCTACACCCAGCAGCGGGACCACCATGTACACGGTGTCGGCGCGCCCTGAGCGCGTTTCTGCGTTGTTGTTCACGGTGTACAAGCTACGTGTCTTCCAGAACTCCATCTACGATTAGGAAGAGGTGTGTTAATCATGTTATGTGTGGATCTGGTTTTATTACTAATTACAGTCATTACAGCAGGAATGGATCATTTAGTAATGAACGATTTAAATACATGACTAACCACTAATACGTGGTTAACTGCTCTTTACTGCTTACTGCAATCTACATGTCTCACAAAGAGAAACTCATCATCCTGCAGTATTTCTATGCAGTGATAGCAGTGCTGGCCTGGTGGGCAAGTTACACAACACCAAACATCTTTACAGCAGTTCAATGAGCTCAACACTGACTCATTTCCAACTGAGAGGTCTTATACAATCACTTGATCACTCATCAGCAGAACAAAGGAACAAAGGCTGACACAAATGCTAATAACAGCATTTACTGCAAATGCGATTAAGGATACTGATATTAGAACGAATACCGAGATTTTGTTCAGCAGATGAGATCAACGGTAATGTCAACCATGTGGACTGATTTGTATACAAGTGATTCTGGAAGGGTTCAAATAAAATTTGAGAATCGCAGTTCGAAAAAAATGTAAAACTTGAAGACTGATATCGAGAAGCACTTACTGTTTTTTCCTTGTTCTCAAACACTTCGTTGGCTTCCTCGAAGCTGCAGCTCTCCTCCACACACTCCCTCTCAATGTTGCCCTGCCGAAACTCCTCCAGGAACCCATTAGCCCGTGGAAAACGCTTGAGGAGAGAGTTTGCATCCTTCCCATTTAGGAATGCTGTATAAGAGAGCGCAAGAGAGCGTGCGCGAGAGAGAGAGAGAGAGAGAGAGAGAGAGAGAGAGAGAGAGAGAGAGAGAGAGAGAGAGAGAGAGAGAGAGAGATAGAAAAAAAGTGGTCATTCTGACATCTGATATCCTATTTTTTATTAATATCTCATTATTAGGGAGTTACTGAAACAGTAAAAAAATGAAATAAATTAATGAAAATAAATTAATAAAACACAAAAAACCCACAATAAACTTAAATATTACATTTAATTAAATGTAAACATTAAGTAATTAAGTAAATAAATATGTTTAAAAGCAATAGATAAATACAATTTTATTGCATACTAATAAAAACTTTTTTAATGGAAGGATATTTATTTATTTGGGTTTTTTTGTTTTTTTCCTTGGGAAGAATTTCATATTGTGTGTGTGTGATGGGTTTGAGTTAAGTACACTGATGAGGAAACCTTGCTCTATATCCAAAAAGTTTTTTTCATCTTATTTGAGTCAAAATTACATTATTTATGTCATTTTTGTTTCCAGTCATTTCTGGTTTATGGGCCTTTCCCCTTTCAAGTAGATAACAGCCTGGTTTTGTTTGACTGAAAATAGCTGGCTGGGAGAGATGCCAAGATGGCGGCCAAGCAAACAGAATTTACTATAAGATCTTTGTTTACTATGGAGCAGTTTCCTTTCAGTTCATTCACGCTGTCTAACACATACATTACAATTAAACAAGAGACAAAGTACTGTATCATAATGTATTATACATATTATAATTTATCATGATGTGTAATACTTTTAATTTGTGTTATGTAGCATACAGAATGCAACAGCTGCTCTTAGACTGAATTAATTCTGTATGTTGATGTACGTTTCGTCTGAAACAGGAAGTCACAGTGAGGTTGTATTGAGTTAACTGAAATCACGCAAATCCCTTTTTTCTGACAGACACAAAAACCTCTGAAAATCCAGTGATGATTTCGTAATGTATCGAAACCCTGCAGATGCAGAGAACAGAAAATGGACGGGCAACAGGTTGAGTTTCATTACTTTAAAACTGTTTTAAAAAATGTGCTGTTGTGTGTATGGGTATACACAACAGCAAATGATTGAAATAGTGTTTACAGTCAAGCCTTAAATTATCCATACCCCTGGCAAATTCTGACTTAAAGTTACTTTTATTCAACCAGCAAGTTTTTTCTTGATTAGAAATGACACAGGCGTCTCCCAGGAGATAATAAGACGAGGTACAAGAGGCATCATTGTGGAAAAAATTATTACTCATCTTTTATTTACATTTGAACAAAAAGTGGCATGTCCAAAATTATTCATACCCTTCTCAATAATCAATAGAAAAGCCTTTATTGGCTATTACAGCCATCAAACGCTTCCTATAATTGCTGACCAGCTTTTTGCATGTCTCCACTGGTATTTTTGCCCATTCATCTTTAGCGATGAGCTCCAACTCTTTCAGGTTGGAGGGTCACTTTGCCATCACCCTGAACTTTAGCTCCCTCCACAGATTCTCAATTGGATTTAAGTCAGGACTCTGGCTGGGCCACTGCAAAACGTTAATGTTCTTGTCTGCTAACCATTTCTTCATCACTTTTGCTGTGTGTTTTGGGTCGTTGTCGTGCTGAAATGTCCACTGGTGCCCAAGGCCAAGTTTCTCTGCAGACTGCCTGATGTTGTTGAGAATTTTGATGTATTGCTCCTTTTTCATGGTGCCGTTTACTGTGATTAGGTTCCCTGGTCCACCGGCTGAAAAACACCCCCAAACCATTAGGTTCCCACCACGTTTGACAGTGGGGATGGTGTTCTTAGGGTTGAAGGCTTCTCCTTTTTTACGCCAAATGAAGGCTACATCATTGTGGCCAAACAATTCAATTTTTGTTTCATCTGACCATAAAACAGAAGACCAGAAGTCTTCTTTGTCCAGATGAGCATTTGCAAAGGAAAAGTGGGCTTTTGCGTGCCTTATCTGGAGAAGTGGTGTCCTCCTTGGTCTGCGTCCGTGGAACCCAGCGGTGTGCAGTGTCCGCTGGACTGTCTGCCTTGAGATGTTGCCACCAGCAGAGCCCAGATTCATCAGGATGGCCTTGGTGGTAATCCTTGGATTCTTTTTTTACCTCTTTTTTTACCTCACTATCCTCCTGGCCAGCACAGGTGTCACTTTTGGCTTCCGACCAGGTCCTCTGAGATTTTTCACAGTGAAGAACGTCTCATATTTTTTAATAATACTTGCACTGTAGCCACTGGAACTTCAAAACATTTAGATATGGTCTTATAGCCCTTTCCTGACTTGTGAGCAGCCACAACGCGCAGCCGCAGGTCCTCAGTGAGCTCCTTGGTCTTAGCCATGACTGTCCACAAACCAACAGCAGAGAGCTTCTGTTTTTCACCTGTTGAGTTGATTAAAACAGCTGTTCCCAATGAATCAGGGTAATTAGGATGCTTTAGAACAGCTTAGACTATTTGGAATGGTATAGAACTTTGGATTTTCCCATAGACTGTGACAGTTTGCAAAGGGTGTGAATAATTTTGGACATGCCACTTTTTGTTCAAATGTAAATAAAAGCTGAGAAATATTTTTTTTTTACACAATGATGCCTCTTGTACATCGTCTTATTATCTTTTGGGAGAAGGCTGTGTCATTTCCGGTCAAAAAAAACCTTGCTGGTTGAATAAAAGTAACTTTAAGTCAGAATTTGCCAGGGGTATGAATAATTTCGGGCTTGACTGTATGTGTGTGTGATGATCTTTATCTAATCTAATGCCAATTGCTCACCTGCTGCCATGCTACCACCAACGAACTTAATGCAGAGTATTCTGTACTGAAGGAAAAAAAATAAGTTAACAGAAATACATGAGGCAGTGTCACATTTGTTCCTTTTTAACATTTGAAACATATGCTTGAAAATACATTTATTTCTTGTGAAGAAAGACTAAATGCAAGCCACACACACACACACACACACACACACACACACACACACACACAAAAAATAAAAACATATCACAGAGCTGTTGGTGAGTCAATTTCTAACATGACTGAGGCCATAAAAAATTATTTAAAAAAATAAATCCAGGGAATGCTTTCCAAGCCCCACATTATGGGTTCCAGACCGAAAAAACAGAACCACAATAAACATGGGCTGTACATGGAATTGGTTTTCAATAGTGACATATGAAAAACATGCTACACTGAAAAGCAAAACCTTCACTACAGTCAAATACACAGCCTTCTGATGCAAAAAGACGTCGTTTATATGTACAACATGTACATTAGCATTGTTTATTGTAAACAGGTGTCACAAAAGTGTATCATTTTTTCCCATCATCTCCATTTCATTCAGTGTAAGTCTCCAAGCACTAGTAACTGAATTCAATTCCATTCTAATTTACGCTAGACCTTTAAGGTGACACACCTCCTCTCTGTGGATGATAAATGACTCAAAGCTCCTTTGTATGGACCTTTTCACATCCACGCCCTGGAGTATGGTTTACAGCTGGGATTGAACTGTGATTACGTTTTGGCATGGCGCGGTTCCTTCACACTGATGGATGTGAAATACTATGCAGCTGACTGAATTGTGTTCAAGTCCTGCATCTTAACCTGCTTATGTAGCCACATAAGAACAACACGGTGACGGATTTGCTTTTCAGTGTGCCACGTTTTTGCAGTGCTGTTTGTGTTTCAGATTACGTGTTAGCATTGTGAGCGGTCATCTGTCTTTACACAGAACAAAAGGTCCATGGGGTAGAGTCGGATCTAATCTGAGCTCCTCTTACCTGGGAGGAGGAGTGGAGCCAAAGGTCCAGAGATTGGAGACACCTTAGTGTATATCAGACTGGAGAAGTGTGTTAAAATTGTATTTTTCATGGATTGGGGTTAGACCAATAGGACGACTTTAATCAGGATCAGGAGCAGGAGCCAGACTAGCTCCAGCACATGAACTTTTGGTTCTCTAGAGGCACCGAATCGTCCGCGTATCCCTCACTCCTGAGTGGAATTTTGATTTATGGACGCGTCTATCCGGCTTTTATAGGCGAACGAGGGGGCGGGGCAAGGATGGAGGTTACCATAGAAACGGGCCGGGGTAGACGTGCCATTAGCATCCGCCATTTAAATGTATTTGGCCCCGGTGTAGAGCTCACTTCACTGTAGTACAGTTGTTGTCACGAATCCGCTACTTAAACTTACATTTCAGACTTTATAGGCTAATAAATACGTTCAAGTTTCGATGTTTAACAAAGAGTTTCCACACAGCGTTCCTCCACACAGCTATCAAATAAGAAAATGTAAGATCCGACACGAGAGAATACACTAGTGCGATTATTCCCCACTTTACTCTACAGCGTTGACAAATGGACACTCGCTGTCAATATACAGCAAATCGACGTCTCACACCCACACTAGAAGCTTTCTTGCTGCTATTACAAAAAGCCAATAAAATATTAATCGAGTCACAAAAACGAGCTAGCTTCAAATTCCAATCGCACGTTCAAGAAGCTGAAAACTCCTCACGCTGTTTCATACAACGCCCTGGCTTTCTTTTCTTATTTCTTTTGTTTTTTTATCTAAACATCAATCCAACTACGTATAAGGATACGTATGCGCCGTAACGTGAATTTGTATCATAACATGCACGCACAGTTAAAATAAAGCCCTACCTTCCTCTCCGTTATCACTGCTGATCCCTTCCATCCCTGTTTCCTCCAAGGGAACACACACATGAGTCACGCAGGACGGATGAGTGACGTCTGCGCGGACCAATAGGATTCCAGCGTTTCCTCTGCCTGCCCAATGGAAACGCTTCTTATTATTTTGGACGCGCAATGTCATGCCTTTGGAATGAAAATAAAATAAATAAGCTGGGTATTGTAGTCTAAGTATAGGCAAATATCTGATATATTGTAGCGAATAGCCGCGTGATCAGATTATAGCGTTTGTTTTATTTCTTACCAGTATTAATATTGTGGGGAAAAAATAATTATTCAATTTATTTTATGTAATGTGAGATGCCTTGGGGTCTCTTCTATGCCACACCTTATATTAAAAGACTACATTTCCCTGCATCCGCGCATCATCAGTGTGATTTATTAGGTCAGTGATGGAGCGTATCCATGACACACATTCTTATGTGTGTGTGTGTGCCACATATAGCGAGTCCTAGTTTATCTCACTGAGTACCAAAAATAACCTGCTATAAAAAAAAAAGGGGGTCTGTTTTGTGTGCCATGGAGCAAAAACAGAACATGCAAAGTTGTGGCTTGTTGCTGTGGCTTGTAAAAGCTGAAAAGGATTAAACATTTGCAATTGCACAATATAACAGTATGGATCCTGCAACTTGTGATGTTGGAAGTAAAGCAAGCCTTTAACGTTTGACATTCTGAATGGTCAGTTTTCTTCTTCGGGTGAAGCACACTTAAACGAGGAAAACGCAAAGCAGACGCACCAGTGTCAAAGAAAGAAACATGTTACCAATGATGCTTCAAGAAAACCTGAATTTGCATCATGAATTTAAAACAAAATACTCTTATTTTTTTTATATTTAGGTTTATTGTGTAATTTACACAAAAATAGAAAAATAGGACATAAATATATATATATATATAGATGTAGATATATACACACACACAACATAAATTAGGGACAAGTAAATAAAATAAAAGATTGAGGAATTTTGCATACAAAAAGCAGAGACCCTGAGTCATCTTGGAAACATTCATCCCAATGTGGGATCATTTGCTTGCCGTTATACATTTCCCAGAGGAAATTACAGTTCGGAAAACCATCCAGTTCTGAAGATGTTCTCTTGTCCTTTTGGAAACTGGTTTTGTGATGATATTCAGAACTATGCAGGTTTAGTTAGGAGGTTTTCTCAGTGATTAGACAGTACTGACTGAATGTCTGATGTTCCTTGGGTGTATTTGTTACAAAGTCCAATTCAGTTCGCAATTCAGTTATAGTTGCAATAATGGCCCTGAGGTTTAAGACACTCTTTGTCTTCATCATCTTCCTCATCTTCCCAGTCATCCTGTTCCTCCTCCTCCTCCTCATCCTCACTGTCAGACTCGTCATAGAAGCAGATTGTTGCCTGGACTGGGAAATTTCTCAGCAGTGCTTCACCATCACTGTACAGGTAGTCATATGACTTGGATTTTGGCCAGAACAATCTGTAGTGAAAAAAAAAAGTAAAATATTTAGAACAATCTCACTTTTTTTTTTTTATTTGTCTGCTGATTACAGGTTTACAGGCCAATCCATAACTCATGCAATGTATTGTTCAATCAAAACAAAAGAGTACTGACCTCACAGGGTGCTGGAAAGGCTGAGTTTTGCCATCTGCCATGGTGTTGCTTGGCACCGTTGGTCGGGAATAAGGCTGTAAAGAGAGAAGAAAGAGGTGTAAGGATACACTTACAAACGAAAACATCCACCGCAAGCTTCCTGCCTGGTATTTATGGGGTGATATCAGCACTAGCTACAAAACAGCTGTATAGCACCTTGGGCTATATAGGATATAGTAGCTGTGAGTTGGTAGGTGTCAGGGTAAAAAGTGTGAATCTAACCCAAACATTCCCCAGACACGTCTACTAGTCTTGGCAGGCATGTGCTAGCATGCTGGAGGCTATTCTCTCCACATCTCGCCAGTGGGCACCAATTCGAAGTTCTCACTCTGGTTCAAGCAGCGGTGCCATATGGCAGAGTGTCTCAGCACTCCAGTTGGTCCTTCTGCCTTTGCACAGAGTTGGCTCGGTGTCAGCAAAACAGCTTGACAGTCACACCTTCTGCTCGGCCATACTGTTGCTAATGCACGCCACATGTCTATCTTTAAGCCCCTGGGGTTTCATTTGCTTCTTAAAGCATTGTTGTTAAATGCATGACTGTGAGTTTTTAATCTGTACTTCAGATTATAACCCATGTTTCCTTACAAGTCAAATCAGTGTATCTGTTTTGGATGCAAAGTTTAGGTTCAAAATGCAAGGACCTAAAAGCAGGACTATAATTTGTATAATTGAGAGGAAAACTTACACAGATAAGCTTGCTCCTCAGGCTCACGGGATGAGAGTCCTGATTGGTCATGAGCCAGGGTCTCCACAGGACTGGCCTGCTGTGGACAAGACAAGTCATGTGATCAGTGTCATTTAAAGCCAACCAACCAAACAAAAACAAACAAACTGAAGAACAACATACAGCATGTGTATAAATGCATTACATCATTAAATAGAATTGATGCAAGATATGAATCACTTGTTTTGCTTTATTTTAAAACTCATTTAAGGAGAACCTTTAGGATGATAACAATCCAAGGGAATGTGAGGTATGTGTGTGTTTTAATATAATCCCAGAAGCACCTATAATCCATGTTAACGCTCACCTGCTTACGGGTGACTGCTCCATCCGAGAGTCCACCGGGACTGACCTAAAAGCCGGAGCGCCGGAAAAATGCACGTGGGAAGCGATAAGACAAGCAGATTTCATCCTTGTGCCTTGGTTCGGTAGTCCAAAAATAGCGAAATGAATAAGCCAAGTCTTCGTCGTGTTAAGAGAAGCGTAGAGCGGAATGAATGAAGTTCAGGTCGGAGACCGAGGGTTTATATAATGCTGAGACGCAGAGGGAGGCGGGGCGTGGCGGAGCTTGTGGGCGTGAACCAGGGCGTTGTCTTAGCAACAGAAGTTGCAGAGATGAGTCCATCTGCCAAAATGATCGGGGTGCTGAAGAGCATTTTGTCGCGAATGCTTCTCCAGTTGAGTAAACAATCCACCACAGCATGAGAGTGAGAAATCTGGTACCAGGAGGTGATTGTAAAAACACAGAGGGGCAAACTTAGACACCATCTGTGAGAAGGCAGACACGGGGGCGTGATACAAAAGAGAGGTCATATATAACAGTTACTTAGCCTATAGAGAGGTCCGACACTGGGCTGATCTGCTTACATCGGCTGTACGTTGCATTTTATAGGAAAGATGAATAGCCACGTTTGGAATATAAAATTACCAATACATAACATGTAGACACACAAAACCAAAGGTTAAAACATTCAGTAAATTCTGAACTGTTAGTAAATCCACCATATTTACATCAATGCTGTTAATAGCAGAAATTCGTTGCTTTAGATGATAAATTGTATATGTATATGCATATACTTACATATACATATATGTCTTTCCTTGTAAAAGTGCCTATTTCTTTCACCTCCTGATTGACTATTTATACTGGATAAAATTTTAAGCTTATTTACACCATGTAGCTTGTACATACGCAGTATATTCCTGACATTTAAAACTTTAACAAAGGCTAGGTGCAACAATTAACAATGTAGCATTATAATATTGTTTCTCGATTTGTGGACGATTAAAATAATATCTCCATCACTCCTGGCCATCATTGCAATCACTGATCTGTGATCAGCTCGTTACTAGACCTGCAGAAGTGAAAGTGCGCGGTGTAACTGACCTGAGATCAGTTTTCTGCGCATTGGTCTGTGTGTGTATTTTAATCCACCGAAGCACGCGCTCACACTTCTGTCCGTTAAGCTGGGTGCAAAATATCTCACTACATCAATTTAATGAGCCCCTAATGGGGTCTTGATAGACTTCGTGGCTCCATTTGTGAAAAGCAAATTTGCAGGGCAGCAGTGCGTTGACCTCCTACAGGGCCAGCAAACTGACAAAAGAAGGCAAAAGGCACAAATGGACAAAGTCAGGTAATGCAACAACCATTAATGCTATTGCACACATGCACTGAGGACTATATATTTTAAACGATGTACAACACCAAGCATGAGAAACTTTGCACAGGCAGTCCTAATATGTTAATTAAATAAAATAATTTAATTAAAATTAAATAAGATCAATTTCAGCATTTTTTTTGTTACCAGATGGTACAGCAAAGCTGGTTATAATCACGTGACCTTCGGGGTAACTACGACTGCTAGCTGTATTATTATGTTCGTATAATGGTATAACGGTATTTTTTATTTAAAAAAAAAAAAAAACACTAAAATGGCTAAAATGAGGAAAGACTTGGCTTATGTGTGACTTTAAATAAATATCCTGCATTATTTCTTTTTCTGGCTTTACATTAAAACAACTGAAAACTCGTCTGCGGGTCGCCATTTTGATTGACCTACGAATCGTTACGTTAAAAAAAAATCACGGAAAAGTGCAAAGAAATAATAATACCAATAATAACATTATAAAAACGTTAAAGATTGTTAAAATAAAGAAAACACTGGCTTATGTAGGACTGGAAAAAATTTTGAACTGTTTATTTTCTGAGTTTCTAACATCAAAAGAAAAGTCGTTTTGGCGCCATTTTATGAATCATTCTATCGCCAAAAAAAATAAAATAAAAATCATAAGCAAAAAGTGCATAGAAATAATATTACAAATAAAAAACTTATATAAAGTGTTCCATTTATTGATTTTAGTTCAATAATCTTTTAATTTAGAGATAGAAATTGATTGTCTTGTTTTACATTTTAAACTGGGTATGCAATTAGCATAAATGGCTCATACTCAATGCTAAAGTTTCCAGTCTTTTTTTCCCCATACAAACTACAAAATTTCTCTATAGCACAACGTTTTATTTATTCATTTTGTAAACATTGTACAGCAATGAAAGGACAAAATGATGTTCAGAATAGCTTGTTAAAGTTTAGTCTAGGTTGCTAAATTAGCATTTAGTGTAGCTCCACTGAATTTAGCGTTTAGTCTACACTTCAGCAGAGCCCTCAGTAGATGCCTTATCTCCACCAAAAGTCTAATCTCCAAAATTAGATCTAAACAAAACAAAAGAAGGCAAAGTTGTTTATTCTGTTCATTTGCGAATGGGCTGTTTGGGGGTGGTGTAGTTGAGATGAACCGTGCTGTGTTTTCACATTTGCTGAGCTTTGGAAACCCCCTGCCATTAACACCACCTTCTTCTCCAAAGCTCCAAAGCACTTCTCCCCCGTAGTTAGGAATTTCAGTAATCACTAACCCGCTGCTCTCTCTGTGTTTCCTTTAAATTGAGTCAACACAAATCCTTAATTTAAAACAACACTCCCTGTCAGTGTAATTAAATTCTACATGAATCAGATTTCTAGATATTGTATAGAGGCTAAACTTGTATTCAGATTAAGCACATTGCTTCATTTTGTTTAATACTCTCTTCCATTCTTTCTTTCCATTTAACACAAATTAGCAACTTTTCATTGTTCCTACAAAAAGAAAAGAAAAAGACTGTTCATGCAGTCTGCCAAAGTCCAGAAAACCTCATGTCCAAAACACACACACACACACAGACACACACACAGTGGACTGAGTGACACAGAATTAATTTTACAACTTGGTGTCTTATATCAGTCTTGCCATTTAAATGAAATATAATCAGTGAATATTTTCACCTAAACTTGTATACTGGGAAACACTTTGTTCTCCATTTTGTTCTTATTTGTTCCCTCCCTCCCTCCCTCCCCCTCTCTCTCTCTCTCTCTCTCTCTCTCTCTCTTCTCTCTCTCTCTCCTTTCTTTTCTTTCTTACTACAGAATAAAAAACTTTTCATTGTTCCAAAAAAAAAACCCAACTAATGTTCATACAGTCAATCACAGACCATAAAAACCGTCACATCTAACACAAACACACACACACACACACAAAAACACACAGTGGACTGAGTGACACAAAAAATAAAATTAATTTTACAACTTGGCATCTTAAATCATATCAGTCTTGCCAGTTCAATAAGTTACAGCCAATGAATATTTTCTCCTTATATGGCAAAAAAAATTACAGCAAGTCAAAATCCAGTACAGAAACGAGGCGTCATAACAAACTTGACTAAATGCTTTGCTCCATTTTGTGCTCAGCCTTTTTTTCTCCATTTTTCTTTTCATCGTAGAACAGATTAGCAACTTTGCAGATGTTAAATAAATAAATAGAACTTGTATCTGTTCATACAGTTCACAGATCATACAGTTCACAGAAACCTTCCTTCAATCTAAGATAATCAAAGATTAATTACAGACTTAATGCATTCGTACTGTAGCTGGATTTATTGCCTAAGAGGAAATTCCTGTAATTTTTTTCTCTCAGTCTGTCCCACAGACACGGGAAGTTTCTCAAAATAAAAATGCGTCACTCTAAATATCTGCTGACATATTCATGATAGAACTGGATTTTTGTGCTGCTTGCAACACAATACCTCTGACAGTTTGCTTGAAATGAATAGAAAAATGTGAAACTTAAAGATAAAACCAGTGAATATTTTTTTCTTATATGGCAAAAAAAAGTTGAAGCGTGTGAAAATATAGCTCCCCCCCAATAGTATGTAATAGAACAATTCCACTCAAAGTGATTAAATGCTGATTTTATTGCTTTTGGGCTAGATTGTCTGGGCAAATCTAATTTCTTAATTTCCTATCGTTGAGCTGTTGACACTTCATTCATTAGTGATCATGTGTTGATTCAATTAAGAGTAGATTTGTGGATTGTGCTATATGCGATGGTATGGAGACTAGTCGAGGAGATTCATTTACAGAAACGTGTCTGTAGGTAATTGATCAATGTGTAGTGCAAGTCAGGAGTGGTGTGTTTATTCTTTCAAGAAGTCAGACTCAGTTTTAGTTGGTTTGCCAGTAATAGAACATTTCTTTCTTTCTTTTTTTTCTTTAAAATTGTGGTTGCTTTATTATTCTTAATATATTCTCTAAATTCTCTAAGAATTTCTCTTGAATCCTATTCACACCTAATAAAAACTGACAAAAAATGAATCAATTTAAAATCTTGGCATCAATATTTAATCCTGTCAGACACCCAATCATTAAAAAACATATCAAGATCCTTTCCATTTTTTTATTACTTAAAAGTGCATGCCATATGAATTTAGACTGTGTCTAAATATCTCTTCTACTGGAAAAATGAGTAATTAAAAGGAAACAACATTAGAGTTGAAACTGTTAGAAAAGTATAGCTGGAAAAAATCTTCTGAATATAGCTGGAAAAAAATCTGTTAAAATGAGTTAGCATTCAGGTTTAAATGATTTAATTTACTTCTTGCATAAATAAATACATTTTATGTATGGGATTTGTGTCTAAAGTTTTTAACAATTCCCAGAGACATGCTAAATGACAAACAATTTATAAATCGAGAGAAATCAGAAGGCTGGCATGTGTTCAGTCACATTCATGGTCTCCAAAGTCATTTGGAGGTGATGCATCTTATATTTTCCTAAAAAAACAGCAGTAAATTAATTTGAATATTATGAAGCGTGAAGCATAAAACCTCACGTTAATCTGATCATCAGTCTCAGCTCAGGCATGTTGATCTCGATCCTCTTCAACAGGACTTAAAATTCTGCTCTTATTTGAGGAGGTGAAGAGAAACACCAGGCCTCACACCTCTGACACTTCCATCACCCTCTCTGCCGATCTAAACACCTCTACACTCATGTGTATTAAAATGATAGCAGGTTTATTTGATACCGTCTCATCCTTCGTACTGCTAGTAAAATCCTCTTATACATGAACTGATTCAAAATTTACAACAGGACCTTAAAAGCTCTATCCACAAGGGGGCATGTCAGGGCAGAAACAAAAAGTTTATACATCACGCTGTAAAGTGTTGGCAATTTTGAGGTAACTGTTATACATAATAGAATTTTCTGATTATTTTCTTGATTAAGACTATACTATATTATAATGATGTTTAATTATACTAAACTATACTTCATAATATGGCAACCTAGGTTACATTAAAAAAATATCTGATTATCCTGCATAATCTGCACATAGGGTGTAATGTTTGTCAGTCACATTTCTCACCATGTTGGATGTGTGGACTGCTTTGTTGTGAACTTTTAAGGTGGATTTTGAGGCTTTCTTTTCCAGTTGAACATTTTCACAGCCGCTACCTCATTTCCAACCGATCTGGTTAGCCTTATGTTCACTTTGCGATGTATGTAGCTTTTTTACTACTTAATCCAAGCCTGATGTTTCTTCTGTGACAAAAGAACACTTGGGTAGCAGTGATTTAGATATTTGGCATGATCTGTGCAGATATACTGCCAAAGCAAGGTTATAAAAGTAATCGTAAATAAAAAAAAATACCATACTCATGTTTTCTTTTTCTCAATATCATGTATTATTGCCAGAAAAACTCAATGTGGATCAAAACCCGCATTTTTTTTGTTGTCATTTTTGGCTTTCCAGAAGAAACCAAATGCAGTCAATTTTTCAGAATTTAGTCATTAACACATCACATATACCATGTGCTTAAGGTAAAGTGCTAGATACTCGTCATCAGTATATTCACTTTGGAGTCTGTCAATCATCTTATGGTTAAGCTCTTCCTTGTATACTGTAGCTGATGGCTTGTAAACAAAATGTCACACTCTGAGAGTTCAGGTGAAGGGACAGAACACATTCATAAGCATATGTTCAGGGCAGAGGTCAGGGGAAGGGTGTGTAGGTGCTGATGTGGGAAATCTGGGAATCCTGCCTCTGATACTGCGGTGACCTGATCGAGGTGCTACTGAAGACCGTGTGTGTGTGTGTGTGTGTGTGTGTGTGTGGAGGGGGTGGGTCAGGCCTGGTGTTGCCTCAATACCTCTTCAGTTTAGAAGAGAGGTGTGAAGGGCAATGGGAGTGACTGCAGCTTCTAGTGTGTGTACAAGTACTGCAAAAATTATAGTAAGAAACAGTTCACCTTTAAATAATTGGAATCTGCTTGAAAGAACACAGCTTTCTCAAAAAAAACAAAAACAAATCTCAAACACACTTTATTATTTCTGTTTGAAAATTCATCCTTTAAAATTCACCAAATTCTGTTCGATAATAACTTCAAGTTTTAAATTGGATTGTTATGAGCTGTAAAGTAGTTTGTTCTTCTATATTATTTAGCTAGTTATGTTTAGTGTTAAGGGGGCACGGTGGCTTAGTGGTTAGCATGTTTGCCTCACACCTCCAGGGTTGGGAGTTTGATGCGTGCGTGTGTGTGTGTGTGTGTGGAGTTTGCATGTTCTCCCCGTGCCTCGGGGGTTTTTTTTTTTTCATTGCAAATGTGCAATTTTCTCTGAATCAAGTATTCAAGAGTAGAAGGATTTAAGCTGATGAAAAGAGATGACCTCAAGTCAGTTGAATGTTGAATTTAACTTACTGGGTAGCTAATTAGCACTAAAAAAAACAACTATCCTACTTTAACAAACTAGTTTAGAAACAAAAAACTTAGCTATTAGATCAAAAACTAGGATTGTGTGTCACACCGGAAACTAAATTCAAGCCGATTCAAATACAATTGACTTGAGGTCAGCTTTTTCCATCAGTTAAATGATGGAAAAATGATGGAAAATTCTTTGATGAATATGTAAATGTAGATACGTGTTGACCTGCACGCAAGTAGATTTCTGCCTCAATACTTCAAAAAGTTCGAGTAACTGAGTAACACAGTAACCATATTTTACTTCAGTACAGCTTCTCGGTAGTTTTCCTCACTTGTGGCAATAGAATGAAAGAAGCAGATGCTTGTTGCAGTGATTACATTTGATATTTTTGTGTGAAAAGTGTGTGTATTAGGGGCCAAATTGAAAGGAAACTTTATTAATGCTGGCCTTTGTTGACTGTGAAGAAACATTGTGGAAAGATTTGTGGCTTATTGCTTTGGTTTGGAAGTGAATTGGTGAAATGAAGCGGATGAATTCGGTACAGTGTATTCGCAGATAGAAAATTGTTAGGTACGTTGTTTTATAGATCGCTTCATAAGCAGTGTTAAGATTAACTGATTGCAGGAATATACAGTAGAATATTCATACATCACCGTCTACCCAAAGACTCCTTTAATCGACAGATCGAACAAATTGGAAATGCATTAAAAATGAGGGGTAACAGATCAAATAGGTCACATGCGGTCAGTCTGAGGTCAGTGAGTGACCGTGTCCAGGTCAGAGTGTGTGTAGGTGATGGGATGGGAACAGTTCCTCAGACTCTACTACATGTACCGTGTAGAACCGGGTGAAGACAGAGAGAACAGAGAGGGTGAGAGAAGTGTGCCGATGGAGGTGTGAGGGCTGGTGTCATCTCTACACCTTCACAAAAGAGAGCAGAGGTGTGAAGCCTGGTGAAGGGGAATGATGTCATCAGGGTCATGACACAGAGAAGCATTGGACCAAGGCTGGAGAGTTCCTGTTATTTATAACAGTGCCTGTAAATCAATTAAGATAAGGAAGGAATCAAAAAATGGGGTAGTGTGAGACAGTTACTAGGTTAACCAATGTTGATGATTCTCAAATGTCAGTATAATCTGAATTGTTTTATTACTTTTATACCACAGCAATTTGCCAACAATTGTCATATATGTTGTTTAAAGCCCACATTCAGTTATGTTGAAGAGGAAATGATCATTCCCTTACCAGACACTCGTTTTTTTTTTTAACTTAATACACTCTTTTGAATTTAATACATACAAAATAATGCTGTTTATGGTTTTGAAAACTTACAAGCTTATAGCTCTGACACTGGAAACACCTTCCATCATTGTTAATTAAACATGGCTTGTGCCGTTCATATCCTGTTGTAAGTTGTTACTAGAGACACAATAACATATTAAAACAAGATCACTCATCTAAACCACGCGGAACTACTTTCTGAGTCGGGCTGTTAATAAATCTATCCCTGCCTCCTGACCAATAAGAGTCTTGCTTTTAAAGTGTTGTACATACAGTACCTTCACCAGCAGCATGATTTAAAACACCATCAGTGTGAATTTACATTCAAAAACAAAAGCAAAATATGTAACAATATCCTACCTCCTTAGTTTTATGGATTTACTAATAACATAACACGATCTGCATGGGAGAGTCTCATCAGTAGTGTAGTATATTTCATCAGTAGTGTAGTATATCTAATCAGTAGTGTAGTATATCTCATCAGAAGTGTAGTATATTTCATCAGTAGTGTAGTATATCTCATCAGTAGTGTAGTATATCTAATCAGTAATGTAGTATATCTCATCAGTAGTGTAGTATATCTCATCAGAAGTGTAGTATATTTCATCAGTAGTGTAGTATATCTCATCAGTAGTGTAGTATATCTAATCAGTAGTGTAGTATATCTCATCAGTAGTGTAGTATATCTCATCAGAAGTGTAGTATATTTCATCAGTAGTGTAGTATATCTAATCAGTAGTGTAGTATATCTAATCAGTAGTGTAGTATATCTAATCAGTAATGTAGTATATCTCATCAGTAGTGTAGTATATCTCATCAGTAGTGTAGTATATCTAATCAGTAGTGTAGTATATCTAATCAGTAATGTAGTATATCTAATCAGTAGTGTAGTATATCTCATCAGTAGTGTAGTATATCTAATCAGTAGTGTAGTATATCTCATCAGTAGTGTAGTATATCTCATCAGTAGTGTAGTATATTTCATCAGTAGTGTAGTATATCTCATCAGTAGTGCAGTATATCTCATCAGTAGTGTAGTATATCTAATCAGTAGTGTAGTATATCTCATCAGTAGTGTAGTATATCTCATCAGTAGTGTAGTATATCTAATCAGTAGTGTAGTATATCTCATCAGTAGTGTAGTATATCTAATCAGTAGTGTAGTATATCTCATCAGTAGTGTAGTATATCTCATCAGTAGTGTAGTATTTCTAATCAGTAGTGTAGTATATCTCATCAGAAGTGTAGTATATCTCATCAGTAGTGTAGTATATCTCATCAGTAGTGTAGTATATCTAATCAGTAATGTAGTATATCTAATCAGTAGTGTAGTATATCTCATCAGTAGTGTAGTATATCTCATCAGAAGTGTAGTATATTTCATCAGTAGTGTAGTATATCTAATCAGTAGTGTAGTATATCTAATCAGTAGTGTAGTATATCTCATCAGAAGTGTAGTATATTTCATCAGTAGTGTAGTATATCTCATCAGTAGTGTAGTATATCTAATCAGTAGTGTAGTATATCTCATCAGAAGTGTAGTATATCTCATCAGTAGTGTAGTATATCTCATCAGAAGTGTAGTATATCTCATCAGTAGTGTAGTATATCTCATCAGTAGTGTAGTATATCTAATCAGTAGTGTAGTATATCTAATCAGTAGTGTAGTATATCTCATCAGTAGTGTAGTATATCTCATCAGTAGTGTAGTATATCTCATCAGTAGTGCAGTATATCTCATCAGTAGTGTAGTATATCTCATCAGTAGTGTAGTATATCTCATCAGTAGTGCAGTATATCTCATCAGTAGTGTAGTATATCTAATCAGTAGTGTAGTATATCTCATCAGTAGTGTAGTATATCTCATCAGTAGTGTAGTATATCTCATCAGTAGTGTAGTATATCTCATCAGTAGTGCAGTATATCTCATCAGTAGTGTAGTATATCTAATCAGTAGTGTAGTATATCTCATCAGTAGTGTAGTATATCTCATCAGTAGTGCAGTATATCTCATCAGTAGTGTAGTATATCTAATCAGTAGTGTAGTATATCTCATCAGTAGTGTAGTATATCTAATCAGTAGTGTAGTATATCTCATCAGTAGTGTAGTATATCTCATCAGTAGTGTAGTATATCTCATCAGTAGTGTAGTATATCTCATCAGTAGTGTAGTATATCTCATCAGTAGTGTAGTATATCTCATCAGTAGTGCAGTATATCTCATCAGTAGTGTAGTATATCTAATCAGTAGTGTAGTATATCTCATCAGTAGTGTAGTATATCTCATCAGTAGTGTAGTATATCTCATCAGTAGTGTAGTATATCTCATCAGTAGTGTAGTATATCTCATCAGTAGTGTAGTATATTTAATCAGTAGTGTAGTATATCTTATCAGTAGTGTAGTATATCTAATCAGTAGTGTAGTATATCTCAGGGAAGTACTTGTACTCCAAACCATTGCACTTCGTCATTTTGGAAGTCATTATTTATTTATTTATTTTACTTTATCTTTCTGCAATTACATGTCTGTTACTTTGACACCAATAGGAGCAAAGTTTCGTTGTATGCAGAGCTATACAATGTTAATTAGGCCTTCTATTCTATTCTATTCTATTCTATTCTATTCTATTCTATTCATTTTGGAAACAAATGGTGGATTGATAAAAAAAAATTGAAATCTTTGTCCACAATCATTTATATTCATTTACATTCACATTTCACAGACACCCTTATCCAGAGCAACTTACAATTTAGCTCATTTTATATAATTGAGCATTAAGGGCCTTGATCAAGGGTCCAGCAGTGGTAGCTTGGTGGACCTGGGATTTGCACTCACAACCTTCTGCGCAGTAGTCCCAGCTACCACATCCCGTAAGCATGCACATTCACCAAAGAAGCAGCATTTCCTAATAAAGTACATATATCATTTACCAGTTTTTGTAACATAAAGGCATAACCATTTTTGTGACTTCTTTTATCATCAGTTAACGTGTACTGTATCATAATTATCTAAAGGTGTGTGCAGAACAGGTCAGTATACGGTCAGTGCATGTGTCCAGGTCAGTGTTTAGGTGTTGCTGTGGGAACAGTACTGCAGACTCTGCTTCGTGTACTGTATCACTAAAGGTACTAAAGCAACAGAAAGTGTGACAGAAGTGTGTAAGCTAGTGCCTTTACCCAAACAGAGCAGAAGTGTGAGGCCTGGGGAAGAGGAATGACATCAGTGGGGTCACGGCACAGAGCAACACACTGAGGTCACATGCGTATTGAGGTTAGAGAAGAAAATATCAACAAATTATTGAGGAAGCAAGATACGATACATATCCTCGAAACAGATTACGTACATCATTGGTTTGAGATCAGGTTAAAATCTCAGTCTGTGAACAAGGTTATTTTGTGTGACATTTTCTTTTTAAAGTAAAGGCTTATTCACAAAATTAATAATAACAGCTGAGGTTTTTTTGTACTTTTTTTTGTATTTTTTGTACTTTTTACATAGAAATATGAAACTATTGTATGCTTAAAGCGATTTATTGAACGTAACTAGACTTTAATGACTTTTTAGAGTAAAGATCTCCTAAATGCACCTTTCTAGATAATTTCTACAGGTAAAAAAAGGTGTACGCGTGAAGGTTCCAACCCAGAACCATGGAACAGCACAATTTGGTACCCTTTCTTTAAAGGTGTTTGTGGTTAGAAACCTAAAAAAAAATCTTGGAGTAAAAAGAGAAGTAAGACTGGAGGAAAGTACTGCTTCGTTGTGTTTAATTCATGTGTACTGGAAATGTACATAAAGTCAGTCAGGTCAGTATGAGGTCAGTGTTTGCGTCCAGATCCGAGCATGTAGGCGCTGGGGTGGGAACCATACTGCAGACTCTGCCTGGGAGAAGTGTGCCAATGAAGGTGTGAGGCCTGGTGACGCTCCTACACCTCCACAAACCAGAGCTGAAGTGTGAAGCCTGGTGAAATGTGGACACAAAACAGAGCAAGACTGTACACTGTGACCCTGTGGTCATCAAGGTAAATCACAGTGGAGGAGGAAAATGGATACTTTAAGACGGTTATGGATAGGAACAGCTCAAAAATGTGATTTGAATTTTATATAAAGAAAAATATTGTGGACGTATGTGAATATACAGTGGTGTGAAAAAGTGTTGGCCCCCTTCCTGATTTCTTATTTTTTTGCATGTTTGTCACACTTTAATGTTTCAGATAATCAAACACATTTAAATATTAGTCAAAGATAACACAAGTAAACACATCATGCAGTTTTTAAATGTAGATTTTTATTATTAAGGGAAAACAAAATCCCAAACTACATGGCCCTGTGTGAAAAAGTGTTTGTCCCCTAAGCCTAATAACTGGTTGGTCCACCCTTAGCAGCAACAACTGCAATCAAGCGTTTTCGATAACTTGCAATGAGTCTGTTACAGCGCTGTGGAGGAATTTTGGCCCACTCATCTTTGCAGAATTGTTGTAATTTAGCCACATTGGAGGGTTTTCGAGCATGAACCACCTTTTTAAGGTCATGCCACAGCATCTCAATCGGATTGAGGTCAGGACTTTGACTAGGCCACTCCAAAGTCTTCATTTTGTTTTTCTTCAGCCATTCAGAGGTGGACTTGCTGGTGTGTTTTGGATCATTGTCCTGCTGCAGAACCCAAGTCCGCTTCAATTTATTGTATCCTTGATGCCTGTTATGAGAAGTTATTGAATAATAATTAAATAAGGTTATTTTTGTCCTAAATTGTCATAAGGTTTATCATGAATTACACAATAAATTAAATTGCTGTTTCAATATGAATGCCTAAAATGTACGACATGATTTAGAACTTTCTGCAATAATCATTAATTAATCATGGATTTTTAATTAGGAAACTATCATGATACTACCTTAATATTATGTTTTGTATGTGTTTGTATATAATAATAAGATGTGTACAAAGCATGTGGCATACACGTAATGTAAAAAGGGACACCTTAGCAAGCGAAGCAATACTATTTGTGAAGTATTTCCTATCATAAGATGAATATGAGATTATTAAACCTATTTCAAGACATGTCAGGGCTCAAACTGTATAGTTTTGTAAGCAGATAATTTTGGAATTGTAAACATTTATTTCGAGAAAGATGCAAAATGAGTAAAAACATCTAGTAAAAAACTCTAAAAACAGGCTGAATGATCTTATATTTAATTTGTAGTAATCTCATAATAATAAATATGTTCGAATGTTTTGCGTGTATGCAAGAACGTTGGAAAAATGTTACAAGCGTAGAAGTGAGAGGGTCAGTGTAGAAGAAACTGCAAGAAAGACTGACATATCTGCAATTATATTATGCACCTTGTGATTTAATAATACATCAGTAGCTACTGGTTTGTACACAGGCCAGTCTGAGGTCAGTGAGTGAGTGTGTTGAGTCACAGGTCACGGTGTGTGTAGGTGCTGGGATGGGAACAGTTCCTCAGACTCTACTACATGTACCGTGTAGAACCGGGTGAAGACAGAGAGAACAGAGAGGGTGAGAGAAGCATGCCGATGGAGGTGTGAGGGCTGGTGTCATCTCTACACCTTCGCAAAAGAGAGCAGAGGTGTGAAGCCTGGTGAAGGGGAATGATGTCATCAGGGTCATGACACAGAGAAGAAGTGCTGGACCAAGGCTGGAGAGTTCCTGACATAATGCTAAGACTTGGAGAAAACATACAGTGTACTGTATTTACCACCATCATTGAACAGATCTTCAGGTACACTGTGAATAAAATCAATAACAATACATTATGATTGATTCATTAATGAATTGGCCTCATTTGCTAATTAATAAGGTAAAGATGTGATCCACTTTGTCATCATCATCAGCTAAGGTGTACTACAGTTTAGGTGAGTGCACAGAACAGGTCAGACCGAGGTCAGTGTGTGTGTCCAGAGTCAGGTCAGAGTGTATAGGCGCTGCGGTGGGAACAATTCAGCATTCCAGAGTCTCAAGTGGTGAGAGAAGTGTGCCTACGAAGATGTGAGGCCTGGTGTCACTTTTACACCTCCCCAAATCAAGGCTGCGACATGAGGCTTGGTGAAAAGATATCAGCAGGGACACCATGACTCTGGGAATTAAGGCGTAACAGATGAATATAGATCATTACAATTGATATGAATCTGTGGCCAAGATGCACACAGCACACTATAATTCCAGTATCGGGTTAATGGATGTACAGGCACGAATGCTACAAGTGATCACATGAGGCCCAAGCTCTAACCGATCTCTGATTACAGATCCCTCAAATCCAAAAAAGGAAACAGTATATGTTGTAACTCTCTCTGTAACTATATTGTACAGACGAAATAAGAGAAAAATGTGCAGCAATGATCATTTGGTGAGACCTGGCCTACGAGGATTGACTGTTCCGCAAAGAGAACGAGGTATAGTGCAGGAAAATATTTTTATACTGTGCGCCACCAGGATTTATGATGTGTTTGTTTTTCTTTTCACAAATAGACAGATACATGGTCACATTGGATTCAGGGATCTGCTGCGTGTGACAGGAAATCTCATACTCACATTGGCAGCCTTGTTCTTGCTGGCAGTGACAGAGGAGTGAATTACGTGATTCATCAGCAAGAAAATTAAACATGCTCAAAGATATTGGCCCCTCTATGATTGTCACATTGTGTGTGTGTTTTATACAAAACATACGCTCGCTGTAAAGATGATCCCACTCGCTCCTTGATTACATCACAGTGTCTAGACAGTGATGCTAGTGACATATCTGAAACCTTTAACATGTTTGAAATGTGTATTGGGTATTGTGTAGGTGAAATGAATTGCAGTGGAGGAAATGGGGAGTCAGCGGTTTCAGTATATGAACTGAATGTTTATCGGGTCAGTCTGAGGTCAGTGTTTGTGTCCAGGTCAGTGTGTGTAGGTGAAGATCTGGGAACTGTACTGCAGACTCCGCTGTGACTGGGGAAGGGTGGGAGGAGTGTGTATAGAGGCGTATAAACCCTACACCTCTCCAAATGAGTGAGGTGAGAAGGAACAACATCAGTGGACACTGAATCTTCACTGAATCGAATGACTTGGCAGGCTCATGTAGAGTTTATACAGTTCATTATTCTCTTATGAACAACTGAAATCTTTAAATCCAGCTTTAATCAAACACATCTGATCCTGTTATTGGGATTAGGAACTAACTCTCTGAGATTTGATCCCCTTTAGTATGCACTGTTGATGCCTGTTGATGCCTGGTAATAAACTAATTTTGAACACACTGTTACTGTGGAATTGATTGTGGGTCAACATGAGGTTAGCTTTGGCGTGGAGGTGCTCGGGTGGGAATGGGAACGTGGACTGAGAGAGTAGAGGAGTAAGAGGGGTGTGAGAAGTGTGCGAAGGTGAAGGTGTGAGAGCTGGTGTCACTCCTACACCTTTCCTAATCAGAATGGAGGTGTGAGGAGTGGGGAAGAGGAATGACATCAGCAGGGAGGAACTCTGATAACTGTGACCCTGAGGTCACCAGGGCAGGTATTTAATTTTGCAGTGTTAATGTAGAATTCTTCACATAAATGTAGGTGTTTTTTGTTTTTAGATAATCTCTGTTTTGCTGTCTGGATTTATGTCACATGATGTTTCTGTAATGGTGCCATATTTTTACTGCACAACACATACATAACTAGAGGTGAAAATGGCTTCTTAACGTACTTCAAACGGGCAGAAAATATGAAATGTGTGTTTTCCTGATTAAGATTCACAGAAATTAACTGCATGCTGAAGACCAAGTCACTGATCCCCATTATTGAGATACTGTAGCATATGACAGAATGGGAATGTTGTGTTTGTGTCAGATGAATTTTTCCTAGGTGCTGATGTGGGAATCCTGATTCCAGGGCTGGATGCAGTGTGTCTCTCAGCACCTCTGCTCTCATGTGAGGAGGTGCAGGAGCAACAGCAGCAACATCACACCCCAGAGGCATACTTCTCTCATCTCCTCGACTACACCACTCTCTCTGCTGGACCCTTCATCCCAGTGTCTGTGTTCAGGATCGTCATTCCCACAGCAGCACCTCCATACCGACTGACCTGCCTTCAATGCCTCTGGTCCTAAACATGCAGTTCCCACTGACCTCATTTTAACCCAGTTATTTTAAACATATCAGTCAGCGGCGACTTAGGTTTAGGGGCAGGAAGGGCAAAGCTCCATTGTTCAACAAATGTTATTCTTCATAAATTCCTCAAAGGAACTTGTTTATTGACCATAAAATAAGTTGCTATTTGACAGATATCAAGTGACGAGCCATGAATTTGCGCACTTTTCTAAATGTTGTACAGTTGTAGCATAGCATGCTCCCTGTTCAAGTTATTTCCATGGTTAATATTGTGGTATCCTAGTGGTCAAAAATGGGAACTGCAATGAGTGTCAATAGAGGAATCACGTGGCCTCCTGCCCAAACATTTTCAGAGGAGGAGGAGAAGCAGCCAAGACACTTATTGACAGTTATTGATAGGGTTGCTGTTTTTGATTCAATATTTTTTTTTACCATCAAACTACTTTGTTTAAAAAACCTTATCTTTGACGGTAACTTTGCCATCTACAGTGTAAAACCCATAATACGTCCACACGCTGCTTTTTTGATGATTTTGGGTCGTAATTGTCAGCTCAAGGCAGCTCGGCTGCTTGCTGTTAGCTTCCATTCTCGCATCATTAGCTTAACTTACTGATGTATCAAGAGGGCATTCAAAACTTTTATGGCGGCCACTGCTGGATCAGATGCTAAACAAAATGAAAAGCTGTCTAATGCTCTTAGGCTGTACATTAATATTTGTATGAACTAATTATAGTTCAAGTATGAATTTTTCACAAGTTCGAATGTCGGTTAAAAAGTGACAGCCCCAGTATCTATGATGTGCAGAATCATTTATATTATGAGATATATTTTGTGTGACTTTTGACATTAGTCAGGATGGAAATTATGTTGCAATCAGGCAACCCTGGTTAGTGATATTAGGGAATTTGTTCAAAGGCACGTCTAAAATCACTCAAAGCGAGCTGCTAGGCTGTACCCTGGATGTCTGTACAGCATGTTGTTGACTCTCAAATGTGTGTTACGGAGTTACTCTAAAAATAGCGAGTAGCCTTATCAGGAGCGTCTTATAACAAACCTTTACTGAGTTTTGGGGGTGATTTTTGATTAAAAATGAACAATTGCTAATGTTTTGAATATATAATTAAGCCAGTACTGTCAAACTTGCTTTTAAAATCAACAACTGCATCCTCTACGGAATAAAGAAACAATAAATCTAACCCACATAAGAACAGGTGATTAGAGTTAGAGCTACAATCCAGAAAAAACATGGACTTTGATCAGCTCACAATACATGCAGCTTTGTTTGTGTGTGTGTGGTTTTTTTTTTTTTGGAGTTTCTCGAAAATACCAGAACTTTTAGTTTAATATCCAGAGGATGATGGGTTACAGTAATCGTTCCAGCGTGCTGAATTTAGCAACACGATTACTCCGACAGAGGAAGCAGGAGTGCATTTTAATCTTATTACCGCACTGGTGACATGTGAGCAGAGATTTGATGGGATTACACTCAAGACTAAACTCTCTTTTCTCTTTCTTTCTCTCTCTCTCTCTCTCTCTCTCTCTCTCTCTCTCACACACACACACACACACTTTAGGGTAACAGTTTAGCAGAATCACATGTCTCAGCGATTGTATTTCTGTATCTGCATGATGGTAAGTAACATAGTGTGTGTCAGAAAGACAGAGGGAGAGGAGATTTAATTAACCAGGAAAAAACCTGCCTAATTGATCACTAATTACTCAATATCCTACCATGTTTATCTAATTAAACTATTCACAAATGACTATAGAGCTGGGTGAGAAAGGGAAAGCCATTGGCGCTGTATGCCGTGTCAGGTTATAACACTAATAACACTTTAAAGATGAAAAAATTAAAGGGATGAGGAGAATTAAAGGAGTGAAAAAAAAATATTGCAGGAATTCCTGATCCTGAAAAAAACTTTTAGTTGTATGAGAAGGGTAATTTCTGACAAAGTTTTTTAATGTCAGTTTTTTTTTGTTCTGTTTTTTCTCTGGCAGATTCAAGAAGAAAGTCATTAATTTCTTAAACAGCAGTATGTGGCAGTAGTGAAATTAGTACCCTTAGTACTGTTAGTAATGATGTTAGTACTGTTAGTAGTGATATTAGCACTGCTAGTAATGTAGTAGTGATATTAGTACTGTGAGTATTGTTAGTAATGATATTAGTACTGTTAGTAGTGACAGTACTGTTAGTAGTGATTTTAGTACTGTTAGTAGTGATAGTTCTGTTAGTAGTGATATTAATACTGTTAGTATTGTTAGTAGTGATATTAGTACTGTTAGTAGTGATATTAGTACTTAGTAGTGATGTTAGTACTGTTAGTAGTGATATAAGTGATAGCAGTAGTGTTAGTAGTGATATTAGTACTGTTGGTAGTGATATTAGTACTGTTAGTAGTGATAGTACTGTTAGTAGTGATAGTTCTGTTAGTAGTGATAGTACTGTTAGTACTGTTAGTAGTGATATTACTACTTAGTAGTGATGTTAGTACTGTTAGTAGTGATATTAGTGATAGCAGTAGTGTTATTGGTGATATTAGTACTGTTAGTAGTGATATTAGTACTGTCAGTAGTGATAGTACTGTTAATAGTGATATTAGTACTGTTAGTAGTGACAGTACTGTTAGTACTGTTAGTAGTGATTTTAGTACTATTAGTAGTGATAGTTCTGTTAGTAGTGATATTAATACTGTTAGTATTGTTAGTAGTGATATTAGTACTGTTAGTAGTGATAGTACTGTTAGTACTGTTAGTAGTGATATTAGTACTTAGTAGTGATATTAGTACTGTTAGTAGTGATATTAGTACTGTTCGTAGTGACAGTACTGTTAGTAGTGATTTTAGTACTGTTAGTAGTGATGTTAGTACTGTTAGTAGTGATATAAGTGATAGCAGTAGTGTTAGTAGTGATATTAGTACTGTTAGTAGTGATAGTACTCTTATAGTAGTGATAGTACTGTTAGTAGTGATAGTACTCTTATAGTAGTGATAGT
Organism: Hemibagrus guttatus; assembly: GCA_033459395.1. Taxonomy (NCBI): domain Eukaryota; kingdom Metazoa; phylum Chordata; class Actinopteri; order Siluriformes; family Bagridae; genus Hemibagrus; species Hemibagrus guttatus. The sequence continues at coordinate 17,996,642 of JAUCMX010000014.1, read as the reverse complement.
ACTGTTAGTAGTGATAGTACTCTTATAGTAGTGATATTAGTACTGTTAGCAGTGACAGTACTGTTAGTATTGTTAGTAGTGATATTACTACTTAGTAGTGATGTTAGTACTGTTAGTAGTGATATTAGTGATAGCAGTAGTGTTATTGGTGATATTAGTACTGTCAGTAGTGATAGTACTGTTAATAGTGATATTAGTACTGTTAGTAGTGACAGTACTGTTAGTACTGTTAGTAGTGATTTTAGTACTGTTAGTAGTGATAGTTCTGTTAATAGTTATATTAATATTGTTAGTATTGTTAATAGTGACAGTACTGTTAGTACTGTTAGTAGTGATTTTAGTACTATTAGTAGTGATAGTTCTGTTAGTAGTGATATTAATACTGTTAGTATTGTTAGTAGTGATATTAGTACTATTAGTAGTGATAGTTCTGTTAGTAGTGATAGTACTGTTAGTACTGTTAGTAGTGATATTAGTACTGTTAGTAGTGATAGTACTGTTAGTAGTGATATTAGTACTTAGTAGTGATGTTAGTACTGTTAGTAGTGATATTAGTGATAGCAGTATTGTTAGTAGTGATATTAGTACTGTTAATAGTGTTAGTACTGTTAGTAGTGATATTAGTACTTAGTAGTGATATTAGTACTGTTAGTAGTGATAGTTCTGTTAGTAGTGATATTAATATTGTTAGTATTGTTAGTAGTGATATTAGTACTGTCAGTAGTGATAGTACTGTTAGTAGTGATATTAGTGATAGCAGTAGTGTTAGCAGTGATAGTACTGTTAGTAGTGATATTAGTGATAGCAGTAGTGTTAGTAGTGATATTAGTACTGTCAGTAGTGATAGTACTGTTAGTAGTGATATTAGTACTGTTAGTAGTGATATTAGTACTGTCAGTAGTGATAGTACTGTTAGTAGTGATATTAGTACTGTTAGTAGTGATATTAGTACTGTCAGTAGTGATAGTACTGTTAGTAGTGATATAAGTGATAGCAGTAGCGTTAGCAATGATATTAGTACTGTTAGTAGTGATATTAGTACTGTTAGTAGTCATATTAGTGATAGCAGTACTGTTAGCAGTGATATTAGTACTGTTAGTAGTCATATTAGTGATAGCAGTACTGTTAGCAGTGATATTAGTACTGTTAGCAGTGCTGGTAGTGATATTTGTAGTGCGAGTAGTGAAATTAGTACTATTCCTACTATTAGCTTAGTTCTATTAGTACTGTTAGTAGTGTTAATATTGATGGAAGTCTGAGTATTGGGGAAGTCTGAGATTTTGTGTTAGTATTGTTAGTATTTGCAGCATTAGTGTTAGTATTGTTAGTATAGTTAGTTGTATTAGTAGTAATTGTATTGCTAGGAACATTAGTATTAGTCATAATAGTATTGATAGTAAGCAGTGTTAATGCTAGTTGTATTAGTGTGGTTAGATGTGTTATTGGTGTTAATAGTGTAATTGTTAGTAGCATAACTTGTTATAGTGTTAGTGTTTATAGTATTAGTATTGTGAGGAGTGTTGGGAGTTTAAGAGTGTTAAGAGTTAGTTGTATTAGTATTGTTAGTGTTGATAGCTACATAGCATTAGTACTGTTTGTTAGTAGTGCTAGTGTTTTAGTGTTCATCTCTTTGACTAATATTATGTGCCGCAAATATGCAGTAATGGAGAAAACACAGAAGGGGGCAAATACATTTTCATGACAGTATAGTGTTAATGAAACTGAGTTCAAGTTCATTTTGTTTTTCATGGCTGATAGAAAACAAGGAAGAAGCGTTCATTGTGTGATTAACGCCGTCCTTCTATCAGCAACCTTGGCTTTACCATATGAGCACAAAATCCAGTTTTGGGGTAAGTAACTGGTGAATCTTTAACCTACTTCTCTGTCTATCTGTTTATACATGAACTGTGGAAACTCAGTGTTTAGACAGGGACGGGACAGAAGAGTTACAAACAGGGACGAGAGAAATACACACAGGGAGGACGCACGAAAGGGCAGATGAGTGTTCAGATTCATGGTTAGCCTACTACACTTAACTGCTCTTTCAATTTCTTCTTGTTTTAACAGAACGTGAGCTAATCGCTAGTCATTTAAAGCTTTTAAAGCACAGCACGTCACCAGTCGCAGCTATGGCCATAGCTGCAGTGGAGTTGATGGGCTTCTTTTTGGGCCTCCTGGGTATGATTGGCAACTTGGTGGCCACCCTTCTGCCCTACTGGGAAGTTTCGGCCCACATCGGGCCTAACATCGTCACGGCCGTGATGAACATGAAGGGTCTTTGGATGGCATGCGTCCACCAGAGCACCGGAGCCTTCCAGTGTGAGACCTACAACACCATTCTTGGCTTGTCCACCGACCTGCAGGTGGCCCGGGCCATGATGGTTATCTCCATTATCTTTTCTGCCCTAGCCTGTGCAGTGTCTAGCGTTGGGATGCAGTGCACCGTGTGCATGGACGGCTCGTCGGCAAAGACGAAAACGGCTGGAGCCGGAGGGTTTATTTTTTTAACAGCCGGTCTTCTGTCGCTCATTCCCATTTGCTGGAAGACCAACGAAGTAGTCCAAACCTTCTACAATTACAACCTGCCTGACAGTCTGAAGTTCGAGATTGGGGACTGCCTGTATGTTGGGATTGCCTCGTCTCTTGTGTCTCTGCTAGGCGGAGGGCTGCTAAGCATATCCTGCTGGAGTGACCTAGATGCACGGCAAGGATTCAGACGAGGTTACCCGTACCCTGAACGCCCGGGGAAACATGGTATGGCCCGTGGAGCCTCATATTCAATGCCTTTCCACCCTTCAGCCACTCTGCAGAGCGCAATGAACATGAATCCCACCAACAGAACCCAGACCATGGTCAGCCAGAACAGTAGCAGCAGCCACTGCACCACTGGCGTCCGAGACTCCAGGCAACCAGCACACCAGAAAACCAAAGCTAGCTACGATGTTACCGGGTACGTCTGAAGATTTCACCATGTACTTGAAAAGACTGAACTGATAAAATTCAACCCGGTTGTGAATACTTCTTGGGTTCACAAAAAGTAAATTTTTTAGAGTATTTTTTTTCCTGCTGAGAGAACGATTTCAGGAACAGCAGGGCATGCCTGTAAGTGAAACAAATCAATACCCGGTCAATGGGCCACTGGTGCCTTGCAAAAGCTATTTGAGAGCTCTGTGTAAACATGAAGAGCTAATGTTTTACAGTGATGGTTTAATACGACTGTAAAAGCATACTTAAAGACAAACTCTTAAATCCAGCGTTATTCAATTTGAATGGTTACAGTTTTGACACATGGACAGGTTTGTGCTAGGTTTTTCTTCTTAAATGACAGAAAACTGTGAACAAATGATATAAATGATTAATGTTAGATTTGTTCATGGAGCATGGCCAAGTGGTCTGTGTTTTTTTTAATATGTTTTTTATTACATTTTTGTAAATCACAACCCAATCAAAACCTTGAATCATATATCAGATGATAAACTGAACGTATCACCATTTAAAGTTATACAGGGCCAAACCGGACACTCAGGTCATCTTAAATATCTAAATAACCCTTAACTAAGAGCATTCACCCTAGAACATCACCCTATCTGTATGTTTGGCTCAAGTCAATGATTTATCACAGTAGCAGCACTGCAATGGAATCAACTCAATTGATTTTGGCTCAGTGATTCTGTGAGAAATTCAGTTTATCTTCCTGCACCAGTGTGACAAAAGACACGTTCCAAACTAGGTGTTTTATAGGTGTTTGGAAATGTGCACCTCTAATCCAGGACAGCAAACTGAATTATGGGATAGATGTTATGCTGCCTATCTAAAAAAAGAAGAAGCAGCAGCTTTTATTTGTCACATATACGGTATAGCAAGATATTTTTCTTCACATATCCCAGCTTGATAAGAAGCTGAAGTCAGAGCACAGGGTCAGTCGTGAAGCAGCACATCTGGAACAGAGAGGGTTATGGGTCTTGCTCTGGTAGCCCAACAGTGGCAGCTTGGTGGTGCTGGAGCTTGAACCCCTGACCATCTAAAGCATAACCCAGAACTTAACAGTTGAGCTACCACTGTCCTGTATATAGCACCTCATTTAGGACAATCTTTTTTTCCCAGGAGCTCATCAGACACCAGACACCTGTATAACGATTGGAACACCCTGACTGCCTGCTGATGAGACTCTTCTTAGTCCTAGTCTTGATGTTCTGTTCCTTTAAATGGTTAAATCGTAGTAAGACTAGAGAACATGTAATATTTGTTGTCATGGCAAATTAATTTAATCAGCCATACTGTAACTACTTTCAAGTAACTGATTAAAGTGTGTGTTTTTGTACTGTTTCATTTTGCCTCCTTGTCGTTGTTAAATATATATTTTTAAACTCAAGTCTCCAAATCTCAAACTAGTGCCACCTTTTAAAAGACTGCATGAATTTCTGTGTATTGAAATTATTGAATTAGACTGGAGACTGTGAGCCAGGCATTCTCATCCAGTATCAGTGACCTCACAAATGTGCTTCTAGAGGAATGGTCAAAAATTCCCATAAATACATTCTTAAACCATGTGGAAAGCCTTCCCAGAAGAGTTGAAGCTGTTATAGCTGTAAAGGGCGGCCCAACTCCATATTACATTCATGTGCATGTAAAGGCAGACATCCCAGTGTTGACCTGGCTCACAGTCTCTGCTATAATTCATCCCAAAGGTGTTCTATCAGGTCGAGGTCAGGACTCTGTGCAGGCCAGTCAAGTTCCTCCACACCAAACTCGCTCATCCATGTCTTTATGGACCTTGCTTTGTGCACTGGTGTGCAGTCATGTTGGAACAGGAAGGGGTCATCCCCAAACTGTTCCCACAAAGTTGGGAGCATGAAATTGTCCACAATGTCTTGGTATGCTGAAGCATTAAGAGTTCCTTTCACTGGAACTAAGGGGCTGAGCCCAACCCCTGAAAAACTACCTGAATTCAATGATTTGGAATGTTGTATAGTGTGTTTCACTTTCACAAAGGACCTATAATTGCACTGTATACACACTTGTATACTTGTAGCTTTTATTTCCTATAAACACTGAAAAAGGGTATATTATTTCATCTATTGATCATCTAATAAACTATTTTGTCCTGCTCAGAGTAAATTAATCTGGAATATGATCCCAGGATCCAGGATGGAACGCCAGTCCTTTAATCCATCACACGGCATCATACACACACATTTTGGGTATAATCTGTTTATGGGTATCATTCAAAACTCCACACAGACTGTAAATGGACCACAACCAACACCGTGCCATGTTTGAAACATTAACAGTGTTCAGCTACGTAGCTTTACAGGAATCTAGCTCCAGCATGGTACTCTAAGCTAACCATAAATTCTTCTTCAAGAATCAGCATAAGAGTTTTCCAGATGTCAATAGCACCTTGTTAAGATGCTATTGAAGGAGCATTTTGTTCTGAAAGTGTATTAATGCCTGGCACGAGGACAGAAACCTTGAGTGGAGCTAGAAGTCAGATGGAGTATCTGTTGTCAGGCTTGCTGTAATTGATTTCCCAGTAAGTGGAATGATGTACACGTGGTATATGAGATGGCATTGCTAAAGTAGCACACACGAACATCACATTCTCTGTAAGAGTAGTGATATGAGTCTACAGTGATGCTTCGGTGACCTCTACAGTGATACTTTGGTGACCTCTGCAGGTCACACCAGGAATGGCACCTCATATTGGGAGAATATTGTGAGATCATTCATTCATTGTCTACCGCTTATCCGATCTATACTCGGGTCACGGGGAGCCTGTGCCTATCTCAGGCGTCATTGGGCATCAACGCAGGATACACCCTGGACAGAGTGCCAACCCATCGCAGGGCACACACACTCTCTCATTCACTCACACTACAGACAATTTAGAGATGCCAATCAACCTACAATGCATGTCTTTGGACCGGGGGAGGAAACCCCCCGAGGCACGGGGAGAACATGCAAACTCCACACACACGGCGGAGGCGGGAATCGAACCCCCAACCCTGGAGGTGTGAGGCAAACATGCTAACCACTAAGCGACCGTGCCCCCCTATTGTGAGATCATTCATAAGAAAACCTGTGATTTACACATTTACATGTAGTGTTTGAGTTGCACATTTATACCACGCTACTTGTGAATTCTGGTTGATCTGAAGTTGTTTTTTATTTTGCAAATCACAGTCCACCGGTCCATTTTCTTTACTACTTGTTCCTCACAAGGTCATGAAGAACCTGGAGGTTTTCCCATGGGACACAAGGACACCCTGAACGGTGTTACACAAATCACCAGTTTATTTAAAATCCTTCACAGAGACTTGTACTGCAGATACTGCCGCATTTTTCCCACGACACTGGGTGTACGGTCACTTCTCTCAAACTATTCATAGCAAAAAAAAGTATACTCACAGGAGCCATGGACGAGAAAAGTAAAAATAAAATTTCTTGCAAAAAAGTCATCAATCAACCCGAGATCAATTTATCCAGACATGCCAGAATGATCTCATTTAATCCCCCTAAATTCCCTTAATATGTACTATATCATTGATGCTCCTACCATATTTTTTTCTAAATTCCCTGCTCAAACTTTTCCCATTACGTTCAAGTCTCAGCTTTTTAATTTCCCTTTGTTTCTAGTTTTTCCGATTCCCATTAGCTTCAGTTTTAGGCCTTCAGCTTTCCTATTATTTTCATCTCCACCTCTTTTGCTATATAAAAAAACCTCTTAGGGACTTTCGCCAGCATTTTCTCTTCAGACGCCGTGCTGAACAGATCTTCCCTGAGCTATTCTTCCTTGTTGGATAATTTTATCATGTGTAAGTATTACTTTTCTGTATTATGTATCTGTATATTTTCCAGGTTTTTAATTTCACCTACATAGCTGTGTGTGTGTTTGTACCCATCAACAGATCTTTGTAATCTCTGCATTCTTTAATGCATATATCCTGTATGTGTGTTTGTATTACTAATGTTGTGCTTACATGTACCTTTTCTCTGAATCAAACATTGTCTTCTTTTTCAGCTTCTGCCACTGGAATTTCCTCTCCCGATGAGCACGGTCATCCTGACCCAGCACAACGTCTACGTTATCTTCTGGCACACTTAGCCGTCAACATATCAGCTCTGCTTGAGCATCTCTGCACTCCTACTCCCTCGGTCTTTCCTCCTTCTCCTCCTCCACTCTACCGCATACAGCTGTGATTGTAGCTCACGCTTCGACTCAGACTGAAATGGCCTATTCTCCTCCCTGTCCTCCAGGCTCATCTAACGATCGTATTGATTGAGTTCCAGTGAAGATGATGCCGAGTTTGACTATTACCCCATGATCAGCCCCACTGCCGTCCTACCACTCCTGCCACACCCCTTTACTTCAACCCTCATCCTTAATCCTAGTCTGCCCCAGGTGGGGTCTAGTTTTTTTTTTTTTTACAAAATACTTTGTTGAGTGTGTTTATTTCCAATTTTTCATTCTGAAAATACTCCACAAAAACGTGTCATTGTTCATTGCGCAGTTTGGATGTTCTGTTTTCAAAATACTTTATTGAGCAGTGCTGGAAGGAGTCTCCAGTGTTCGTGCTTTGTACCAGTCACACTGGTTAGAGAACGACTTTATTCAGATACTCATGATCATTTTCTCAGATCCTTTTACGCTGTAGATCCTTTTGTGATGTTATTTTCTGTAGAGTCACCAGTCTTTGTGTGTCTCCTCTCTCGGGCAAATTCAATGACCAGAGGTTTGTCCTGCAGCCTGTACCCATTCACAGTGTCCAACGCTGCTTCTGCAGTCTCTACATCTGTTTAAAAAAATCTATTAATTAATGAGTCATGAGCCAAGCTAATAGTTTATGAAAATGCAGTCTATTTACACAGATAGTAATGCTTTCATATGGTCCTGTCTTGTATGCATTCTCCTACCTGAGAAGGTAATGAAGGCTTGACCCTTCAGCCTGCCTGTCAGGACGCGGTACACGATTGGGTTTGTGTCGTCCTTCTGAAAGCGGGAGAAAAGAGCCACCAGCTGGGACAAAGAGGCCCGTGGACTCATGTTCTTTACACACAGCACCTATGTGGAAAACACACGGAATAAAAAGGACTACTTATTAATGTATAATTGCACATATGCACTCGCGTGAGACTGTTTGGCTGGATGCGAATTGCATTTCAAATAAAAGCATCCACAGAACCTCGTCTTCTCTTCTCTAAACAGACCTCATCCTTTATTATGCCTTCATATGTATTTCTGGGTGGAAAAATACTGAAAAAAGTGAAGTATGCACATGAGCCCTCAAAAAATATTTTGTTCTGTTTTGCAAGAATATTTTGGTTAAATGGGCAAAGACTGAGTTTGTTTTTATAGATTGCACATGGAATATATGTAGATAGCTATAAACATATCTGCAATTTCTGAATAACCCGTTTAGTAGCGCTCTACAGAAAACCTACGTTCGACGGCTCTCCACGCTGATAGTTCTGAAAGCGTGAGATTCTCCTTATCCCGTCCTCCGTCTCCCGATTATTCCTGATCTGCTCGTCCGAAATCTCCTCTACCTTACCGCTGACAGTCACTGGACCGCTCTGGCCCTGACCGCAACATGAGGTCACGCATCCGATGGGCTGGTTAACTGTCAGTTTCTGTGGGACAGATGATGATTCTTGATTCTGAGACGGTGTTGTGCTGACAGGTTTCATGGATTCAGTGATTACTGATGACTGGCTGTCGAGAGTGTGCGTCTGATCCGAGTCCGGATGTGGTGTATGATTGTGATCAGATTCCTTCTGAGAGGAATGTGTGACGCTCTCAGAGAATTTCTTTTGATCTTTAAAGAAGTCTCTGTATAACGAATCCATCGGGTTTGAAAATGTCACCCCCTGCTGACCATCCTGTGACTCTCCCTCTATGAGGAAACAGTGTAAGATTTGCAACATTAGTCATTCTAATTATCAAAGCATCATATTATACATTAAAATCTTAATATATATATAAACAGTCATATTGTGTTTTAAACGAAGGGGCTCTGTTCCTCTCTAGACAAACGTCTTCTTTCTGTTTTCCACCTTGATGGTAGAGGGCAGACAGGAAGCCGGAGCGGTCACTGCCGTGGAACAGAGCCTTCTCGATCTCCATCTCTCTCCGGGTGAGAGCTCGGCTGCCCGAGAAGCGCTGAGGACGGGACAATAACTCCGCCCTCGCTGAAATCTTGTCCCAGATGACCTGCAGGCGCTCATCCCGTGCTTCAGGAGCTACGCTCACACCATGATTCTGAAAAAGAGAAAAAAAATCACTGGTTCCTTCTTACGCTTTCTTACGAAGAGCCTTGCTAAGGATTGGCCGGCGGTTCTGTTTATATAACTGCCATAAAGTAAGCGACAACAGGAATTAACCTGTTTTTCTGGATTTTAGTACATTAAATGTAGCTAGAACCTGATGAAAAATATCATCGGTCATTTTTAATGATTAAAAAATGGTTCATGCTGGCACTGCTATGGCATAAGATGAATACAAACACCTCGATGGTAACTGTACTGTGTTACAACCACAATAAGACATCCTGTTGTACGGTTTTGTCTCTAACGCAGGACAACACACCGTGTTTCTTACTGTGACTCAGGTAAAGGTCAGACATTTAAATTCACCCCTAATGAGGAAGTCGGATGTGACTGCAGTGAGGACGATATGAGGAAGAAACTGTGAGAAACTCATCATCGTCTGGGTGACGCCGGACAGAGCGATTATAAATAATAATTCCTCTTCTTTAATTGTGTACTATACGATCAAAAAATGCGCTTCATGTAAGCAAGAAATTTACCTTGTGTGTGTGTGCGCTGTTATTCTTCTACTTAGACCTATTCTAAAAATACTGAAGTGTGTACGAGTATAGAATTTGTGAACACTAGGAGCTTTCTGGAAAATTCTATACTCTTAGAGTATAGAATTTTCCAGAAAGCTCTTAGCATTCACAAAGCAGGCTTCTTCTAAGATTATAGAATTTTCCAGAAAGGTCCTAGTGTTCACTTTGTTTGCCTCTGACCTTCCCACCACTCGTCTTGTCCTGCACGTCTCTGTTCCTCCACAGCTGGATCTCGGTGTCGGTGAGGCCCAGCTCTCTCAGGCTGGCGAGTTCATTCTCTCCGTCCTGCAGTGCCTGGAACTGGGCCAGACTGCGCACTCCTGCTGCCTGCTCGCCGAACGGCTTGTACAGCGCAGCCGGGGCGAAGCATTTCTTCTTCGCTACACAGCTGTCAGGACGAGAGAAGGATTACTTGTTGGGTTTTTTTGCGAGTCATCTTGACAAGTCAGCGTTATTTATTATTTTTCATCTCTTTTAAGCATAAAGAGAAAAGCCATAACGAGAACCGTGTTTTAAAACCGTAAACACTTCTATTTCTAGACGGAATAAAAAACTCCACCCTGAAACACATCAAATATGTTTCTGTTGAAATATCCATGAGAAATTAGCAGTTGAGTGGTTACAAATTAATATGAAGAAAAGTTCAATGATCTCAAGTATAATGGATAACGGTCACAATCTAAACATAAGAGAGCACCTTTTCGGGCCATTTTCTGTCATTTCAGACTCAGAACCCCAGAATGCAATGCAGCTACATAACATGGTTATGGCTGATATTCGAATCAGCTAGTTAGCGATCTTCAAGATGACAAGCGATGACTGGAGGGATTAAAGCGCCGCTGCATCACCCTCTTTAGGTAGAAATGAAATGAGGGATAATTCCTCTACCCACTATCAGAGGGCAGTTGATAGGCATTGTGGGTAATGCAGGAAACTGAAAGAAAATACTCCAATATGGCAAACAAAGAGGAATTCAGAATTTCATTATGAAGCAAACAAAAAGCTCATGTGATAATTATAATGATATCGTTAGACTGTTACACAAGTTCATCAGGGTGGAGTTTTCCTTTACGTCTTACTCCAGGTGTGTTGAGAGGACGGAGAACAGTTCAGGACTGGAATTGTGGTGATGTGAAGGTTACCGGTCGATGTCGACATCCGTGTCGAGCTGCTGGAGCAGCAGGTTGTGCAGCTGCCTCTGACCCTCGGTCTCCTGCTCCTCGGGAAGCGGGCCGTCGTCACACACCCGGCGAGCGACCCTGCACCATTACAACTCAATGACTGTCAAATTCTAACAGCTTTCCCCAGTTCATTTCCATTTAACAGCATAAAAAGTGAAAAGCAAAAAATATTGATGCATGAAAAGATGCTTGGTATAGAAATCATATCTTTAAAAGCTGTATATAGTGCACTCGATTAATGAGACATTTTCAATCAGTATAAATAAATGAATGATGTTCTGGTTGTGAGTCTGATATAAAATGAGTCAGGACTCTGTTGGCTTTCGGTGTTTTAGACGTGTGTTTTTCCCTCTGTTGGATAACCTTACACAGAATTTTAGTGGTTGAAAGTAAATTTGAGCTGCTTTTTAGATTAACAAGCACTTGGAGCATCTTAGAGAGCAGTAATGAGTTTGATATCACCATTTACTTTAAACATTTGTGTGATTTTTTTCTATGGAACTTTTTTATGTATACTACAAATTCCCTGAGTGTCTACTTTCATATGAGCTTCATATTAACCACCACTGTAGATGAGGACATGACAATGACATTCAATCATCAACATGGACACAATTTTCCATTTTTTTGGCCTCTGGGGAAAAGAGTGCTAATTATTGTATTACTCTATAACTGCAAATCAAATATGATTTATTGTTCAGCCCTGATATTAAACTATATAACCTTTTTTTTTTTTAAGATGTACTCTTCAGTGAGTATGGTGATCTTCCCATTAATTAGTTATTGCAATTTATAGATTTGATTTTTTTTACATTATGTTTATATAAAAACTGACCAAACCAAGCATGTGCTGGTCTCTGTAAAGCCTTGTATACTCCTATACACACTCGTATAAAAGTTTGGGGTCACAAATTAATGATCTGACCTTATTAATAAGTGGTGCATTAATGATCTGTTTCCCCACACCTTTCAAAGTTGTTGCTACATGTTCATCAGTTGTTGGCATATGTATCTAAGGATATCAGCATCATCATCATCATCATCATCATCGCTACATCTTCACAGAATTGTGTTTGTAACACAAGTTGGATTCACAAGGACCAAAACCTCCCCAAATAATTACTCTCTCGTACAGAAACAGGTGATTACTGGGACACACCCGCCTTATCCATGGTTATGATGTGGACACAGTATGTAAGAATGCTAATGACCATATGACTTAATTGTTAATAACTAATAACGAGTGAACACCAGTTACATAAGAGCGGAGTTTCCACTAGCAATACTACCCTGCATGCATAACATTATCCTCTATTGTTTGTCGAATTTTCTTTGTAGAACTATATTCCATCACTAATATCACAATAAACCCAAGCTGACGTCATTTAACTATTTCATGTCAGCGGTGCAACACCAGGCTGTTTATGTCATGATGCACGTTTTTTATTACTGCTTACTCTCCAAAAGTACCACTTTGTATATATTTTTTTTTTAATTAAAAACTGAATTATCAGATGAAAAACAATGTAGAGCTGTTTTGTGAAGCTTTTGTAAATCTTTACTTGTAAAGAAAATATTGCCGACTTCCGGTGACATGAGAGACGGCGACCGTTGGTGACTAGTTGTGGGCGTGTCCAAATCAGTGACGACAAAAGTGAGAAAGTTTAACTTTATGCAAATATGGAGCAACTCGATGCACCAATGGGAGTGGTTCATTTTATACACAAACATAAACTCAACCTCCAGAATGTTTCATTTTAACAGCAAGAAAAAGTTTTCAAGTGGAATGCTAATCGCACGATCAACCAAGCAACCTTATTACCATGGCAACCAGGAGTAGGAACGCCCACTGACGGCTTCATGATACCGCGACTGATGACTTAAATCAGTGTGTGTGAGAAAGCTTTCGTATCATGTAGACCATTGCTGCACTACTCTTTCAATTTACTGACTTGCATGGTGCTTTTTGTTCGAACAGAATAGTAATTATTTAAGGGCATAATATTAGTATTCGTTTGTTGTTGGTGGTATTAACTATACATATGATATTCTTAAGCAAATGGCTTTAATTCGAACAAAAGGTTTAATTCTAACTATATTGCCATCGCTCCAAACCTTAAGCATTCTACTGAACCTCGAATCGACATTGAAATAACAATTTAAAATACATTTATTTCTTGAGTACTTCAATCGTATCATTCTTCTTTTGTTTGCCGTATTCCCCATCTCTGATTTCGTTACCTTAATTAAAGTAACTCCAATGTATGAAATAAGAATGTTAGCATTACGCTTCCTAGCTAGTTAAAGCTAACGATCCACTCCTTAAAGTCCGCTCTCGTATTACGCTATATTAAGCAATTGCGCTGTACAAACGACTAAAATGCCTAATAGATTTTATGTAAAAAGACCACATGTGGTAAGACATGAAGCACTATTTACATGTTCGCTACTCACCGCTTCATATTTTCTTCATAAAATCTCCACTTCCTGTTTACAGCGGAAGTATTGTGGTCGAAGCAAAGCATTCTGGGATGTGTAGTTAAAACAGTTTCGGAAGCTTACAGATCTGAATAAGGCTGTGCATGAGCTCTCAGTCACAGAGCATTCAGAAACTTTTGCAAACTTTTGAACGGAAATAATTGAATTTAACGTGGACTAAGTCACCATTTTGGTTAATAATGAAGAGTTATCTTGAAATTCTAACAAACTAAAGGTCTTGGTTACATAAAATATATTAAATTCTTCTTTATTTGTCCTCACGATGTGCAAACATTTGCACTTAACTGTATATCTTGTTAAATTGTGAATATTCATTTTTCTTAAGGTTTGTTTGCAGAATAATCTGAACATAAAGCTTTATGAAGTGTGACTATTACAATCTGTCAACTGTGTGATTTTAATATATTGAGTTTTAATCCTTAATAACTTTTATTTCATATTTTTGTAACAGAAACTCTCACATATACACTATATGTGTGAAAAAAAATTGTGTACAGCTGAATATCATACTGGTATGTGCTTGTTGAACATCCGGTTCGAGATTTATTCCACTGTTGCTGTTTTACTATAATAAGCTCCGCTCTTCTGTGAAGGGATATGTGTTCATTTAGCTACATGAGCAGTAGCGAGATCAGGTACTGATGTGTGTTCCAGTTCATCTCGGTGGTGCTCAGTGGGGTTGAATCAGAGTCAGGGCTCTGTGCATGACACTTGAGTTCTTCCACATTCTCCAACCTTAACCTCCACACCTCTCTTCCATGGAGAGCTTTGTGCATAGACGCATTTGGTTTGAGCCTCTCAGTTCCAGTAAAGGAAAACTGTAATGCTAAAGAGTACGAAGATGTTCTAAACAACTGTGTGCATCTGACTTTGTTGTTGGCGTCAAAGATTACATTAACGCACTCATCATAATATGTTATTGTTGCTATAGAAACAACTATTTCATCTGGATTTTAGTTCACAGAGGGTCCACATCAATTAATCTAAGGCCAAAAATAAACAGACAAAATATACAAAATGCTGTTATTTAATAGGAAAAAAAGAACAATAATTGATATTTATGGAAGGAGTCTCCAGTGTCAGGAGTCTTCAGGATGGAGACGTTTGAAATTTATGATCCTGAGAAAAGACAAAAAAAAGTGCTGAGGGAACGACTGCTTGTGATAACTAACTTATCTCACCTACATTTTAAAACATTAAAGTTGCAATAGCCGATTTTGTTTTCTTAATAATAATAATAATAATAATATGAATAAATAAATAATAAGTCGGATGTGTAAAATGTGTAGAACAGGATTAAAACAACAAAAACTATGGTTTAAGCTGTGAGCTCAGGACAAAAGTATTATGTGAGAGAGCAAACCCGTTTGGAAAAGTGTGTTACGGTCTGAAACGCGTGATTGCGTTTGTATTTCCCTCCTGTCAGTCATTTTATAGACACGCCCTCATATCAATTGACCCTGCCCACTGATAAATGCTAATACAGCAGTTTAGCAGCACACGAGGGCTTGTTATGGAGAAAAAAAGGACTGCAATTGCAACTGTGACCATTCTCATAAAACATTATGAGTGTTTATTGTGTTATATTGCGTGTTTGAAAGTGATGTCATGACAGTCATAACTCTGCTGATGATAATAGCTGAACTTCCGCTTTGTGTTCATGGGTGGGAAAATTCTGGGCTGGCTCAGAGTAAACTCTAATCTTACTTAGCTCCACCTACTTAAATGACAAATTTTAACAACTCTGACTCAATGTTTCTTCAAATGTAGTGTAAAAACTTGAAGTGTTAGGTTGCTGTTATTATAATTACTATTTCTCCAGCGGTGTAAGAGGACGCCATGTTCATCAGAAAAGAAAAATCACCGTCTTCAGGATGGCCACTCAGTTTTTTTCCCCATCACATCTTCCCATTGTTGATTAATTTCCTGAAACAGCATGCGCCGAAGTCTTTTATTCCTTACTTAAGTAGATCTGAATGAATGTGGGGAAGTCATGAAGAAGAAGAGCATCCGGTGCGCGATGACGTGATTAGGTGAAAGGACAAGGGTGTGTGTTTGGTAAGGCTGCTGGATTAAAGGGTCGGTGTGTGAGTGTGTATGAGTGTGTGTGTGTCGGGCGGAGGGGTGGAGACGCAGGGTGGGGTCACACAGAGGCGGAGGAGAGAAGCGGAGAGAGAGACTGAGCCCAGCCCCGAACACGGCAACAAACACAGCTGCTGAAACGACGCCGCGCACAAAGCAAAGCGGATTTTTTTTTTTGTTTTTTTTTTCCTCCTCTCTCTCACACACATCAGGGCCGACATGATCAAGGAGACTCTCTGAGACCAAAGCCGACTGTCGCTTCTTTTTTTTTTTTTATTATTATCCCCTTTTCTTTTCCTCCTCCGAAAGCTGGAGCTTAAAAAAACTTGTTATTCAAATCCACCACCCCGCCCGCTGCACTCCACCCCTCAGTACCGCTGTACCCCAGCTTAGCTACCGAGATGCACACGGAGGCTCGCAATAAGAAAGTAAGTCCTTTCTTTATTTCTATTTAGTTGACCAGACCTCGTTTCCTAGCTGTCAAGTCTTACTGTAACGACCAGCGCTTTAGCTAGGCACTTTCTCCATGCTAAATGAGCAACCGAGGCTCGAGATTATCACAACATGATTCAGGTGACAGTAAATCACCTAACCGATTAGCTTAGCTAACGTTACCTACCCCATAGCTAGCTATCTCTAGCACTATTACGCTCTTCTCTAGTCCTTCCTGAGTAACGAAGGAAACTCATTTCAATAAAGCCGGCGTACTTGACGGCGTACGTCAAGACACATTTTCCCCTTCCATCCTCTCTATCTCTCTTTCTTCCCCCTCTCTCTCTCTTCCCCTCTCCCTCTCTGATATCCGTGTCCGCTCGTCGTCCTCATCGGTGCAGGTTTAAAGTGGTGAAATGTGAGGCAGGAAGGAAACACAAGCAAAAGCAGCTCGCTTGTGAGACACCATCTTAGTTTCTTAAAGAGACAGGAACCTTCAAGTGGAGAGCGGAAATGTAGTAACGTTCATCTCTGTACAAGTGTGTGGGTTGGATTATTTCACTTTGCTTTAATTTTTTCCCCCCACAGCGCCAACTCATTTATATCTTTGCACTACGTTATATTTAAACTCGAGCACGTTTCCTGTAAATGCCTGCGTTTACCGCGTTGACGAGGAAGACATCTGTGTCAGGTTTTTTTTTTTTTTTTTTTTTTTACCGTTAGATTCCACGCAAAATAAGTAAATAAATAAATAAACAAAATAGGGGGCCTCATTAAAGGAAAACTCCACCCTGATACACATAAAATATATAAAATCTTTGAAGGTCATACATATTCTGGTGCTGGCTCGGTGGTTGGTGGTGTATTTTTGTTATTTCTGTGAGAAGATGGAGGGCGTGTGAGGCTCTGACGTCACCGGGAGGGGACTTTGTTATTGCTAGTAGGCTAGCCTGGATCGACGATAGCATTCGGAATCCGCAGTTTAAATGTGTCCGTGTCCTTAGCTTTAAGATTGCCAAAAATAAAGGGTTGTAGTATATCTTTCCTTTTTATCTATTTTGTATAATATATGAACATTTAATACCCATCTACACCAACATCCAAAACACCTTTCTTTGCTGCGTCTTAGCTTACTTCGCCCGTGAATGTCTCTTACTAACAAAACGTGAACGGAGCTTTAAATTAAGAACCAAAAGTCTCAGGATGACTTCCCTACACAAAAATTCAACAAGTATTCCTGCTGCTGTTCAGCATGTCTAGTTTCTAACATTTTGTTTAAAATGTATTAAGCTAAGTCACAGCTAATAGCTTATGTTGATTTACAATCCCACCTTTTAGGTTTACAAGCAATTCTGCCTTTATTAACAGGTAATTAAACAAAAAAAAGACTGATGTATATTTATTTGGGGGATGTGGTAGCTTAGTGGTTAAGGCATTGGACTACTGATCGGAAGGTTGTGTGTTCGAATCCCAGGTCCACCAAGCTGAAACTACTGGGCCCCTGAGCAAGGCCCTTAACCCCAAAAATGCTCAGTTGTATAAAAAAAATGAGATGAAAATGTAAGTCGCTCTGGATAAGGGCGTCTGCTAAATGCCAGAAATGTAAAATGTAATTATTTGGCCACACCCCCTTCTGAACACTGTCAAACCCTTCGCTGATACTTTAGTCAAAAGATGATAATTAGTAGGCACGATACGACAGTGACCTTTTACACATGAATTCACTAGCCTTATTGCTAACACAGTTACAAGAGCGGAAAACTTTCAGCGATCTCAAACATATTGGATAACGATTAAATTTTGCTTCTTTTCTCCTTCACTGTTTCCCAACATGGAAGTCATGGAGATGGAAGTTGTGAAAGTTATGCTTTTGATGATGTCTGTAACAGGAAAGTTGAAGCTTTGGAATCTGTTTAAGCAGATTGTTCACATGTAGAGCACTGCTGTCCGCAGGCAATATTATGGGTAATGTAAAAGGCAGATTGGTCTAGACTAGACATGTTATTTCTAAAGATAAATACACGAGTGGATTTTTTTTGTTTAATTTAGGACTACGGTGATAGTACCAATGAGTACGTAATTAGTACTTGTCTATAATCAAATGTATTGTGATTGTAACCTGTACAGCTGCATTATTATCTCGTGACAAAAGGCTTTTATCATGTCGACATTTACCTTTACTCACCTAAAATCTATTGTGTAGATTAGGGTAGTGCACCTTAACAACCGAACATGTTTGTGTTTGTTGCTGTATTATGTGAAACACCCTTAGAAATAGATTCTTCAAGGGGTGGAAGCAGTAAGCAGAAACACACACACACACAAAGGAGTGGATATTCTGCAGAAGGGCTTGACATTGGTGGAGTCACTGAGGTGAACACATCAACGTGTTGCTATTGGAGGATGAGCGAATGTTCCAGCCTGGGTGTGCCAAACATCTGGTAATCATTAACAACCCTGGACAAACTTTGGACAAACTGGTTAAACACTCTGCGCCCATTCGCCGGTTCCAAACCTAGGGTGTAGTCGAAGGCACATTGTGCTGAGAAAGCATCACAGTTCGAAGTGTCTAGTTATGAAGGGAGTGTCTGTTTTAGGCATCAAGACAGTTAGGGTCTGCCTTGGTACTAGAGAGGACAGTTATTTTTAGGAGTTGGGTGTCTGTAGCAATGCTATCTCTGGGTGTGACCAAGGTTGTGTTTTTCTTTAACAAGGCACAGCTCATCCACACACACACAGAGCAGTTCTTTCAGTCTTCAGTTTAGTTCATGGTCTGATTGTTATATCTTAAATGAACTGTATGGGTAATGACTATACTGAGGGGGGGATTTCATGGGGTCTATGGAAAATGTTATTTTGGAGGCCTACGGGCTTCTGATCCGACATCTTCAACAGTATTATTGTGAAACACGTCTGAAAGTTTCATGCTTTCAGACGTGTTTCAAGAAAATGCTGTTGACGTTGTCTGAGCTGGGCGTTAAGCCTACTTCCCTTCCTGCACACCCAGTAAAGTTGTTCACTCCAGATGACCACATATGCTAAAATCTGACTAGATCAGACCAGGTACAGCTCATATGGTGCAAGGTCGTTGTTCATAATGAAAATGGAGAACCTGTGGAAATCAATCAGCTTAATGAAACGCCGTGATGATCACGTCAATAGCAGTAATGGAAGATTCTGGAAGACTTTAGCATTACTGTTGCAGTGACCATCTGTTGTACTATTCCACTCATGGTTTCTCCAAGTGACAGAGGCGTCGTTTTCTTCCTTTCACCAATCATTTCGCCGATCTGACACGACACTCAATACCCGTTATTTGCTCTGAAGTTGTGGTCTCCTGAAGACTTAAGGAAAACCTTGAATCACAAGGATCTATGGTCTAATCGGTATTGCCTGTCGTCATGATATCGTATAATATCCTGATTGCGAGATTGGATGGCTGTTGTAATAAAAAAACAAAACATTTGAGATTATCATCGAGTGTTGAATTAGTGGCCTGATGTGTGACAGCTGTTCCCAGAGAGTGCTGCAATTCCAGCTGTAATTTAAATGACAGCCTTGTTCTGTTACCTCAATGTTTCTATAGTAACAGCTCATTAACAGGAAGCTTTTCTTTTTCTTTTTAAATGAACAGCATTTTGTCATCAACTTCAAACGAGAAGAGAATCTGGTGAAGGAAAGGACTAATGTTCATAGCTGCCAGTGCTTCGGCTTATAACGGGTTATATCCAGGGACCCGTTTAGCTGTAACATAAATTCCACCAGCCAGTTCAGAACGGATTTATTTAATGAATTTTACTTAAAAAAAAAAAAAAAAAAAAAAAGTAACAGGCTCAAGCTATTGAGCTTTCCAGTGCTGAACTGTGTCCCTTTATAGAGTACAGAGCTGACGTCGGTGCTTGGACCCCTGAATGTAATAACGTTGATAATGTGGATTTATGCACTGCAAAAAAAAAAAAAAAAAACTTCCTCACTGGCTATGGTTCAAGGTCAACTGACACATGTTATTCATTAATAAATTAAAAACCGTAATTGTTAGCATATCGCTGTAGTGGAAGAGGAATCAAACACTTCTGGATAGTAACTTCTCCATCATGGATTATTTTCCACATAACCGCACACCAAAGCCATCAAAGATTTTTAACCTAAATCCCCTCAATACTGTGGAAGTAGCTTATGCTGTACTAACTAGTATTTACTGAAGAAATGGTGAATAATTGGGAATTCACAAGTATTCCTTTACAGAATTTTCAGTTTCACTTTTTTCCTTGTGACTGCGCAGCCCTCAGGGCCGTCCCCAGGTACACAAGACTACACATGTAGCGAGCTGACTGCTTATATTGAGATAAAAGCCTTCCTCAGTGTTTGGTTGATGTTGTTGTTGTTTTTTTTTATTATTATTATTATTATTATTATTATTATTATTATTATTTTTTTTTTTTGTTGTTGTTGTTGTTGTTTTTATTATTATTTTTATTATTTTTTTTGTGTCACACTTGTGTTTACCATGTGTGGGACTCATTTTCTTCAGGAGTACACATCAGGGTGGAGAAAGAATTAGTCTTTCAAGAGTAAAGGCATTCAAGGGGCTTGGATGTGATGTGTTGAGAGGAAGCGTGTATATGCCCCCCCCCCCCCCCCCCCCCCCCCGCCCCTTCCTCCTCCTTCTCGGCGTTGGAATGTGCAAAGCCGTGAGCAGCAGCCGTAGAAAACGGGCATGTATTTATGCACGAGCACGTATTAGGGTTCGAGGATATCGTCCATGTCTCCCCAGATCGGAGGCGATGTGACAGAACGATCCCCCCCACCACTGCGGCACAATCATTTACCAGGGAAAGAATCTCGTCCCCATAGCAACCCCTGCAATTCTGCCAAACTGGCTGCAATGAAAAAAAAAGGGAGCGGAGGGGGTGGGGTGCTCAGGGGTGGAGAGGGTGTGTCTGTGAGAGTGTGTGTGTGTGTGTGTGTGTGTGTGTGTGTGTGTGGGGGGGGGGGGGGGGGGAGAGAGGTGGAGGTGGGGGAGGCTATTGATGTTGAACGCAGTACATGGCTCAGATTGGGAGGCCAATGGCAGTGGGTGATACAGAAGCAGTTCAGTTTTTTGTATTTTTTGGGGTTTGTGTGTGTAAGTGTGTACGTCCTATTCAAAAAGACATGAGTCACAGCGTCAGTGTGTGTCTGCTTCATTGCTAATGGTATTCCAGGGAAGTATAACAGCCTGAGAACTCAGGTATGCACTCTGGGCATAAACAGTCTGTGGCCCTTTGCTGACATCACTAGTTTCTCTCTCTCTCTCTCTCTCTCTCTCTCTGAGACTATCTCACACTCTGTCTATCTTTCTCTCTCTTAACCTTGCTCGCTCACTTGCTCTTCCTGTCTGGGGTGTTGATCAGCCTCTCTATAGGGTGTGTGAAAAGAAACTGACATCCAGAAGACTCATAAAACTGATGTTTTTGCTGAAGCATCAAAATGATAAAATTCTCACCACTGATTTGGTGGATTAGTCAAAGCTGAACTATATATCATTAAAAAAAATCTGTTCAGTACTACTAGCAAGCCATATACAAATCAAGTGTGTGTGAGGGAGGGAGGGAAGGAGGGGAGGCCTGTGGGAAGTAGCAGCAGGCCTTTGCGTCAGCAGGGTGTGGTGAGATAAGAGCTCGCTGTCTCTGCCTCTGCTGTGGCGACTCTGCCAGCCATTTGGGAGACACTCCTAGGGGGGGTGTGTGTGTGTGTGTGTGTGTGTGTGTGTGTGTGTGTGTGTTTGTTAGCTTTTGTGCCTGTTAAACTCTTGAATCCCAGCTGTCATCTTGGGAACTGTTAAGCGCAGACCCATGCTAGAGTGTTGACGTAATTTTACTGCAGAAGTGACAAGCTAAAACACACTACTGCCATTCAGCGTGGCTCTGTGCTCCTTCTCTGTTTTGTCTGATCATGTGACTCTGCATGAACTCAAGGCCTCACTGACCTTGTACTGTGCGTATCAGGGTCCATTTTGTGACTTCTCATATTATGTCTGTCCTAGCACATGCACCAAACTGCCTATCGGACCAGGTGCGGGAGAAACCGTCATGTGCGTCTGTACAAACTTTTTCCTCCATCTCAGGTTTTGTAGGCAGAGGTCACGACTCGATCTCACGCATCGCTACAGAGGAAGGGTGGAGCATCAGAGAGGTTTTTTTTGCCTAATTCACACATGCTGTGTGGAAGAAGAAAGGGTAAGAGAGACCTCAGGAGCGTACCACAGACATTCAGAAGTAGAAATATCTCGGCTGGTCGGTTGGAGAGAAGCGAAAGTGTACAGATGGAGAACCGCAGAGTTGTACTGTGAGAATGCAACACTGTGAGAATGTAATGTAGACAAAAACAAGCATCACACACCAGAGATTTGTGTGGCTGGATTAGACACTAACCCACTTTTTGTAATGTTAGTTTATCGATTTATCGATATCAGTCACCTTAAAGACAATTGCTCTTGTTTAGAGGGAAAAACAGTCATCGCTTTTTGATGGAGGACTATGGAAAAACATCACCTGATATTTGACTGTAGCTCTACTCAAACTTTATTAGAAGAAATCAGATATAACCTGTGACATTATGAATAGGGAACAGAAAATTAACCAACATCATGCCATATTTTACACCTTGCCATAGCTATCATTTAGAGAAGAGAAAAAAAAATTCTATTTTGTGTAATGTTTAGAAATTATATAAGATAGAAAGCAGTTGCATCTCATTTATTCGTTTGTTTGTTTGTTGACTGACGAGAATAAATGGTCATACAAATATACGGGAAAGTGAGCATTTCTGCCATTTTAGGTTTAAGTAGCATAGGGTGTGATAATATTACC